>VZRX01023379.1:0-132677 GCA_013398075.1 Notiomystis cincta | reverse complement strand
TTTTGTTTTGTTTTGTTGAGTTTGTTTTTTTTTTTTTCTCTGCTCTCGGTGCTTCCGAAGTGCCTGTAAGATTTACAGAGAGAGAGAGAGAGACTGGGGGAGGAGAAAGAATTAAGGAAAGGGAAAAGATGGCGAGTTGCTGGAGCGGTGTGGAGAAAACGGCGTTTTTGTGCTGCCTTTTGCTGGCAATGGGGAGCCTAATCTGCTGCGCCCGGCCAGAGGAGGAGGAAGAGCAAGAAGAGCAGCGCTCCTGTCACGGTGCCTTTGATCTCTACTTCGTCCTGGATAAGTAAGTGACAGTCGCATTTAAAAACGTTTATTCACCCTTCAGTGACTCCTTGCAGAAGCAGGGACGTTGTTTCCTTTCCCTCGTCTTCCCGGACGACTTCTCCTGATGCCAAACATGACGTGTGGGGCTCCTTCCTTACTTTTGCTCCCCAAAACTTGCTCATTTCCCAAGTGGAGAATTTAGGGGAGCAGTGTCCTTTATGCTGAGTTAGGTGTGCATGCAAACCTGGGAAATCGGGTTGCTTTCAGGTTGTAGCATGTGGGCTGTAAGTGTTGGATTTTGGGGGGGTGTGGGCTGTAAGTGTTGGATTTTGGGGGGTGTGTTGGTCAGTGCCCCCATCGCTCCTGGAGCTCTGTGTCATGACTTGGGCTGTGTGCAGAGATGTCACCTGTGGGACTCAGCAGTGCTGGGAGCCGTGCAGACCTACCTAAAGTTAAGACTAGCCTGCTTGTATGGAGGGGTTGCATTTCTATAGGTTCACTTATAAGAACAAGATTTTATAAAACTTACTTTTGCTCAGCTTCTTTGGAGTTGTCTAAACCTGTGTTTGAGTTACATCTATTAAAATAGGTTGTCAAATACTTCTTTTTAATACTGTGTCAGCTGAATTCTGGTATGGCTGGGGGGTATGATTAAGCTCACATGTGTAGGCATGTTTCAGCAAGCACTAGCAAAGCAAATGGTGAAGTGGTACACCCACAGGTGTTTTTCAGGAGGTACAAATTTCTCTTTCTTCTGGTATGCTGCTCTGGCTTGACAGAGGGTTAAAGCCAAAGGTTAAACTCGAGAAGTAAATTGTTAGTGTCCCACAGTGCTGTGTTATCGATTACATCCTGGGTTACCTGTGTTGACAGGGTGTTATGAAAGATGGAAGACTTTGTGATTCTTGCCCACAAGCCAGGTATAAAGTCTGCATTGTTCTGTTTCCATGCTGGGAGAACAGATCAATCCACAAGGCCCTCTGCACAGCCTGCAAGAGGCAAAAAGTCACTATCACTCAGGATGTATATTTCTGTATTCAAGAAGGGAAAAAGTATCATTAAGTAGTGATTCTGTTTTTAGAGCAAAAGAAGCTGAAGATCAAAGGCATTCTGTCTTTCTAAAAGGTACACTAATGCCCCACGTGGTCATTGCTTTGTTTTTCTTTTGCTTAGAACTTGTTCCTGAAGTAACCTTTGTGTCTAGAAAGGGCTCTGTGGGGGGCTAGTGTTCGTTCTCAAATTAATTCCTGCCGGGCTTCCTAGAAGTGACTGGCCAGTCATTATGCCCAGTTCCCACCCTGAATTCCCTGTAACAATGAATGTGGGTGATAGCAGTGTGGGTCCTCTGCCTTCTATAGTTCAATTTCCTTTTTACAGTGACATTGAGTACCCCAGCAATCTTCACACTGTGCCCCTATGCTGCTTTTCATCTATATTTCAGAAAGCACTTTACTGTCTGTGCTGTGAACATTCATGTTGTATTTGAGGAGATAAAAGCAGAGAAGAGAACAATTTGCTCAGAGATACTGATCTTCAAACAATAGGAAGTTGATAATGTAAACAACTTCCTCTCTAGTACTCTGGACCTGAAATAATGTATTTTCTTTTAGCAAGCCACAGGTTTTTCATTTTGTTTCAGATGCTATCCACTCACTGCAGTGGTCCACTGGAAACTGGGCCTGATCATGGTTGAAGTAAAAAGTCATGCATTGTGTTCCAGTGGGAAAATTCTCTTTAGCTTCAGTTGCAAATTGAGTCCTTCTGAGCTTTCAGAGTTATACCACAGAGTTCCCCTTTGGTAAAAAGCTGTGTTAAGAGTTACTTGGGTCCCTGAGTGGTTTTAGGATCTATCCCTGCTCCTACCAAGTCTGTAACAATGTGGTGGCAAAGCTGCTTTTGCTCTCAATGAGATTGCATTACAATCCATATGGGTAATATTAGAGTGCCAGGGTCCCATGCTGGCTGAGGGTGTATTTATCCCAGCTGTGTTCTGTGACATCTGGCACAACATGAGGAGCTTTATGGAGGCAGGGAGGACTGGCTGAGTGGATAGACCCTGGGTCTTGGGACAGTTCATTAGGAAGGAATTAGACAGTGTTGAGAATTCATTAATGTTGAGGACAGTCAGGTAAGGAGACTGCAGGAAGCCAGTCAGAAGCATCTGGTAAACCTGTAAATGCAGTGAATGATTTTCTTTTTTAGAATTTGCTCCAGGCTGACACATATCTGTGAAGAATCCTATCTCTAATTTCAAATGGGAGAAACCCCAGAAAAACCCAGCCATGCACAAAGTGTCCCCCAATGGCTTGGGGATTGCCTCCCTTTGCTGGTGCCCTGCCAGTCTGGAGTTAGATGCATTCAGTCTTAGTTAGCTGCTTAACACTGGGGCTGAAGTACTGGTTGTGTGAGAACACCAGGCTTTAATCCTGTGAGCCTGTAGTGAGCTGAATGACAGCTCCTGTCTCTGAAGTCAGCCTGGGTGAACCAAAATGACTTTAAGTCTGCTTTGCTTTGCTTCCCAATAGAAAAACGTAATCACACATCAGTAGGAGGCAATTTGGAAGAAGACAACAAACCTTTCTCCTCATGCAGTGTGTGTTACTGCAATGACTTTATTGGGGCATGATTTTTCCTTTTCATTCTGCCAGGCAAAGTCTGTGGGGATTTAATCCTGCAGGCAATAACCATCAGATGGAAAAGATCATCTTCTGGTGAAGTTATTGGTATAATATATGTGCTGCCAATTAGGAAAAAAAAGAAACTTGCTGTTTTCTTACAGTTTTTCTCTGCCTGAAGTTGATTGCAGTCCTTCATGTTAACTCCATAGGATAAGCAAGATCAGAGCAGTGCCACTAAACCTTAGGTGCCCCAAAAAGCTGGCATAATGCAAGGGGAAATACCATGTGTGGGAGAGAGACCAGCCATGATCCTCCTTAGGACTGGCTGACCATGACAGAGTTGCATTAGGGCTTCCTTGTCTCTGGGGATGCTTAAATGAGGAAATCTCTTGGAGCTGGGAGAACAGGACTTTTGCTGGCTGCAGAGGCGGCTGCCTGGAGTCTGCAATCTTGCTCTGTCTCTGTGTTGTGCTTTATGAGTTGTGCAGGCTTGAGCTTGTTTGGAGGCATAGTGGAAGACTTCAAAGTATCCTAATGAAGCAGCAAAAGTTCTGTTTGCAACTAAGTCACTGTCTACGTGAGGAAAGGCAGTGTGCATTGCACACCCACCTCTCCAATGGCATGTACTAAGATCGAGTCACTTATGATAGAAAAGATCTCATTTTTACCTTTAAGCAATGTAAAAAGCTCTCCAGCCAGACATAATGGATGGTTGGGTAGTTACCACTTGTTTAGGTTGTCCCTGTGCACAAAGAACCTCTTTCAGTCCCATTGCAAACTGTGGAGCCCAGGCCCTGTTGGGATTTGATTGCTTGACCATCAGGTCTTGTAGTGACATACTTGTACTTGGGAATGTAAATAACTCCCTTTCATCCTGCCTTGCTGCTAACATCCAGCTGTTGTTTGTAATCATACTGAATTGCACTTGAAGAGAAGAAAGGATGACTGACCTCTAGTGTTTCCTAATTATAACAGTGCCTGGTAGCATCATTATGATTGTTTATTAATGCAACAAATAAAAGCCTTTTTAAAGTAAGGACTTAGCATAAATATCTGCTGCTGGCAATGCTTGACATGACAGGTCTAAGCTGAAGAGCTATCTGTGTTGTAATTTACCAAATATGAAGCAATTTCTTGATTATTTTTGACTGTGAGACAGACAAAAATATTTTCTTATTTTTCCTGTTTGGGATGTTTGCTAGAAGTTGTTTGGATTTTGAAGAAAAATGAGCTGCACGGATTTGGGAAAATGTTTCCTTTTTCTACAGCACAGATCACAGTGGAAATGTATTGATAAAGTCTTGGCTGGTTTTCTTGCATTATAACTGATATGTTGGGGAGTTTGGCTTAACTACATTTTCTTCAGTCCCAGTCTTCCCCCTGAATTTCCATATAGTCCCTCTGTCTCTTTGGGCCCACAACAATATTGCCTTTCTCATCAATTTTACTTTGTCTCCCAAGATCATCCGTGTCACCAACGACTTTGGTAAAGACATCAGTGCAATGTGCCCAATCTCTCACTTGTAATCCATTTTGCAGCTGCCTCTCTTTAAACTTGGTAAGCCTTGCTCCAGGGGTGAATGCCAGTGGTGGGGAGCTGGTGGGGAAGAGCACAACCTCTGATTAGGTGGGAATTAACCTACCCTGTCCAACATCCTTCCTGATTTTGTTTTTTGGGCCTGTGTACCCCTTCTCAACTTGCCATTGAAAAGGCAGTGGGTGTGGGAAGTGTCAGGAGGGAAACAGGTTGATCCTTCCTGATTTGCCAAAAGCTTTCAGAACAAAAGCATTTCAGGAGCTGTTATTTGAGGTCACCTTCTATAATTTTAAGACAACTAGAGGGAATTACTGATCTCCATGTATGTTGTTTTTTCACAGTATGCTACATTTAAAGCAAACAAAGAGCATTTGGTAAACACATTATTTGCACACCCCTCCCCAATGTTTTTCTTGCCAGTGATTTAAATGAATTTAGCACTCATGAATTACAAGTACTAGTGAGAGCAAATATTTTTTGCCCTAGGGTCTCACTGCAGCCCTCTGCTTCTCTTCCTGCCTCGTGTAGTCCCTGCCTAGGATCATTAGGGTGGAGCTGGACCTGTGGGAACTTCTGCAGCTTCACTCTCTGTGCTGTCTCAGTCCACTGCCATTCTGTGTGCTGGTTTTGCACAGTGTGTGGGGAGGGGGACAGGTGGCTAAACAACATTGTTGTAGTTGGACTGCCGGCAAAAATGGGTGTCTGAACCTACCTTAACTGCCTTTGAAAAGTTTGTATTGACTGACTTTTAAAGCAGTGTTGAACTCTGTTTCCTCTAAGTAAGAATATCTACCTACTGCACCCAGACTTGAGTTCAGTGTAAGATGTAGAACCTGATGCAGGTCAGAGGAGTTGCTGTCTGAACAAAAGTATCAGCTTTGCTCCGTTGATAGCATTGGTTTCTGTGTGTATTTAAAGTGGTTGTCTGTCTTCCTCCTTTGCTGTCTGACTTCCCTCACTTAGAACTTGACCACATTATCTACATGACACATCTCATAATCTCCAACTGCCTGTAAGCAATATTTTTTTATTGTTTTCAAAATGTAATCTCTTGGTATTTTACCTTTGCATCTTTCTTTGTTGTGGTTACATTGCAGCCAGTGCTATGATTTGCTTACAGCCAGGTATAATTGCTTGGAATGTTCCAAAGCAAATTTTTATTCTGTTTGAGACATACCTATGTTATTTGAACCAGGTTTTATTTGTTTGTATTTTGTCTGATATTTTTCTGCCAGTTTGACTTCTGTCAGAAAAAAAAGAAATATTCAGGAAAACCAATTCTCCTTCCTTCAGTCCAAGAAAAAAAAAATCTTTATGGAACACAAGGCAAAGCTAATGGGTAATGATTATTTGACATAGAACATGTACAGTTAGTGGGAAGAAAAAGCTATGGCAGCTTGTCATTTGCAGTCTATTTATGCATGTAACTAAATCTGATTTATTTGGGGCTTGAGCCAAGGAAGTAAACCGTAAGATTCCCACTGACCTAGGATTTTTGTTTGTGTGTTCAGTGATTGAGAATTTCGTTACTTTTGTCTGGGCTTGCGGGCCAAATTCACTGCTGTAAACTGTGAATTTGTATGAGATGTAGTAGGACTGAATCTTCTAATCTCAGATGCAGAAATTAATTGACTCCTGTGAGCTATCAAGAGCTTGAGAGTTGTATATCCCTGCTCCTGGCTGTCATTTGCACCTTGTTCAGGGTGTTGCAGCCTGGCTGGGACTGTGTGCCCTGCTTTGCTCCCTGTGTTGTGCTGAAGAGTGCCAGGATGCTCAGAGTGGGTCTCTTGCCCTAATGCTGCTCAGAGCATCTCTGGAGCTTTACAGGGAGAGCTGAAGTGGTTGAATGCAGTTGTGAGCATGGCTTCTGAATTTCACTGTGTGTCATGTTGCCGGCGAGGGACTTAGCAAGAACCACAGTATGGCACCAGGTGGACAGGACTTGTGAATGGGATGGATGACTGTGGGATCAAAAGGCAGTGTTTTGTTTGAGGCATGATTTCATAGAAATATGTGATATTGCAGACTTTATTTGTAGGCCAAAAGCTAGCTATGAAATTAATGGGTTTGGTCATGAAACCTTTTGGATTCAAATACTTTGGCCCATGTTTTCAGATGCTGGCCTAGGATTAAAACTATTTTTGCAGTCACTTCTCTGCATCTTCCCGTCCCCATTCCAGTCCTTGTCTTGCCCATTAATGTTACAAGTACTCTGAAGCAAGGACTGTCTCAGAAGGGCTGTCTCTGCCCATGTTTCTAATTGCCTCTGGAGCAGATGATAGAAGCTAGTCCTTCCTTGCCTGGATGAATCAGCCAGTCAAGGTCCCTTCCATGTTCTCAAGATGCATTGTTTGGGAGAGGAGGATTCTTGTCACTTTGAATGCCCTGGTGGCTCAGAAGGGAGCAGAGGGTGGATGAACACTCAGGCATGCGTGTCTGAAACCACAACAAACTGGATGCCCCAGGGTTTGCTTTTATTACAGAGCCATTATTAGCCATGTGCAAGAATTCTGTTGTCTGCAATGTGGTTGTGACCACAAAGAACCATCCAAATTACAACAGTGTCACATTTGTGAGCAATGGACCATGCACAGAGCCACCATTACCTCAAGGGGGTAGAGACTTACAGGGACCTACCAACTTAGGAGGTCTTGTATTCTCCTCTGACACCATATTCAGACTAAACCCAGCATCAGTAATAATGTTTCTTTTACTTGCTCCGGGATGTCTGGAACTGCTGCCTTCAGCTAATCTGTAATGGAGGCAAACGGGCATGGGGGCTGTGTGTGTGTGTAGAGCAGGACAAGGGGCAGCTCTGTGCTTTCCAGGGCTTTCACTCTGTCACTTTCAGCAGGGATGAAAGGCTCTGGGTCCTGCTGCCTTCTCTGTGTACATATGGTAATAAAAATATTTACTGTTTGTGTAGTGTTGGGGTTTTAACTGAGACTGCAAAGCTACGTGACCGCAGGAAACTGCTCTGGGTTGATGCACATGGGCTCCTGACAGTGAGTTCAGTGGGAGCTGTGAAGCACATGTGCTCTAGGACAGACACAGCTGGCCCTCCTGCTGTTTGCCTGCTGAACTGACTGGGCTGAGAGTGGCACCCCATATGCCAGGGATTTGCTGCTTCATTTCTCCAGCCTCCAGCTTCCACTGCTGCTGGGTGCCTGTTAGGAAAGAAGACAAAGTTTCCAACCTATCTCGCTCTTTGTCTTCGCAGACATCAGTGAAATACTTCAGACTGGGTAGGCACAACTCTAAAATGCTCACGGGTTTTTATGCTGACACAGAGCTCTGCTAAACCAGAAGGAATCCCTCCAAAGTCGGCAGGACTGGAATCAAGCCCTGGAATCACATCACTTCCTTCCACCCCCAGAAATACCCACTGACCTCTTCTTTTCCCCTCCCATCAAGCAGTAGCAATGTAAAATTAAGGAAAACAGCAGCAGCAGCAGCAGGAGCAGCAGCAGCAGCTGCTCCTCGGAGCCCGGTCCTGATGTGGCCGGCAGGACATTCTTTCCTGTGTTGTGGTTTGCTGACTTCTCTTTGTCTTGTGTGTAATGGGAACAGAGCTCAGGGAACAGAGAGCATGCTCAAGGCAAATGGCTTCTGGGTTGGTTTGGGTTTGTTTTAACTTCACTTGGGCTGAATTCTGGTCCCAGTTGCATATGTATAAACCTGGGGAAATTTTGCTACTTCTATGGTCCCACTCTAGGTTTACCCCAGTGAAAGCAGCAGCAGAAACAGGCTCTGAGATGCTTTCTGGAACTTTTATTGCTGTGTACTTTCCTTCACCATGAGAATTATGTCACCTCTGAGGGCTGAAGCCTCACCATCCCACTTGGCTCCAAAAGGTACACAAACTGCCTGTCAGCTATGGGTCACCATCCAGAGGTCTTGTGATGCCCCACTACTTTGCAGAGAGCATTAGGCTGGGCTTCTTCAGCAGGGAGGAAGGCCAGGGGCTGGCAGGGTGGTGGCAGCCTCTGATTTCTGTGAGGGGCTGAACCAAGTAGCTGATGGCTGAAAGCAGGAAATCTCCAAGGCATGAGCCTGCAGGATGGATCTGGCTGCAACACAGACTTTCTCTTTCTGCAGACAGCCACAGTGCTGTCATGGTGGATCTACTGGTACAAACCTGCACTATGGGACACATAAGGTTCCCTATCTGTGTCACTTCCCCATGGCTCGCCCCAGATGCTGATGAGTGTGTGTTGCACTCCAGTGCTTTTTCTGCACAGTGCTGGCCTTTTATATGCTTCATTTATTCTCCTACTCTGATCCAGCCACAAAGGGCAACAAGTTAGTTTATGCTGACAGCAACAGTGATTCTGCAGTGTGAAAGATAAGATTCCAAAGGCAGTGAAACGGCTCAGGATTTTCAATAGTGTGGGGCAGTTCTGTTTGTCAGTGGTGGAACTCATATTTGATGACACTTGACAACTTAGGATATAATTTAGCAAACATTTTCTTGTAATTTTTTGTTTAATCTGCCATCAAAACTGCCATTGCTGATGGTATGAGGGTCAGACCTCTGGGGCAACAGTCAAAACTATCAGACCAAACCCAATAAGCCTCCAAAACCTACACATATATATCTGTGTGTGTATGTGTGTGTATATATATGTATACACACACACATACGTGAAATGGCAAATAAAAGTCCTTTACAAATAGCTTTACAAATAGGGATATTCAGAGGGAAGCTTGGGTGGGAGGGAGGGGAAATCAGGTTCTTCTATAAGCCAGGCCACTCCCAAAGGTGTTCATGAGGGCTTTGACCTGACTGCCATTGATGGCATTTTGGCACCATTTGCAGTGGGAGATGACACCTGGCCTTGGAGGAGTGTGGTGGGGAAAGTGATTAAATGCTGGCCACTTCACTGGTACTCCCTCTATGGGATTTTGAAATGAACATTTTCTTGCTGGTATTTTTGTCTGGCCTTGACTTTTCCCTGTTGATAGATTGGGACACTTCTGACACTTCCCAGCTGGTAAGAAGCATGTGGGTGCAGAATTCCTCTTAGGGGTGAAGGACAGCCACTGCGGTGCTGAAGGAACTCTGCTGTAGCTCAGTGAGGTTGAGCTGGGCACTCTGAGAGCACAGTACACTTCCTGTGAGGACTAACCCATGAGATTAGCCATCCCTGGCTTTTCAAGGGTGGACACCTATTGATTTATTAGAGTCAGTTCTCAGTCCTGCTGGCTGTACCCTTTCCAAGGAAAAAAAAAAAGAAAAGGGAGAAAAAAGAAGTCATTCCAACAGTCCTAAGAAGGTACTGGAAATGTTGGTTTGTTGCAGTTCGAAAGAAAATTCCCTGCTACTTTCTTTCTTGGATTGCATCAGTGCCTCTGCAGCTGGCAGTAGAAATTTGATACCTCATCTAAAATAGGTCAGTCTTTTCCAAGTAAGAAACTATGGCTGTTCTGTGTGGGGAATTGACTTCATTGAAAATTTCAGGAGTTGAATTTAAGTCAGATGGCAAGCTCAGAATGAAATTGAAAGTGTCAGCTTTGGCGGAGGGGGGATGAGAGGGGGTGGGTAGAATTAAAAAAAATGTTGGGAGCTGTAGATGCATCTTGGATAGATTCAAGGAAAATCTTTGACTTTATAGTGTTTAGAGATGTAGCCTGGGACTTTCATAAAAATCCTGTAGGACTATAATTGTTGATAGGGTTAATTTGGTAATAGTGCCAGCACCTTTCATTGGTGCTGTTCACAAATGATAAACATGATGTTGTGTAGCACATATAAACTGGGCACCACAGAGGATCCAGACCCGTGGTTTGAGCAGTCCCTAGTGTTTTGTTGTCCTGCCTTGCTGCCTGGAAATTTCTTCATTCTTTGATAACCAGTTTGTTCTGTGAATGAATCACCAGTTCTCCAGAAAAGCAGCATGAAGGCACAGGGTTACACAAGCCAGTTTATCCTAGCTTATGTGCTTCAGGAGGCTCCTTTGCTCCTTGTCCCTTTGTCTTTGCCCTTCTCCTCTCCACTAGCACTGCTGCAGGGCAGGCAGTGCCATCCTGCATTGCACGTGTGGGCTTCTGTGTCTGATATACAAGGGCAGGACAGACTGGCATTACATCCCTTGGGAAACCCACAGTAAAACTGAGAATTGTAAGATGTAATTGTTTTCTCATGTTTACACAGAAAAATGCCTAAGAGCAGTTAGAGGAATCCTGCTGCTTTATGGTAGTTGAATTTTGAACATGTTTTTTCGTTCTGCATCTAAGCTCCTGTGGTTCTGTGTGTGTGCCATTGTTTCATTTATCTTTCTTTCTTTTTATCTGCCTAAGACACCTGATAGATGAGTTCAGCAAGCCAGGAAAGCAAATGGGTCATTCTTTCATAAACACCACAGTCCTAGGGAGGGCTTTTAAAACCATTGACTTTCATGCTTTATAGTCTTTTCAATGTCTTGAAAGTGCATGGTATAGATCAACACGGTAGAAATCTATAATTTTTTTAGAGTTGCTGTGTGCAAGGCTCTGTTTGGGGTCTCAGTCCCATTAGACTGTGGGGGTCCCTGCTAAGACTTGGCAGAAAAATGCCAGGGAGTTGCAGTAATGTAGTTTTATATAATGGAAGTGGCAGCATGGATGTGTAAGTCTTCTGCATGTAACTAAGTTGTCCATGTTTTCACAAGAAGTCCATGATGGAGCCAGGGTATGACTGAACATTAGTCCAGCAAATTAGGCAGGAGCACTGCCTTTCCCTTCAGAATTATTTCAAAAGCTTTCTCTTTTGAAACAAACAGCAATTCATGGAAACATTCTCCCACACATTCTGGGAGAAGAGAAGATCAGTCAAGACTTTGTGTGGTACAAGGGTAGAGCTGTGCTCTAGGAAAGTAAATAATCTGATAGAAGATCATTTAATGACGTCAAAATTAATTAAACTAGAAGAAAATATTTATATTTTATGCTATAGAAGGAACAAAAGGAAATGGAAGGGTTACTGGGCTTGTTGGAAAATTTTATGGTAAACCATTTCAGACCTCTTACTACTTGTCTTTGAGTCAGTGGGTTTTGTCTTCATGGTTCTTATTACAGTTTTCAACACAACTCTATGTAATTTGTGTCCCTAACCCTCTGGAGTAGGCCATGCTTAAAATTCAAAGTGCAACAAGGAATTTCCCTGCAAAGAAAGATTGATGTAATCAATTATGTTTTATCTGCAGATCTGGAAGTGTCAAAAATCATTGGACTGAGATTTACTCCTTTGTGGAAAGCCTAGCAGAGAAGTTCATAAGGTAAAGTTTTTTTAAGATGATACTTTAATTTCATATATATATATTTTTTTTTTTTGTTCAGTGCTTATTAGGAAATGAGTTTCTGCTGTACAAAGTGTGTGATGTGGATCTGGCTGGTTCTTCTCTTTCAGTCCAATGTTGCGGATGTCTTTCATTGTGTTTTCTTCTCGAGGCACTACGATCATGAAACTAACAGAGAACAGGCAAGTACCTCCCACAGCATTCCTCAGAAGCACCCTCTATCCTTTCTCTCAAACAGAGAGTGGCCCCACCCCCAGAATTTGGGGATCTGTCCTGGTCCTTGGTGTGGCACCACCTGAAATCCTCTCCTCTGTTCCAAGCTGGAGGAGGGCTTAAAAGGCCTTTGGGTGTCCCATCTCAATTTTCTGTTCAGCTCTGTAAGAGAAAGGTAGCACTGGGCTGCCTGTTCTTTGCTGTGGTATTTCAGGGAGAAACTCAGGTGAGGATCCAGGTACATACTTGCTATCCCCAGCTCCCCAGATAGGACAGTTTTTGTGGAAGAGGTCTCAGACCCTGGACTGGTGACAAAGGAGTGTATGGGAGTCCCCTGTGCCCTTGGAAGGGACTCAAAGCCCTGACCTTTACACCAGCAGCTGCTTGTCCCCAGGGCTGGAGCAGGACCTCACCAGGCTGTGGTACCCCTCTCCTGGGGTGCAGACCACCCATGCCAGAGCTGGTTTGCAAAGCCAAGTGACAGGCTTTGTAAGAAAAGAAAAAAAAAAAAAACCTGGAGCAAAATTCTTGTTGCCAACTTCACAATCAAATTCTCTTTTGTTAAAAAACAAACAAACAAATGCCCCCAAACAAAACCCCAAATCACCACTGAAAAAAGCCTCAACACAAAAAACCTCCACCCCCAAAAATTACTTTTTAAATTTAATTTTCCTTGCACATACAAATCCCTGTCATTGGGGTATTTCTAATATTTTCTTTCATTTCAGCTTAAAGCCTTCACTTTTGCTGCTGCTGCTGTCTGTGTGAGAGGGCCTTAGCAGTACAAGGCACCCTATAAATAATGGGAATTCTGGAGCAGAAAGAGCAACTGCTCCCTCAACTTTGTACTCCAGGGGCTCAGCCAGAATCCCTGCAGGGCTCTTGCATTTCTGCTGGATCCCCTGAGCTTTGTTTCAGGTCTCCATCATGTATCTTGCTGGCAGAGCTCAAACTTGCTTACTTTTCCCTGGCTGAATTTGCTCTTTGCAAGGTGGAAAGTAGACAGGAACCCTCTGTCAATATGTTGAACATGGTATTAGAGTGTCCTGAACTCCTGTTCCCTGTATGAATCACTTTGTCTTTTCAGCTCATTTTCTACTTTGAAAGGGTAAAAATGTGCTTTTTGCCATAAGGACAAAATCCAAGCTCCTGATGTTTACCTTCATCCCATATAGCCTCCTGTATTCTCTGTAATTGTGGTCGTGTCACCTAAAATACCCAGTTGCAAAATGGAGTTTAGGAAGGTTCTCACTATTCTTTTGAAGAAAAGCTGCCCAGTGGCATCTGGAGCTGATGCTTGAACTGCCTGGGTCTTATCTGTTGAATATTTGTGCCTTATTTCTGTTCCATTAATGTAATGAAACCTTTGCCAAGGATCAGAGTCTTCTGGTGATCAGTGATCAATTAAATTATTGATGTCCCTGAACAATCCTGTTGGTTAACAGGTATTTGGGGAGCAAGAAACTGTGCAGCAGTGCCTCTGTTTCCAGGGAGTAATCTGTGCCCCAGGAAGGTTGATCAGTCCCTGGTCTAGGATAGGAAATTCTCATCATTCCCATCCTGTTCTCTTATCTTTTGGCTTCTGTCTTTAAAATGGAAAAATCCTAACCCAGACTGTCCTGATGACTGATTCAATACGGAGTTCTAATTTGTCCTGGTTTTGTCACAAGCTTTTAAACTCTGTTTTGTTCTGCAGTTTGTCAAAGTTTAATATCTGGCACTGGCTTTAATTCAATCTTGTCCTGAATGAGAATATACAAGAATGAGGGAGCAGGGACAGAATTGCATTTTTTAAGATATGTTACCCTAAACTGTACCCTATGTCTGGTTTTGTGCTCCCATGGGTGTTTGGCTGAGAAATTGTGGAATTTGAAAAAAAACTTGGTTCAACCAGTGTTTCAGCTGATGTGTTTACACTCTGTGCAGTTGACTGACAGGCTGCATAATCTAGCTGTGGTACAGGACTATCTCAAGAAAAGGAAAAAAATAACTTCTAATAGAATGTTCTCCTGGGATTTTTTTTTTATTTGTTTGGTTTTTTTCAATCCAAAGGGAAGCCATAAGACGAGGGCTCGACATTCTCAAGGAAGAATTGCCTGGAGGAGACACGTTCATGCATGAAGGATTTAAAAGGGTACACCCCACAGCACCTACTCTCTTTGTTTTACACATATGAACTTTGCTTGCTTCCTGCTGGTATTCTTAAGAGCTAACCATGTTCTGCACTTCATTGCAGGCAAATGAGCAAATTTACCATGAAACCTATGGAGGTATGTGTTGTGCATCATTCATGCTGTTTGTCTGCATTGGAAAGACAGGGATTATAGTTCTTTTTGTGACCTGCAGTAAACCCACTGAAAGAAGTACTGGAGAAGGAGTGGTGTTATGCAATTCTGCATTCCATTTTGACTACAGCCCTACTTCTAAATGTGTGATTCATGGTTTATTGAGATCAGAGAAGACCAGTATGATCCCAGATCCAGCCATTGCAGAATGCAGACCAAGCCACTGCAGCCAGAGCTGCCCATCTTGCGCCCAGGAGACAGGAACATCCACGTTTTCCTGGTCCTTTCTGTCCTGAGGCACTCAGCCCCCTCTGCTCTGGGGTCCCACATCCTTGTTCTCATTAGTGGAGGTGCAAATGAGAGTTTTCCATCAGTGTGAATGATTTGTGTTCAGATTCTGAGTTCATTTTCACTACATTTTGAGAGGAAAGTGTATTTGTGGGTTTTGTCTGTACCAAAAAAAGACCTGTTAGTTAACAAGACTTGCCTAGTTCATACCCAGGTGTGAGGTCATTCTCATTTGTGGGCTCTTTGGAAGATGGAGAAACAGGTTGGTGCCTTTTTATTAAAATAGGCCATGAGTGTAGAGGCAGCAGCTCTGCAGTGTTGCAGCATTTCTGCCAGTCAAATCAGGAATCTTGAAGTGTGCAACTGGAAACAACTATACTTCATAGCATATAGCTAAGGACTAACCAAGTATTCTATACATTGAATTAGGAAGGGAGTAGATGAGATCTGGATTTGGAAACTAAACTACCAGGGAAGAAACAAGCATTGAAAAGAAAACAAAATAAGATCTCCAGTTTTGTTCAGCATTTTTCAAGGGTGCTAGACACACACACAAAAAGGGAATCCAAGCTATTTTTTCCCCAAGTTGCAGGTCATTTTTTTAAGATTTATGTCTATGTCTGACATGACATGGGAAGGACTGCGTGGCATAAGAAACCTGTCAGAACTAATCAGTCTTTAATTTCAGACAATATGGGGGAAGACACTTGAAATTGTAACAGATTATTTTGAAAAAATAACAAATAGTTGCCTGAAAGTAACATGTATGTGTATTAGTTACTTTGCTTAAGAACTGTGAACTCAGAATGGTTGGTTGAGCCATAGTTTGAATGTTAATTTGGCTTAATTTTGTTAACAGATTGCATTTTTCTAGGTAGCATTGTATTCTATACTGCATAAATCTCTGCAGCCTTTTCACTTAAGTTTAGATGAGATGTGAAATGTTGTATCACAAGATAGGACTTTTTTCTAATGAACCTGATATTAAGGTGTTCACATGCTCAGGATTATTCCTATGAATTTCACTGGAAGTTCTTGTTGCTTGAGAGCTGTAGGACTGATGTCCCTGTAGAAGCCCATTTGATGCCATGTTTGGTGGGGTTGCTCTTTCAAAGGCTGCTGGAGGGGAAGGTGGGATGGCAGGAAAGCTCCTGTTGCAGAGGTCTCTGGACAATCTCTATCCAGAGACAAGTTTGTCAGGAGAAGAGAGGAAACCTGTCCTTCTCTGCAGCCCTGTTTAGTCAGTTCTCCACGTGCCTGGTCTGGCTGGAGTCTTAGTGGGTGCTCTGTTCTATGCAGAACAGCCAAATCAGGGTGTGGACCTTGTCAGAGCAGCACTCCCCCTCCAGGGATGCTCGAGGTGTGGAGGTGCACAGGTTTGGCTCATGGCAGCCTTGCATCTGCTGGTGCATCCCCAGGCCCATACAAATCAGCCCGAGAGTCTTGTGGGTTTATTTGTAAGCACAAAGGGTTGCCTCACTCCAGACTTTTCCCTTGCTGACTCTTTGTCACTGTGTGCAATCTGCTGCTGACTGTCCCCCACCAGGAGTTCGGACTGCCAGTGTGATTATTGCCCTGACCGACGGGGAGCTGCAGGATGCTCAGTTTTATTATGCAGAACAAGAAGTAAGTCACTTTTATGTTTATCCAAACTCATTTATGTCAAACCTGTACTCATTTACTGCTGGCTCCACTGATCATATGGCTTTGCACTTAATGGCAGTTCTTGGGTTTTTTAGGCCAACAGAGCCAGAAGCTTTGGAGCTATTGTTTATTGTGTTGGAGTGAAAGACTTCAATGAAACTCAGGTAAACCTGCTTGTTTTCTCTTGTTGTGTTTTTCTGTTATACTACTGCACAAGTAACAGCATCAGATGAAGGCATTTATTTAATTACTTGAGGCATAAATCATTTCCTGTCACTATGATGTCTTTTAGCAAGTATGAAAGGGCCTGGTTTTGTTCACTGTAATTTTGTTTTCCTCATGATTTATGATTGTCTTTCTTTGCAGCTGTCAACGATTGCTGACAGCATCGATCATGTTTTTCCAGTTAAGGGAGGCTTTTATGCCCTAAGAGGAATCATTGATTCAGTAAGTTGGATATTCTGAAATGCAGTAAAGGGTGCCCTTTTCTGCATTAATAAAACATAGATGAAAATGGTTACCAAAAAATGCCCTTATCTAAATCTTTTAGATCCTGAAGAAGTCTTGCATTGAGATCCTAGCAGCTGAACCATCCAGTGTGTGTGCAGGAGGTAAGTTCCCACAAGAACAGTGTGTTAAGGCAAGTGAGTGGCACTGATGAAATGTCAGTGACTACCTGGTGTGGTGCTGGAGCTGAAGCCTGTGGATGTGTTAGAGCATCCTCTCAGGCCATGGCTAAAGCCCTGCATGTTCCTTCTCAGCTTGAGAAAAACATTCTGGCAATAAACATGCAGCTGCTGTGGCTGAGTACCAGCTTGGAGAGTAGACAGAGGCAGCCCTCAGCAAACTGGGGATACCACTTCCTAAAAAATCTGAGAGAGACAAGAAAAGTAATGTAAAGCCAGACTGGCAGAGGTGGTTTAGGTATCTCACAAATTTCTGGCAAGACTGCATTCCTGGGATCTGCTAGGACTTATCAGCAATTAGAACGAGGTTTTGCAAAACACTGACAGAAATTGAAGGTTTATTGAACCAAATATAATTTGCTGCATAGGCCAAGATACCTCTTGTCTTTTCCAAAATGCTAATGTTCTACTTACTTGAAAGAACCATTATTCTTTATGGTAAACATGAAGGATACCCAGAGGAGTTGTTGATAATTTCATGCCTTTCATGTCTAGTGTATTTAACTTGGATTTGTTCTGGTTTCTGTTAGCAATTCTCTTGCTGTGTTTTTTTTCTACTTTAGAGGCCATTGCAGCAGAGTAAGAGTGACACCATAAGTTTGCTGGAAGGTACAGTTTTCAGCATGGTTATTTAGCTCTAGTGTTAGTGTCTTGTGTTCATTTCCTTGTACACTGTAAAAAGGAGCACATAAAGAATGGCAATGATGCATGAAAGCTGACCTTGAAAACAGATAAAATATAAAACTCAGGAAAAATTTAGTAAATATCACAGAAGAAAAATTGCTCACTCTTCATTTCCACATGTCAGTCACAATATGATCTTACCCTGAATATTTCAATTTAACATGAATCATCCTTGTGTCTCTTGAATCGTTCCTAAATATATGATTGTGGATTAGATGTAAAACTAAATCTGCAGAAAATTTAAAGGAATTATTTTACTTTTAAAAATAATTTTGAGTTGATTTTTAAAAAAGTTTTAAGGCTTTGACACTTAAAGATTTTTATTTCATAATTATATTTTACTATTTTTCTTATTTATTGTGTACCTGACAATTTTTTGGGCAAAGCTGTCCTGTTCAACAAAAATTCATTTAGCTCCATAAAAATGTGAGTGTTCCAATAGAAGGGATTTCAGTAGTGTTCTTGCAATTGTTTGGGACTGTGTTAAGAATATTGGAAAGTTGAATTTGAAACCATTTTTTCAAATAGAACATTGAAAATATTTTTATGGAGTATTTGAGAAAATGCGTTCTTAAGAAAAAAAAATTTGTCAACAAAATGAATATTTTTCAGAAAAAAGAGTAAAATTTCTTTTTTTTCCCCAAAGGATGAGTTCAAACCACTTCATTTTTTTGCTAAGCTTTCTAGGTAACACATTTATGATTTATGTGATTAAAATTACACAAATACACTTGAAAAATAGTTTTCCTTAAAAAAAAAAAAATTGTTACCTTACTTGGATGTGTAGAAGTTTTTCATTGTCTTTGTGGCTTTCAAACAAGACAATACAAATTGGGCAGAATCAGTTTCTGTGCAGGGCTGATGACTCAGCAAGGAACCAGCACTTCTTTCACTTAAATTCTGAGGTTTGCTCTGTCCCTGCTGGCCAAGCAAGGGCTGGCACCTGGTGAAGCTTTGCTGCCCAATATCCACGTGCTTGAAGGTTTGTTTGTAGCAGCAGAGAGCTTGAAAAGGGGAAAAATCCACAGCTGCATCTCCACATGGTGTACACTGTTTGTGTCCCAATGTATTTAAAGTATTACAGCCTTCAGCACTAAGAATCAGGCCTGTAATAGCATTTATTATTATCCTGCAAGCCACAACTGAAATTACCTCCTGCAAGGGGTTTTACAGCATGATGCTACAAATATTTACATTTGTACTTAGATTTATTATCCTTTATTAGCCCACTTACTTCAGCATAGCTGGAGGTTCATCTGTATAGCTGTGTGCACCACTGTCTCCTGGAAGGAGTCTCCTGGGATTAAACAACTTTTTTTCATGGTAGTTTGAGTCCAGCTCTTGAGTTCAGTTCACTGGACAGTTATGGTGCTACTCTGTATGCAATGTGGTTTATTTTTTTAATGTGCTTCATTTTTGCATTAATGTCAGAATTTGCATGCATTTTAAATATAGGTAATTACTGATATAGTTCACTGATAATGTATTATTATGTTAAGAGATATAACCACTGAAACATTCATCAACATATATATATATATACACTCTTGCATGGTGGATGTACCCACTGTCTGAAAATTAAAACATAACATTTTCTAGAAAGTCACCATTCCTCCCCTTTTAGGTTAGGAGTGTTTGTTTGTTTGTTTCATTTAAATACATAATAGAAATTTGCATTTCAAAATTATGTTTGAAAAATAAGGGACCTTTGGAAAGAGTGCAGTATATTATCACATTCTCCAGCAAAGATACTTGGCTGTTGACAGCCTTGAAATGTGTGCCTGTCCACACTTTTTGTATGAAACTTATCTGAGTGAGGAGGTGATAATCAGTTTAACCTTTATTTGGCATTGCTAATATTTTTTATGATTTGGTATGAGATCATGAGGGGTTTGTGTGGCTCAGTGGAAACAATTTATGATCAGGGCTTAGAGCAGAGTCTGAGCCACTCCTTGTAACTGTTCTGATAGTTACTGCTATGTTGGTGATTGCTGGTGATCTTGGCATCATTTTTGACTTGCCAGAGGTTTAGTAAAATGCTAATGGAACAATTCCTGTGCGTTGACAATTCCAGTTGGGACTCTGGCTTTCTGTGACGAAGCTGGCAAGCCCAGTTACCAACTGATCTCGTCATGTTGTGACAGCTGTCTGATGTTTAATGCTTTCTGACCCTGCAAATTCCCTGTCCCCAGTGTGGAGCAGCGTAGTTGGGTCATTCCAGTTGTCTCTGATTTAAAGTGACCAAGACATGCAGCCTGTAAACAGGCTATCAGTGCCGAGTCAGAGGTGCCTCATATCCCCTCTGACAGCATCATTGCTTTGATTATGCTCGTGGTACGCAGACGTGATTGAAAGGTTTTGCTGGATGTGGCATCCTGCTGGCCACATCACCCACCAGGTGTGGATGCAAGCAGTCAGCTCCTCATCAGAGTCAGGGAAGCAGAGCTGACAGTGCAGCCAGTGCACACCAGCTCCAACCTCCCCTCTCGCTGCCAGCGCCGCCCGCTTATCCCAGTGCTGACCTTTTTCCCTTCGCCGTCCTGTCAAAAGCTGCAATCCAGCATCTGACAGTAACTAAGGCAGAAAAGGATGCAGCCAGAGCCAGGGTGCACAATTAAATGGAATTAGCCATTTCAACAGACTGTCACCCAGAACATGTTAGTGCTCCAGAGCAACAGAGAGGGCCACTCCTGAACAGCAGCAACAGACCCAGCACCAGCTGTTTGCATTGCCCTGCAAGTCTGGTATTTTGGCAGCTTGGGGTGGTGGGCAGGTTACTGCCCACTCACTTGTTCACAACTGGCTGTGCAGAGTGGCAGTCACAGTGAAAACAATGGCAGGAGAGGTAAACTGTCCTGACAAGACTAAACTTCTAGATGTAGCTTTCACCTTCCATGTCTTGTGTTGAAATTTTCTTACTTGCTGCATCTCTTTAAAGCCACTGAAACAGCCACCAATTAAGCTTCTGTGATTGCTGCCTTTTCAGGCCATGAATTCATGAGAAGGGGAAGAAAAATTTAAGGGCAATTTTGTTTTAGTAAGCTTCTTGTAAAATATAAAATTGAGATGGGGGAAAAATTTTCGTCTTGGCTGGTTGTTCAAGCCACTGTGAAATGGGCTGTCTACAAACAAGTCTGGCAGTGTGTGGTGCCAGGCAGGTGGTTCTGGTGGGTGGGCAGAGGCACAGTTGCCCTCAGGGCTGGTCATGACTCTCAGCTCTGCTGGCCAAAAAGGGATGCTCATCAAGAACAATTCTCAGTATATCAGCTGGGTCAGATGTGGAATGGCTTAAGGCATGAATCTGACTAAGAGTAACTCAAGAGTCTTATTGGAGTGAGAAGCAGATGAATCTGCTCTACAGTCCATTTAAAGAACTGTCCACTACCCCCAGTGAGAACCAGGATGTATAACCCTTTCCATTAAAGAGAGGCCAAATTCTGATGCTGGATTTGTGTATTTGGCTCTTGATGTGCTCATTGAGATCTCAAATTTTATCTTTCTTTAGCCAGATGCCTAAGCACTTTTCATTTCAAAATGCACTCCAGTAGATATTTTCTTCTTCTCCTCCCAAAAGATCTCTTTGATTCCCACATACCTTGTGGCTTTTGTCCATTCAGAGCCCTGCTCTAGAGCAAGTTACCATGATGAAAACCAGAGTGTGTAATTTGTCAGTGCCTGAGTCCAGTTCACCTGGGGTTGAATTAGATCTCAGTGCAGTGAGAATGGCAAGGAGTGAGAGTGGGTTTGGCAAAACCAAACTGTTTGTACAGAAAAGTTAAAGCACTCCACATCCTTGTGCTAGCTTACCTTGCAGTAGCTGGATAATGAAGGGCACGTGGATGAGCTGAATGTATTTATACAAATCCTTCCTGCAAAGCATACAAATAACAGGGCAGTGCCTTGTATGGAATGTTACTAAAGGCAAATCTTACATCACTAAAAATCACATACTGCTCCCCTCAATCCCACCAACGCTGTTTTGCTCTCCTTTTTAGTATGTTCATCCAAGTATAAGTGATGGTGCATGTAGATGTGTTCATGGTTTTACTTGCTACTAGTGGAGTATTGTATAATTTATTCATATTTTTATGCGGATTTTCAACATTAATTGGTTGTGTGTTGTGCTGTTATACCCCTTGTATTGGGCTGGTCTGAACTGCTGCTCAGAGGCTGGTGTGGGAGCCCTGTGGAGGATTGGTTAAAGTGGGAAATTTGTGCCTGAAAGTGCAGCTTCTGTGCTTTCCCTTGCTGTGTGCCAGGGATCTCAGCTGTCAGCTGGCTGCTTGTGTGCAGCATCAAAGGGAGTTTCAAAGGTGTGCTGGGGACAGAACAAACTTGTAGCGTGTCTCTCCACCTGCCTGCATTAAAGATGTTATCTCTGTGGTCTGTCACTGTCAGCCACAGTGGCTTTTGATGTCCTAGAGGGAAGTTTCCCTTGCCACTTCCCTTCCTGGTGCACCTTGTGCCTATGTTTGGCAATTCAGTCTCACGTTAGCAAGAAAAGGACTGTGGCTCTGTGCATGGGCTCCACCTGTGCACAGTAAAAGGGGGAGAAGAGTAGCAAACTGTGGTTTGAGCTCTGAGGAGAAGAGCCAGCTATGTAGGTTACTAAGGAAAAACTTTAAAAGCTTGCTGGGGAGAAGCTGAGAAAACAAAGCCAGGTTTCTTTTCTTCCTCAAGTCACCTTTCCTGTCTCTAATTGTGCAGGGTATGGTGACACCAGGTACTTTCATGATAGACCTGAACTCAGCAATCCTACCTCTACTTATTTCTACCCCTTCCCTTCTCCTGCACGTTTCTACTTCTCATAGATGCTCAGCCAGGCATTCCTGATCTGTCTAGCAGTAAACAGAGTTACTTTGTAGGCTTGTAAACTCAGTGCACTGCAGCATGGTCAGTGGTGCCAGTAGTACAGGGCATGTGCAGCTGGGAGCCCACTTCTGGGAGCACCCTTCCTAGAATGACTTTACTCAAATGCAAAACTGCTCTGTCAGTAAAAAGGTTATTGGAATGTTTGTGGAAAACCCAAACCTGGTGAGAGCCTTCTGCTGCTTGAACAAATTATGGTTGCTTATCACAATAATGTCAAAAATCACAGGTATCTTCCCTATCAGCACTGAAGCAACAGAAGTTGTGGCAGGTCTCTCCTTGTGCCACTGGTGGTTTCAGCTGCTGGGGCAGGGATGTGAGGGAAGAGCTCAAAGAAAGTGGTGGTGCCTGGGTCCTTTGATATTCCCATGCAGAGCAGATTTTAGTGGGGCTATGCATGGACTCAGTTACTGCATGGGCAGGAGCACTGTTTTTTCCCAGGGTTTGTACCAGACGCAAAGCTTTCTCTCTGAAGTTTAGGAAAGGGAGTTCTGTCTGTCAGCATCTTCCTGAACAGAGCTCTGCTGAAAGCCTGGTGCCATCTGCCATGAAGTTTAGGGGGAAGGAGTAGTACATGTGGTTAGCAAAGGTGTCTGTCCCAAAAGCCATGGAGGAACCATGAGATAACATCAAGTCAGTTTTATTGTGGCACCTTTAAGGCATTGCAGCTCTGTGTTACACTTGTGGGAGCTGACCTGAGACAGACTCAGAAGCACTAATGCCACTGTAGCTGTCTTGGACATTGCTGCTGAAAAGAGAGAGAGTCAGTGTGGATGTTTTATTTCAGGCATAGGGCAGAGAACAGCAACTGTCATGTTTTAATTCAGGCCACTCTGAACAGAAATGCTGTATTTGAGTTATTTCTCATAAATATTTTGTATTTTCACTTACAGAATCCTTCCAAGTTGTGGTAAGAGGCAACGGCTTTTATCACGCAAGAAACATCGACCAGGTGCTCTGCAGCTTCAAGCTCAATGACAGCCTTACCATCAGTAAGTTTGTTTGCAGTGACCCCTGTGGCTGTGCCACCCCATGGGCCAGCTCTCATCCATGTTAAGGGGAGTCCTGGCAGCAGATGAGAGAGGGAGCTGAGGTAGAGGTGTGCACTTAAAAGAAGCTTGAAATGGATCCATATTCAGTGCAGTGACCTGTGGGCGTTGTGTTGTGAGTGCTTACACAGGGCATGCTGCTGCACAGACCTTAGCACTGTTGTAGTGATGCACATGGGTGCTGCATGCAGCAGGACAGAACTGGGGATAGGTTTTAAGATGAAAACTTAGAGGAAAATTAAAATTGCTTCCTATTCTCTTGTTCATGACAAGTAAAAAGAAATAGTGCTGCTGTCTTGATCCCCTGGTGGTGTTGTCAGAGCTTTTATTCACCAGTCCAGGAGACAACTGCCATAAAGCCAAGCCTCCCAGGTACACTCTGCTCCTCTCTGACACCAGTTGTAGGTCCATGTAACATGCAAACTCTGTCATTGCTGTGCTGAACAGGGCCTTTTGTTTGCTATCTCAGCAGCCAAGCAAAAGACTGAATGGCCAAAAAAAGGTGGAATGTCCAGTTTCTCAGCAATCCTCTCTCATTCCTGAGAAGCTGTGTGTGTCTGGCAGAGTGAAGCATGGTGTGGGGAGGGGAGCTCTGCTCCTTTTTCGTATATGCTCCCCTTGTGGCCTGAGCACAGTAGAGGCTTTCATATCCTGTCGTGGCCAGGCTGGTGCCTTCCCTAGCAATGAATTTACTTACAAGAGGGAACACATGAATTGCTCCTTCATTTCTCATCCCAGCTGTCTGTGTTGATGCTCCAGCCAGTCAGCTCTGGTGGTCTTGCATTTACCCCACTTACAGATATGCTTTAGCCAGGATTTGTTTTTTGTGGTTTATCAGTTAGACTTTTTGCTTTTTTCTTCCTTGTCCCCATCCATTAGCACCTTGACTGGACCTCGCACAGTGAGTGCTGACCTGGGCCTGGAAACACACAGGAGGAAAACTACTCTGGTTCCATTCCAGCTCCATGCTGTGTTTTCCTGGGGTTAGGTTTGCAACAGATGTTGTGATGAGATGCTGATCTATGCTGGCTTTTTTTCCCCTCCCTAAAACATATCACTGGTTTGCATGCCCTCATCTCTGCCAAGGCAGGGAAATGAGTTCTGTCTTCAGGTATGCTTGAAGTGAGTGAAGCATGAAGGAAAGACTCTTATATCTGTTGTGCTTAAGTTAGTTTTTTTCCTAGATGAAAAGAGGAGACAAGCATCTAAAGTATAAATAAGATGGCAGCTTTTATCAACCCTTTATTCCCTTGGGTTTTGACTCTTGTAGACCACTCTTTCTCCAAGCTGGCACCACAGTTGCTTTGCTGGCCATTCAGAGCTAAGCTATTGTCAGTGGAGCGATGTGTCTGCTCTTGTGCCTCAGTTTACACACTTTTGGTGGAGTGGCAGTGCAGGATTGCTGCTGGGCCTCCTCTCTGTGTTCATAGGGCTTGGCTTTCTGGATGTGACTTCTGAAAGCAACAGGATTAGCGCTGCTGACTCCTAGAGCAGAGGAGTGCAAGGAGAGGGGAAGTTGTGTGCCCTTGTCTTTGACTCTGCCTGCACCAAACCTCTGTGAATGTGGGCTATTCACAGATGATGCTGCCACAGAGAAGAAGCAGCTAGTGCAGAGCAGGTCCTCATGGTAACATCAGTCATGGCCCCTCTCTCCAGAGTACTTGCCAGAATACTGAATTCACTGTCTGCCATTGGTGTCAGCACTTCTCAAGGGGGTGACTTTCTTGGAGCAATTTATTTTTTTCATCCCTGATAGTTATATTAATTTCTTTTCAGATGAAAAGCCGACTTTTGTTCATGATACATACTTACTTTGCCCTGCCCCAGTGATAGAAGATGCTGGACAGTGAGTATTGCATGTGTCAAGAGTGAGTGGACTTCTGGGTGAGGATGTCATTACTGAGCCAAAGGCTCAGGATTTTGCCCAAAATGTCAAGCTAATAAACTCGTGTGTGTGTGATATTGCAGCCATCTCCTTTGTGCCAAATCCTTTTTAGAGCCAGCACAGCTCTATTTAATATTGATTTAATATTGGGTCTTCAGCATTGTTTAAGCAAAGGTCATCCTGGACCATGGCCCTATATCATAGAATCACAGAATGGTGATTCCTCCTCTCTTCCTATACCCTGGTTTTTCAGACCAAAAGATAATTAAATTCCAGACAAACTTTTAATTTTGATGGAAAGGAAATGTTAGATTTTCATTTCTTTGCTGCTACTGTATATGTTGCTTCCTGTATTTTGCTATGCTGTGTCTAGTATTGATATTTTTCAGCCTTTTAAATCCTGTATACTTCTAGGAGACATGGCACAATGCACTACCTTTTCCCTAGATGATCTTGTGGGTGCCTAAATACTGTGCTAGGGCTAAGGGTGAATGCCTTCCTTCCCTTTTGTATTTGTCAGTGAAGGAAATTAATTTGGTGAAGTTTTGTCATTTTTTTTTTTATTATTACTTTAATTTCTTTTTCTCCCTTGGACACTTACTCTGATATTGGAGAATGGCTAGGGAAGATTCTTCTTGAATTTCACTGGCATTTCAGTGTTTTTACCCTTCTTGATCTCAGTTCTGGATTTTGCTTGGATACAAAAGAACACATTCTGATTCATTGATAGAAGAGTTTCTTAAAAAAAAAAAGTCTTAAAGTTTATTGTGCTATTTACAGTAGTATTGCTATTTTGTGAGGAATTCTGTTATGACTGCCTGTCCTAGTGCCCTTTCCCCAGGTGGGATGGGTTATTTTTAATAAAGAGCCTATGTCCCAGCTCAGTTAAGGTAACATGAAAAGGGTGGCTCCTGAGCAAGCAGGGAGGCAGATGCAGGTAGGTGCCTGAGGCCATGGAAATGCCCTGACTCAACAGGACACACTGCCCATGCAGGCTCATAAACCAGTGGCTAAAACAGAGTAAAGGTAACTATGGGTGTAAAGATGACACTAAAAATAAACACATCTGTTTTGTGCTCTAGGGTGGTTTTCCTCCAAGTCAGCATGAACAACGGGCTAACATTCATCTCCAGCTCTGTCAGCATCACCAGCACACATTGTGTAAGTAACTCCAATGGGGCTTGACAGAGGAACCATGAGACCTTGGGAAGAGGTGGTTGTTCTTCAGGCAAAGCCTCCCTGGGTAAATGTGAGCTCTCTGCAGCTTCTGTGTCACTGCTGCTGACTGCATCCCAGCAGCTCTTGGGAAAATAACCAGGGCTACTAAGATCATCAAACTGTTATTGGTGATGGATAGGTCATGATAGATTTTCTGAGCAAAAAATTAGAATAAAAGG
This sequence comes from Notiomystis cincta, assembly GCA_013398075.1. Taxonomy (NCBI): domain Eukaryota; kingdom Metazoa; phylum Chordata; class Aves; order Passeriformes; family Notiomystidae; genus Notiomystis; species Notiomystis cincta. The sequence continues at coordinate 105,975 of VZRX01023379.1, read as the reverse complement.
TACCCTGCCCATTCCTACCCCAGGAGAGAGATCCTCAAAACTGGGATCTTAACAGAAGATCTGAGAAAATGATGGAAGGAGCATCAGGGAGCAACACTCCATTGAGCCTCGAGGGTCCCTGATGGGATCTGGGGTAAAAGGAACAACTGTTAGGACTTGTATCTGGAAAGGCCACAGAGGGAAAGGACAGTGATGCCTGTCCTGCATCATGTGGTCAAACAGACCCAGTGGAGTGTCAGGGACAAACAGCTAGAAGTGATCCTTTATCAAAATCTGAATTTTAGAATCAAAAAAGCAAAATTAAGAAACTGACTAATAGATAAGCAATTGTCTTCCTTGCCTGGGGGTAAAAATAGGCAGTGTGCATAGCTGCTACAAGCAAGTACAGTAATTAAATATATGTCCTTGTGCTTGTGGTCTAAACCAAGTTGGCAGAAGTACCTGATAGCAGTTTGTATCAAACTTGAGCTTTATTGTTATTAGTGTCAAAAGGACTTTTATAGCCTGTGCCAAATGCTGTCATATTGGTTTGTAATCATTGTTGGCCATTTTGACAGCTGGAGAACAGAAGGGCAGGAATGTGGATAGAGGCGACTGGAACTTGTAAATCTAATTTTCTGATGTTTTCAGCAGTGAAGGTGGGAAATACCACACCAGAATGCTGAACAGTCTGGGTTGCAGGGACTCAATGTAGCAGAGATGTGTTTGCTTCTTTACAGGATTATTTGTATTTTGCCAAAACTTTCTCCCAAATTTTCCATACTGAGAACTGATATTTTCACATTTAATTCCACTCTTTTACCTCAGGTACACTAAAACCTTTCAAGTCTGCAGTGAACCACGAGTGTTAACTGGAGCATTTAGTTACCCATATGTAATCTATTTCTGATGAAGACTGAAGTCTCAACCCTAACTGGGGTTCCTAAAGGCCAGAGCGTGGAGGGAGGAAGCTTTTCCTTTTGGTAGCCTTAGGATAAAAAGAGGAATCCAATCTGCAGTCATGTCAATCTGACAGTTTTTGACCAGCCTCTTGCAGATTGAATGTGAAGGAGGCAGGAAGCCTGATGTGCAGCTGATACAAAAATACTGTCTCACTCCTGTGGTGTCCCATAAGCAGGGAGGTTGGCAGTTCAGTTTCCAACTTTGTCTTAATTTCATGCATTTCACTCTTCTCGTTTTAGAGGCTCCCTCCATTTCCTTTCCTCTCCTGTTTCCTTTTCTGTGGGTGGCAGTCAGCTGGCCTGCTCAGCTCTCCTCCCCAGCTGGTCCTTCTGTCCTTTCTGTACAGTAAGTATCTTCACTATAATCCAAAAGCCTCTGTGTGATCCCTGTGCTTGTTTCTGTTCAGCTGCATAAAGTCTGCTATTTTCTTTTCAAAGTCCAGCTTCACTATGGTGCTTTGTATCATTAAAATCATTAAAAGAAGACTCTTTAGCTTCTTGCTGCAAGCAGCTCCTGAGGTGCTGCTGGCAAATGTCTCAGCGATTTATATGAGCAGTTAGCATGAGAAAAGCAATGTCTGGGAACAAAGGCTCCAAAGCAAAGGAGGTAATGTGTGTTTGGAGTAATAGTAGCAGTGGTTCTGCATTGCTGCTGTGCTTGGATTTTTTTAAGGAGTGCAGCAATATTTCTTTAAAGTTACACTTGATTTTTACTCACCCTTCTCTCAGCAAACTGACTTCCCTGGGAATTCATTTCTCTTCAAGTGTCTGCCTTCCAGAGGCATTAGCTGTACATGGGGCTGTGGGAGGGCCAGAGAGGGAGGCTTAGCACTGAACTGCAGCTGGGTGCTGTGTCCTCTAACAGGACTGGTTTGAGCAGGGAGTCTGGCACGTGTTGGAGCAATCCAGCTGTTTCCTGGCCAGATGAAGGTGAGCTGAGCAGCATATCCTAAAACAGGTCAGCTTGTTGCATCAAGAGCAACAAACAAAGCCACAGAGCAGTGTAGGGATGGTGATGCTGTGACACAGGTGTGGGATACTGGGTTACCTGCCTAAAAGTGTGGAGTAGGAGCTGTGTTTGTGTTTGCCCTGTATTGAACGTGTCAGTCCTGACAGCTCTAGGAGCTGGCCTGAGACAGAAGCAGGTACACCTAAGCCAGTCATTCAGGATCTCAGCCAGACTTTACAGAGCTCTTACCAGCTGGTGATTGTCTGAGGGGAAAACAATGCACTTAGAACAGTGAAGGGAATCCCTGCTGTAAGAAGGGGCTGAGCATCACTTTCTGGTGTCATGGAAATCCAGCAAGTAGTTTCCGATCTGTTAAGGTGAATCTCATGGACTTTATCATATTGAAGTCACTTTTGGAATTTGGTTTCTTTCCCTTTATCCTCCCACCTATCCTTTGAAAATTTCTTACAGCTTCCTCTCTAGCCAGCTCCTCTTTCCTCAGCCCTTCTTCAAGTTCTTTTCACATCCTCCTAATCCCAGGCTTTCCTCTAGTGTCCTGCTAAGTTTTTCCTGTTCCCTGATGCCCCTGTTGCTAGTGAATTGAACCTCTTGTCAAATTTTGAAAATCTACCACTAAAGAGGTTTATTTCCCAGTACTAAAAAAAAAAAAAGCTGAAACACCAGAGCTAATGTTTATATTATTCCAGAACCCAGTACAGTCCAAGGATAGAGCATGTGTCAGCATGCCACTGCCCATGTGAAACAAATGTTTTCTCTCCAAAAGCCACGTGCTCTGTACATTCTGCAGGAAGCAAGCAGCATATGAAAACCTGATTCCTGTAGTCATCAGGGCAATAGAGAATTAATACCTCTCTGAATGCACTAACATGAAATGCTCCAAGTGCAAAGGATCCATCAAGATTTACACAAAAATTCAGAGCTGGGATTGTCTTTGATTCTCAGTTGCTCTGAAAAGCTAATTTCACGTGTTGGCATCTGGGTGGGTTTTTTTGGGTTTTTTATGATGTTTGGTTTTTTTTTTGTTCTAGTGAATTCAAAGAAAATTTAAATTTGATTTTGAATATATAGACCCTTAGCTCTGCATCCCCAGAGTCACTATTCTCTGCAGAGAAATCATAAGATCATAAGAATCAGAAATGCTTAAGATAATGATTACAGTATCTCATTTAAAATAGTCAAACCAGCCCTAAGAAGCATACCAAGAACAAACAGCATTGACTGGCTTGTATAATCACCCAGACTAAGTTTGTGTGAGTGGTTTGAGTCAAGAGGCAGCACAGGCAGGCTTGGGAGCTGATGTGCTGAGCATGATGTGCTCTATTCTCTGGTACTGACATGTGAACAGTTACCCATAAGGTCTGAGCTCCAACATTCCCATTCCTTGAATATCAGCATTTGCAAGTCCTGCATCTCTAGGAACGAAAGGTTACTCTGCACACCTGAGGGGCTGTGGTCATGTAGTTTCCAATGCCATTCTGACAGTGTGAGGGGACTTGTCAGCACAGCATGGGTTGTATACAAGTTTAACCTTCTGGAATCTAGTGAGCTATAAACATAACAAAAATTTGTATACAAATTACACATATACACACTGCAAAAAGGAGGTGCTTCCCTGATTTTGTGGCTTCAGATACTGATGTGATCCTGATGATGATAGTGATTGACTGCATAATCTCCCTGAGACCTCATAGTGAGGGCAGGCTGACTCTAAATGTGTGACTGCAGGGCTCCTGCCCTCTTTGAGGCATTCAAAAGTAACTCAGAAATAATTGTCTTGCTTGCAGCTGACTGGGACCATCCTTTTCATTGCTCTTCTGATTCTCTTTCTGCTGCTGGCTCTGGCTCTTCTGTGGTGGTTTTGGCCCCTTTGCTGCACTGTGGTAAGTACAGTTTTTTTATTCTATTGACTTGGTTTCATCTATTCTCTGCCAAAGCAGAGTTAAAGTGTTGGAGTGGGTGGTTAACCTTGCTTAAAAAAAAATGCTGCCACATTTGTAAAGCCCTGATTCTACAATTTGCTCAAAGTGCTTGTTGAAGTTACTCTAGTCTACTTTTGGTTGTTTCAAGGCCTACATGATTTTTACATTCAATGTGAATTTTAAATAAGCTCATGGATGTAACTCAAGTTTCTGTATGGATTGAGACCTCCTTCAGACCAGCTTTGAAACCTGCTGCATAAAATGGAATTAATTTACTAATGTGTGCATAAGCTGTTACAGTCCTCTTTGAAGACAAGAGTTAGGGGGGGTTTTGCACTTTGTTTGTTGGTTGGAGTTTCTTTAATTTATTCAGAGGAGCTGCAGATTCTGAGAGACTATTTTTGCACTAACTTGGTAATTATATGGTATTTTTCGTCTCATCTGGGTTTATTTTATGCCTGCTGAAAAGGCATAAATGAGAGGATTGAATGTGGGGGAATGAAGCAGAGTGACTCATTTGTGATATGGGCAAGAAAGCAGAGAGGACACAGCACTGAGATGGGTGAACTCTAGCATTGTCTCAGATTTCTCCACTGTTTGTTTATTCCAGGTGATCAAGGAGCCGCCTCCACCACCGCCTCCAGAGCCCGTGAGTGAGCTATTTCTGAGCTGTGGTGCTGTCTGTACTGTGCTGTGCTGCCCAGGAATGTCAGCCCTGTAGGTGTCTTAATGACACCTCGAGGGCTGTGAGAGGAAGTCCTCTGGGTCAGGACAGTTATTTCTGCCTCCTGGCCTCTTTATATACATACAGCAAAACTTCCTCCATCCAGGGTGAAAACAGTCACATAACTCTAAAATCCACAGATAACAGTTCCTGTGGTATTTTGTTCCTTCTGCTGTACATCAGACAGGTGTGTAAGCAAATCTTTGCTTCTCAAGCTGTGCTGGCAGCTGTCCCTCCTCCAGTAAAGCTGCCATTGTTCTCAGCAGGAGTTTATTCCAGATTGGCTGTAAGGAACAGTCTGGCAGCTGGAAAAAAGGACAGCAAATGCCATGTTCTTGTGGCTCTGCTACAGGAGAGGAGACAAAAGCCTGCCCTGGTTGTGGCTCTTCTGCAGAGTGACCTTTGGAAGGACATTTAGCCTTCCTCCATTTTAGGGTTTGAGCTGTTTGAGGCAGGGTTGTATTTAGCTCTTTTGGGACAGTAACTCACTGACCTTGACCTCAGTTTAGTTTCAGAGTTTAGTTTCACTGTACTAACTTCATGAAAATAATAGTAGCAAATAAAAGCACCTACAGAGAAAACTTATGCCTGACTTTATTTCTTTCCTAAGAACAGACAGTTAAATGATGGAAAAATACTTGCCTGACCCACAAGAGAAGCTTATAGTTTACTGCTAGATTGCTTTAACTTGGTATGAAAGTAAGGAGGCAACCATAGCTGCTGTTTTGTGGTTGCTAGAGGCCACCATTAGTGTGTATGTGATCCTGTTACTTGGGACAATTTAACCTTGGAATGCACACCAGAATTCATGCTGGGGTTAGTGTGATTAGTGCTGTCACAAAGACTGCAGTTGCAGCCATGCTGCATTTGAAGGAGGTTTCAGAGAGCATCACACCCCTGCAGAAGTTCCAGATGCTTTGCAATTTTAAATGTAATCAAAGAGAATGAACTGATGTAAGCCTCCAGGAATAACACAGAATACAGATGTTATCTATCTCTTTTCTTGGCCTTGTTTTTATCCAGTATGGGTTGTAATAATGTTGTGAAAATGCCATTGAGTAATGTAATTTGTGTCTCTATAATATTTGGCTTTCAGTTGATTTTTTTAGTTTGTTTTTTTTTAATTTAAAAAGTAAGGAGTTTTTTAAATTAAAAAGTGCAGGTAGTGTTTCCAGAAATATACCTGTACTGAGGAAAATTAGCAGACAGCACTGTGCATGGCCAGTCCAAGAGCAGCATGCACATCTGCATATCAGCATGAGGTACACTTATTTGAGGAGTGAAGAAAATATTGTAGGGGGCTTGTTGTGCCCTTTCCTCAGCTCTGTGTGTACTTGAGAGTGTCGGGCTCTGACTTTTGGGTGCCTCAACTTAGTGTAATGATATGGATCTGAGAAATCCCAGTTACTTCTCTTGGCTCAAGATGATAGAGCTGGAGATGTGTTCCCAGGCTTGTTCCACCAGAACCATTTGCCAGCTTTTAGTTAAGCAAGAACAGAAAAATGAAGCTGAAGTTAATTCCCGATTCAAGCTCTCGCATGTTCCAGAAAAATAATCTTTGGTCTTTATTATTGCACTGGTTCTGATCTCCCTGACAATTGTGAGATGCTCCTGTCTGAGCCCTATTCCAAACTGAACAGCTTGAGCCAGACCCCACAAAGCATCAAAATAGTGTGGAATAACTAGTTAGAACTGCCATGAGAAAAGAGTCTGATGCACATGTTAGAAAACTCAACAGTGGTCAGGTTTTTTTTCCTCTCTTAGGTCATGTTAAGTTGTAAAAGTGCAATTAATAAATTATTTCTTTGGGCTAACTCATCACTGTGCTTTTGGCATAGCACAGTGGCAAGCCAGTGTATATACAATTCATCAGTACTTTGTCTTTCCTTACAAATCCGTTGGGATTTTGGCGCTCAATGCATGTTTGACTAAATAAAAGCTGCCTGGAGAGAGGAATAGGCAATCCTCTCTGGCTTCCTTAGTTAAAATTGCAGCTGCAGAGACAAGAGACACACAAAGCCAGATATCCAGGGGTTGGACCATAGGATATTCAGCAGTTTTCCACAGTTTGTTTTTTATGTGAGAAGAGCATTAATGTCTCCCTGTCTTTCCCACAGGACTCAGATGATGAAGATGGATTGCCAAAGAAGAAGTGGCCAACTGTGGATGCATCTTATTATGGAGGTCGAGGTGTTGGTGGGATTAAGAGGATGGAGGTATTTGGCTTATTCTTTAGTGTTATAAACCCCAGCACATTTAATGACAAACTGTACCACTATGTTTTCATGTGATTTTTGAAGAGGACCAGAGACTGGGTTTTAATCAGGGCTTGTCTACCTAATTTGCACCTATTGTCCAAGTAACAGGCATTGAGCTATTCTCATTTGCATGAATAATTAAATGAATCTAGCATTATGAGCCAGAGAAAATTTGCAGATTAAGAAATTAAATAAGCACCAAAAGAAGTTTTAATTTCTTGAGTCAAACCCTTTGGTGCCATTACATCCAGTTCTCTTGTCAGAGGAAATTCAGGCAAAGCTACACTGGTTTTATATTTGAGGGTGCTGTCTATGCAGTGCCTGGTTTCTGTGGAAGGGGAGGCTTCTCAGCAAGTTCCTCCTAGACTGCAGATGAAGTAGTGCATTTTAATATCCTTAACCATTTTCTGTGGAAGAATTTTATCCTTGATGCTGAGAATGTATGCTGACTGTGACACCATGGATGCTCTTGAATGCAGTCATTTTTCTGCTTGAGCTGTCAGGCAACAAAATCAGATATTAGATATTGGGCAAAATTTCTTCACTGGAAGGATGATTAGGAGTTGGAACAGGCTGTTTAGGGAAGAGATGGAATCACCATCCCTGGAAATGTTGAAAAGGTGTGTGGATATGGCACTTGAGATACAGTTTAGTAATGCTGGGTTAACTCAGTCATCCTAGAGGTCTTACCAACCTTAATGCTTCTCATCTGCCCCAGATGCTGTGAAATCCCACAATACCTTATGTTACTGGAATGTGCAAAGTCTAGTAATTCCAGCAGTTTTTGAATGAGACTATTTTGTTCTTAAGTGTGTATTTCTGATTATGGTGGGAGTTTGGTGTTTTCATAAATTTAATTTCATTCCTGGTAGTACTTGGGATCTAGATTAATATCTGTGGAAACCACCTGCTGGTGGGGACTGCTGAAGTGTCTTCTTACAGTGTGCTCTCCTGACATCAGGTGCGATGGGGAGACAAGGGGTCAACAGAGGAAGGAGCAAAACTGGAAAAACCCAAAAATGCTATTATTAAGTTGCCAGAACAGGAGTATGAGCCGTGGGAACCCAAGCCAAAGAAGCCTCATGTGAGAAAACCACCTTCCCAGAGAAAATGGTACACTCCAATAAAGGTGAGGTGTCTGATCCTCTGTTTTACCCAGCCTCTCATGTCATGTAAGATATCCCACTTCCTCAGCACAGCCTGTCTTTCAGCAGAGCTGAGAGAGCCTATTTAGAAAAGTGGCCATTAATCCTCACCTTTGCCTGGTGTTGGGACATGCATTTTGCTTGGCACTCTGTTGCCATATTTTCTTTGGGAAGAGTAGTGGGTATAAGCAGAGATCTTCCTTTCCTCAGCTCACACTCTTTTCAGGTATTCTTGCCTGGGTTGCAGCAGCAGATCACTTGAACCTTAGGGAGGGCAGATGCTGCTCTGTGCCATCTCCAGGCAGCATAGAAAGGGATCAGATCAAAGGCACTGTCCTTGCTTTGACTGCATTGTGGCTAAGGGCTTGGCCTGGGATCCAGCTCTGTTTCCCCCTAGTTCAGCCACAAGACAGTAGTGTTTGATTTTTGGGCAAGTCACTCAGTCTCTCCATGTTTTTATCCCCAATTCTCCCATGTCATTATAATATTTGGTGTTTCAATGTCTTTTAATGTATGTATCCTCACACAACCCTAAAGGCAGGGAAGAGCTGTTGTCTCTGCTTACAGAGAAGGAAGCTGGAGGGGTAGCACAGTCAAGGCTGCAGCACACCCTGCTCATCCCAGGAACCTATGGCCATGTCCCAAAACTGTGCTTTGTGGGATGAGTTCCCCCCTCCCCTCCTTACTCACAGATCAGTTAAACAGTGTTTGAATTTTTCTGGAAAGCATCTGTGAATTTTAAAGCCTGCCTAGGTAGATATTCTTGTGCCTGTTTATCCATGCTTCAGTTCTCTTCCCATCTGTACTGTACTTTTCTTCTGCCTTTTGTAACACCTAAAGCAAGATTAGCAATTTAAAGTAATACCTGTTTTATTGTGCCTCTTAAGGGAGTTGTTCACATTAATCTACTCTCATCCTCCCTCCATATTAGGTATTTGGCTCACTGTATATTGGGTATTTGTTACCCCACTGGGGTTCTTCTGATTGTCCAGATAAACAGTGTACAGAGGGCAAGGGTACAGGACCAGTGTGTGTGCAGACAGCTTAATGGAGAAAACCTGCACCAACCCACCTGTAATTAAATCTCATGCTATTTTCACCACATTTCTGGGTCATATATTGTCTCTTTTTTTTTATTGCAGGGTAAACTTGATGCCCTGTGGGCTTTGGTTCGACGAGGCTATGACCAAGTCTCTCTTATGAGACCACAGCCAGGGGATAAGGTAAGGTGCCTCAAATGCACTCAAATGCACTGGCAGGTCACTCCTCTGTTAGTAGCAGCAATGCTCTTCCCCCTAGTCAGCCCATCTGGTTTTTTTCCATAAGCTTGTCTCTTTTCACATTGCCCTAAAATTAAAAGCACTTTTAATGTTTCTTGGATTTAATAATGGAGTTCAATGATTATTGAGAAATCATGAATGGTACAGATGATGAAAAAAAACCAAATCACAGCAAGTTTAATGGAGAATAAGTTGATGTTGAATTGTATGCAGACACATTTCTGTCATCTCCTATACATAGGCAGGGAATATCTCCTGCCTTGATATTGGCCAAATATCATTGGTCAGGAGCAGACTCCTCCTGGGAGGAAGCAGGGCTTTTCAGAGCCACAAAGATATCTGTGTACTGTCCCTGGGTCACTGGCAGTGGCTTAGTTCAGAGCTCACAGTTTCCCCACGTGAGCCTGGCACTGGTATGGTTGTCTCTATTTTGTTATTCTGAGGGAACAACTCCCTAAAATTGGGTGCTGCTGCTTTGAGCTGTTTCAACATCAAGGGTTTGCTTTCTGCAGTGGTTCTTTGTAACATGAGGACTAAGCAGACACAACAGCATCTTTCTCTCCCCTGTGGGCAGAGTCCATACATTTCATCACCTTGGCTCTCAGGTGAAGGGATTATAGAGTTACAGCAATAGGGTCCATAAAGGGCTTTTTGGGGATAGGACTGGTGCAGATGCTCAGGCTTGTTTGCCTGGGTAGCTTTCACACCTAATGACAGACTTTAAAAGTAGCTCTAATTTGCATCAGCTAGGGCAGTAAGTTGCATGTCCCTTGCTTTTGGCAAAACACTATGTCATTTGTCTAGTCATTAACCAAACATGCTGTATCAGTGTTTAAGGTTTAATCTCTTCCATTTTAATTTTGGCACATGAGGAAACCAAGAGAACAAACCCAGCTTCTTACACTACTTTGTAAAATGGTCTTAAATGTTTCACTAAGCTGCATTCTCAAGGCAGCTGTGCTCAAGACACCTTATTTACTTTTTAAGCACGATCTAGAGCTTCTGAATGGGCTCTTTAGGTCCAGCTGTATTTTGATAGCACTAACATTGTATAATATGAATCTCTCCTCTGCCTTTCACTCCCTTAGCTGGGACATTTCTATGGGTGCAGAGCACAACAGAGCCTCTGTTAGCCAGCATGCTCAAGAAACATGCAGGGGGCTGGCTCAGAACAGGGATCCTCAGTTCCCTGCCTTCCAGCTCTGCTGTGGGGAGAACAAGGGGCTGAAAAGAGGCAATGTAAAACAGCAAGCTGAAGGATTATTGTATCAGGATAACATAAGAAAAATCAAATGTACATCTGGGAAATAGGGTGGAAAGAATCCTATTGAGCCAGAACCAGTGGAATCATAGAATCATCTCTGTTCCTTGGCCTGCAAAATTAACTAAGGCTGAAGAATATTGAAAGTGAAACAAGAAAATAACTCAACAGCCTTCTGCTGTTTGAAAAAAAAAAAAAATCACAGGCCTGTATTTGATGGAGAAAAGTAGCACAGAAAGGAGTAGGTTTGTTCTTTATTCTTTGGGTGAGTTCTCTAGTAGCAGTCTCTCAGTGGATAATTGACTCCTTGTAAGTCAGGTTTTTGGTGGGGGATGTGTATAAATAGACCTGTATGTGCAGGTAAGCAAATGGGAGCATTCACACACGTGCTCACTCTTCTTTGTGGCTGAGGAACTGGAAGGTCAGGTCAGTGCTGGGAGTGACCAGCAGCACAGAGAGCTTGGAGCTCTGGCTGTGCTGAGCTGGAGGAGCCCAGCAGCCCCAGGAGCAAGGCCACAGCCCAGACAGGACGAGGTCACTCCTTGGCCAGCAGTGCTGGCAGCAGTCAGAGGGTCTGCCTTGGGCTGGGGAGACATGAATGTTCAGCCTGGCATGCCTTGGTGCATGGTGTTCTTTCAGACTATGCCTTCCAGAGGCCAAGGACTGTGTGGGGATCTTGGAGTGAGACATTGCTTTGGTTTGAGTGGTTTTAAGGGATTGGGGTGAGGGAGCAGGGGGGAAGAGTTTTTGGGGGGGTCTAAGTGCACCTTTTTTTTATTTTAAGGTCATTTCATAGCTATATTGGTTGTTCAGGAAAACTTAGATCCTAGAAAGCAAAAGGAAGACAATTTAGCTCTGTTTTGGGAGTGACATGTGGATTCATAACTCAGAAAATCGCTAAATCTGAAGTTCCCAGAATCAAACAGGTTATTTCCTTTATAATTGCAGGGATTACCAGAGATATAGGTTGTTTCCCACTGGAACAAGATTCACTGAAGTTCTATTTTCTGAATTCCTGTTTCACAGTTTACCTCCGTTCTAAAACAAAGTTTTCACTTTCCATTTTTACTGCTCCTGGTAGCATCATGCTCTGGGCTATTAGCCTGGCTGCAGAACTGGCTGAAGCTCTGAGAGTTCCCCTGCCCTGGCTCATGTCCTCCATGAATTTATCAAGCAAAGGATCCCAGGATGGATGATTCATTAGTATTAGGCAGGATTGTATTAATAGGACTGTGTTAATCCTTGTGAAAATCTCAGGAGCTTTTTGGAACTGCCTATTTAAAGAAAACCATCCAAGCACAAGCTCTGGTGCTCCTTCTCCTGTGTACCCACAGTGTTTTGCTTGGCTCTTACAGACAGCTCCTCCTCTTGGTCCCCACTCAAGATCATATCAGAGCACCACCACTGAAATTTATTAGCTTGGAAAGTACCTCAGCAAAGGGTCACAGGATCCTGCTCACTTGACTTCCTCAGGTCACCTCTAGCAGGAATTTCTGTTGCACCAGGATGGGACAGCAAGGGATAAACACTTAGCCCTACCCCATCATTAGCAGCTAGGCTGTTATTTGTGGTGTGGAGTTTTGCTGAGCTCTCAGGCAGCATCAGCAGAGGAGTGAAGTGATGAAAAAGGGCTTGTGGCTCTGTGGGGGATTGCTGGGCCTTCTGCCTTCCCAGAATATACAAAGGTGAAGCCTTCAAAGGCATTTGTGCTACTGCTGCAGTGACAGATCCCTTAGAGCTAGGCTTCTTCCCTTCTTCCTCAAAAATCTGTGTCTTAGAGATCCAGCAGTCACTCTTCTGGCCCAAGAAAGGGATTGAGAGCTCTGAGGTGGGGACACTGCTCATCCAGCCACAGGGAGTATGTCAGTGTGTCCATACAGCCTAACAGGGACAGCCCTGTTGCTCAAGATACTCAGATTTTCTTGAAGACTTTCCCATCACTGTGTCAGAGTCGTTCTGAGCTTGCAGCAGCTGCTGTAAAAGTTGGATTTGGGGAAATATTGGTGTCCAGCTATCTTGAAGTATTTCATACAAACAAACCACAGCACCTGGTAGGGCAGGTTGACAATATTCTCTGCAAAAGGTAAGTTTCAAGCTCTTCCCCTTGGCCTCACAGTTCAAAAGTGGGCTGTCTCCAATACAGCAGGTAAACACTGAAAGCCCCAGTGTACACAGAGGGGTAGGGAAGGTGCTTTCCAATGGTCTGTTAGTTGCTGCTTTCAGCAATTCCATTCCATTTTGCCTCTCAGCAAGTACTGATGGATGCAGGAAATTCTTAGAAGCTCGGTTTACCAAAATCCTTGACTAAAAACCCAACATTTTTCGCCTTAGGCAGAATTAATCATTTACTTTAAAGACTTAAAATGTGATCTCATTATTGTCACTGAAAATTTGGTAGCTGCAGAGAGGGAGAGTGTAGACTGGGTTTTGCTGTCACCATTCCCTTGTATACCCTTGGGACCTTACTTAGAAAAAAGCAATGCCTTAGTAGTACTACCCTGTGGTTTGTACATGTCAAACCCTTTCCTGGGGAAGGGAACTAGAAGCAGGCTCTTGTACAAAAATCTGAAAGCCTTTTTGCCTTTTTCTGTTCTATAAAACTGAGATTAAAAGGCTGCTGTGCAGCCAAAATTGTCACAAACTATGTATTGCTGGTCATTTTAGAAGCCAGAACTTCTGGATCCTTTCAGGTTCTCACCCCTGAGTTACAGTGTGACTTTGAACAAGGCATAACAGTTGGAATTTTAAACAGCATCCTTTGAAATGAGGAGTATGTGAGTTCCTTATTCTATGCATCCCTTTCAGAGTGATCACTCTTAGTCTGATAGCTCTGTTAAAGCTCAGAAATTCTGATTACCCTCAAATTTTGAGTGATTCCTTGTAATGCCGACCATGACATCTATGTGCCTTAGTTTTCCAACAACAAAATAATCATGAGAGCACAGTATTTACCTTCCTTACAGCTGTGAGGTTTAGCATTCTGCCAGGCACTTGGGACTGCTCAGCTGAATCATGGGGCACCAAGCCTATGGATTATTAATGACTAATAATTACTCTCTAGCTGCTGCTTACAGGTGGTCAGCAGCTTGATGGCAGCACCCTCCTGTCACGCCACAGTGGCTGCCCACGTACTGCTGCTATTTGGAGCTCGTTCTAATTACTTCTCTTCAAGACCAAGCAATGGCTTTTAATGGGCTTCCCTGCCTCTTGCGTGGAGTGGTGTTGTAATCGCCCGTGTAACAACTGGCAGAGCTGCAGGGGGTGCTGGAAAGGCAGCACTGAGCTCCCTCAGACTGCAGTCATCAGTGGCTGCCTGCTCCGGGGGCTTTTCTCCCTTTGCTTAACCTTCCTGGAGCCAATCACCTTCGGAAGGGGCTGAAAATTAAAGAGATGAGGGCGCTGCCTGCCGTAGGTGGTCTCACTTTGTCTCTTTCAATGAAAATGTGACACGCGAAACTCCCATTTTCCTACTTTTTTTCTTTTTTAAAGGACACCAGCATCTCTAAGATTCATTCCTGCTTTAGCAGACATGGCACGGGGGAAAAGCTCCCTCTCTCTGCTGTGGGACCAATGTCCCAATGCACAGTTCCCAGGATGTGTTGAGTGCTGCAGCTGGAAACATGTAATCAGTGACTAAGGAATTTCCTGTCCTACAAGAAGCCCATATACTGCATTACCTCTCACTTGTGCCAGGATTGTGTTATTTCTGTTGTGGAAAAGGAATTCAGAAACGGATTTTGGGGTTGGCTGCTGCCTGTTTCATCAGGTCTGACCCTCAGGGTTTTTTATAGGGTACCTGTCTTTGGGATAAGACTTAGTCCCTAGTTAACTGTAACTCTGACATGTCTGCATGGGGGAACAGGCTCCTGTGTGTTGTTACCAGAATTTTCCAGGCATCACTTCACTGATGCTCCAGCACTGTACAGCATGTCCAAGGTCCTGAACCCTAGTGCCTGCCTTGGGCCTTGGCAGTGCTACCACAGGGCAGTACTGATGGCACACCTCTTTTGAGAGGAAAATGCACATGTGGTTGCTTTCTAGGACTGCATGTGCAGATCCACAGTTTGCACATGGACAGGTGTGTTGCAGCCAATATGATTATTTGTTTCTCAGCAGCACCCCTGGATTGATGCTGAGCATCATCTGACTTTGTTTCAGGTGATTTGCCAAGAGTTGTGCATCCCTCACTGCCTTTGAGTTGGGTAACACTGCAGAAAGTTACCTACACAGCCTTCCTTAGCCCTCTGCCTACATTGCATGGTTCTAGTAATTATGCAGAATGTGTAATGCTGTGACCTTCTTCTGAAGGTGTCTGAGCTGCAGAAATAAAAAAAAATACTGTGTAAGATAATGTATTCATACTATTTTTCACACTAAAATTATTGTACAGAACGATAGCTGAAATTCAAAATGTATTGCCTTGTCGCTTTCCTCAGAGGAGCTGTAGTTCCAGATGTCTCTGTTCTTGTAGAAACATTGTGATTCATGTTGTGGCACAAGAAAAAAAACCAAATCTCAGTCTCCCACTCTACAAGTAAGACAAAGTCACTAGACAAGGAGAAGAGCCTAGATCTATGTAAGTTAGATGTTAAGATCAACCTAATCTTGCTTTTAACATTCCAGTTTTATATGCCAGTTTTAGTCTCAGATAGGAACAATAGGACTACAAAAGCCTTGTGCTTTCTGCACCAACACTGGGGTTTAAAAATCTTTGAGGTTGGTTGTTTTGTTGAGTTGGGGATTTTTTGCATGTGACTAAATCCCTACTTTCCCCCTCCTTTACAGGTTTCTTCTAGGGAATTGCCCAAGCAGACACATCAGTCTTCATTGGCTTATTGAGGAGTGGGATATACAGAAACTTGGAAGTGAGGCCTAACAGGAGCAGTGTCCCTTCTTACAATGCTGGTGGCCAGGCACTCTGAGTTGAGCAAACCTTTGAAAAATGAGAGGAGGTGTACTTGGGATTCTTTCTTCTGCTGGGAACAGGCCAGTGGCTTTGCTGAAGTGAGAGCAGGGTGTGTAAGAGAGTTCCTAGGAGAGAGCTGGCCATGGGGTGCTCATGGAAAAGAGTAACTCAGAGATGCAGAGCTGGTACTTGGTAGCCTGGTCAGGCAGCATAGGGGAAACATGGCAGGGATCTATTTGCATAGTGTTAGGTCTCTAGCACACCTGAAATGGAACACACAGTTCCATGTCAGGACTTTGGTACCTGAGTTGCTTTTCTAGTGTGTTCATTCCTAGCAGTAGGTGGTTGTGTGCCAAGGCAATCTGTCATTCAATTTAACAAAGGAGCTTTTGGGGAGAAGAGGTTTTCTCTGCTTTATCAACATGCCAGCACTGATAATGAACTGTGTGAGTCCCATCCCAGAAGAAGAACCAAATCCCTGTGAGATAAGCACAGGGGAAGCTGAGAACTGTGGATTTACCGTCTACTTGCTCTAGGTAGCAGCAGAGCCATTGAAGGGCCAGGTACCCACAGAAGCACTGGTGATAGTTGTATCTGTTTCCAGACTCTACACACAGACAGCCTGTCTGCGTGGTGGGACAGGATCTTACATCCAAGACAAGGAAAAATAACAACCATTTCCACCAGAAATCTGAGTCTCCATCACTATTCTATACCCTAGTCAGGGGAATAACATTGTGCTATTCCCCTGTGCACGCAATAATCCCAGCTTGCTCCTGAGAGACACTCAAATAATTGACCCAGGAAGGCATAATGACACTTAATTGCAGTTTGAGCAAGATCAGTTATGGTCCTCTGTGGCCTAATTTGCTGCTCCCAGCAAGCCACCTCAGGGCTGAGGCTGTTGCACCCAGCAAATGTTTGTTGCTTTTGTTGCTGTGCTCCAAAGCCCTCCCCATTCTAGGAGATGGACAAATGCAACATCTTCCCTGAAAACACCAAAGAGGAAAATCTTTTGCAAACCAATCACTGTTTTTTTTCTTGAACCACATTCTAGTCTGGTCAGCATTCAAGTGTGGAAATGTGTGGTGCTGTGGTTAAAACAAGGGATGTGAGTCATGACTCTTGAAGTTGTAAATACCATTTTTTCCCCCTGCATAACCTTGAGTAGATGGCATGACCTGACAGTGGCTCTCCTTGCTTCTTCCACTCTGGGACCCTCATCCATAAAAGCTGTCAGGAAAGAGGAAGGCATTAGATCACATGTTGTGAGTGCAGATTTAGGTTAAGATATTTTTTTGAGGTTTGGGTGGGATTTGGTCTGGCATGACAGCACTTTGAGATTGGTACTGAATATAAAGTGTGCCTGATAGACCTTAACCTTGGTTGTGCCCAGTGTTACTCTTTTCTGTCCCCTTTGTCACTTCAGCTTTTTTATGGCTTAGAATCAGCAGGCTTTGTTATGGATCTGCACTGTGCATTACTTCAGCCACAGCCTGGCAAGGTCCAAGGCATGTGATGTTTTGTGCATTCCTGCAAGATATCTTGTGACTCTGGCCATTCTTTCAGGAGATGTCTGTAGCCCTTTGCTGTGTTTCCTTGCTGAGGCAGGGCTGGAAGCAGCATGCAGTTTCCTGCTGAGTGGAGTGTGATGCACATTATTTGAATAGCCCTGTCTTCCATGCTGGGCTGGGCTCCTTGTGCCTCTTTCCTTGCTTGCCTAAACTGACAAAGTGGTATCAGGCATGAGAGCTGGATGGTGGGGCTGTGTTCAGCACCAAGTTTATTTTGCTGAAGAGTACTGTCTTGGCTTGAAAGTGTGATTTCCCTGGCTGAGCCATTCCTCCCTCAAATTTCATGTTATTGTCCACTTTCTGCAGTGGTAAATGGGAAGCAGCCCCCCTGTGTTCAGTGTATCCTTGCACTGGTCTCCAGCCCAACTGAACAGATGCTCCCAGACTGGGACTGCAACCTGGGGAATTGTCTGGAGACACTACCAGTACTTGATTGTATTCAACCCTCAGTATTCTGATAAAAGAAACTGCAGTAGCCTGGGATACTGCAGCTATTAATATTACTGAAAAGCAGTTCCTGTTTTAATTACCTAGTAGAATTGAACACCACTTTCCCTATTACTGTCTTTATTTTGATTTGAAACTGTTCCTTTAGATGGTTTGTAAGTGTTTTTTTTATGTTAGTAGAATTAGCTGATGTTGAAAACATACCCTTGGAAAAATCTCAATATTTTAAATTTTTGTTTTGAAACAGCTTTTCTGTCTGAAACTCAAAGATGGTTTGAAATGAACAACACATGTTCCAAGCCTGAATTAGACTTATTTTGACATACTTGTTTTACCTGAAAAATGAAGACTTTTGGTTGCTGTTGACTTTTCCTTTGGCCAGCAAGTGAACCGAAAGATGACTTTTATTGCTGCTGTTGTGTGATGCATGCCATGGGTCTGTTTGTGAGTTTGCCCTGGCAACCTACCTCCCTTGGTCCCTGGGGGATCCCTGGATGGGATTATCCCACATCTACTGTCAAAAGAAGAGCTCCTGTGCTCTCTCATCCCTTCCCCACCCCATAAATCTTATTTTCTCAGCTATTTGGCCCCCACAGCCAAGGTGTCTGAGGGCATACTGAACTTCTGAAGGATTTCTTCTCTCAGTTTATTTACAAAACAAGGCTGGTCCCACTTTGCCTCAATGAGAGGGGCTCAGGCATCATGCCTGAGCATTTTGGGCTCAGCAATGTCAGCCATGCCTCGGCCAAGACAATAGGTTTTATGCTGAATGTGTCAGCAGCCCAAGGCATTGCTTAGCTGTGTGTCACTGTCACCATGTGCTCAGCCCCCGTGCATGGGGAGGATCTCATTGTTTGGGACTTGGAATCAGAGTTTGTGAGACAAGGATTAACTTCCTGTGCTGTGTCTCCATGGTGCTGCAGCAGTGAGCCAGGGTTTGTGGGTGGTTTAGTTTGGTTGCTAAAAGAGAAAAAGCAGAGATTTACTTATAAGAGGGGTTTTGTGGATTTTGTGAAGAATTTGCATGTGCCTCAGCTGCTTTTAAATATCACTGCCCCTTCCTGTGTCCTGTTTAAGGCTGGGTTACCTCCCACACCTCAAAGCTCAGTCTAATTCCCTCTGCAATGAGCAGCACGCTGAGGGAGCCTGGGAGGTTACACCTCTTGGTAGCACCACCTCGCTCAGGTGCTGTAAACAGAGTTTTCTGCTACTGCTAGGATCATCATTGTGCATTTGCATTATCATTCTGTAATTTTCTATTTTAATTTATCTGATGTACCAGAGGGCATTACAGGATCCTCACTGTTACAGTGAGTGATTCACAACCCACAGTGCAGTGATTTCCTTCCCCTCCAATAACTCCATCAGAGAAGGGAGGGAGCAAAAGTGATAGGAGTTTCCTCAGAAGGAGGCCAGATGATGCACTGGGAAAAGAATGGGCTGAACTTATTTTCCTTTTTAGAAGCAACAGAAAAGGACATAACTACATTCTCATTGTTGGACACTGTCACTTTACTGGATCTTACTTTTAAAACCCTCCTCTCTTCAGTCAACCCCATTTTTTTCTTATCTCTTCATAGTTTTGGATTACCATCATTATAGGCCTCAGTGCTAAGCTGCCAAATAGCTTCCCAGAAAATTGTTATGTATGACTTATTAAACTGGAAAATATGTATGAGAGGTTATCATGCAAATAAATATTTTAACTTGATGATACTTAATGTTTTGATTTGAGCCCTAATAACTTAAAATTGATACATATAATATTAATGACAATTTCATAAAATTGTTTATGATTAATTGAATAACCACCATATAATTATTTTTATTATTATAATTTAATTGTTAAATAATATAATTGGAAAATAATTATAAATTATATATTTATTAACCTGAAAGCCTGATCAGTCACCAAATTGGTGATATGGGAATCTCTGACACTTCCAATACTTTATTTTTCAACATAAAAATGGGATCTGAGTCCCAACTGTAAGAACAGGAGTTAGTAGAAGTTACTTGTATGTGCCTGAAAACCAGGCAGCCCTGGGTTTTATGTGACAAAGTGTTTCAGCAGCTCACTAATTTCGAGCCTGTGTGCTGCAGGGTAATCAGTGCAATTCCCAGGAAATCCATGAAGGTTTTAATGAGCCGTGACATGTGGAGCGCACAGGCAGCGTGAAGCAGTGCAGTGTGAGGAAGCTTTTGGCAAAGGCTGATGCACATAGACCCTGGCTCCTGAGGAGCCAGCTGCTAATCCTGACACTTGCCCAGGGAACTCAGATATTGGGAACTCTGTACCACCTTGCTTCATCTTTCACTGTACAGCGTTGTATCCATAATTTACCTCTGATAAATAAATTTGCCAAACGAGTTTCCCGTACTGACTGGTTTAGGATATTCTGTGTAGTGTTTCTGCTAGAACACTCTTGTTCTTTATTAGAAGACAAGGAACTCCCTAATTTTGCCAAGATTCAATTTTTCCAAAAGTCACTGATCTTAAGGGTGTATACCTCATTGTTTTCTGGGTGTGTGGATCAAAGCCTTCACTTAGCTAAAGTAATCATGACTTTTTGTGTATGCTCCCTCTTGTGGCTTTGTAAGTAGCATAAAAGTATGAATCTATTCTTTTGAGATTTAGAGCTGCGTTTTTATGCTGAACAATTGATAGATATTTAGGAAGTGAAGCTACATGCTGATGAACCAGGTCCATAAGAAGCTGGCAGACTCATCCCAGTGACATGCATTAAAAAATTGGAGAGAGAGACAAAGGAAGTTATGTTAATTTTGAATTTCAGCATCCTAAATAATGCTTTTATTTAAAAGTAATTAATAATAATTTATTACTTCCTTACTGGAAGCAACTTTGTTTTTAATTTGATGGTCTAGTGTTTTGGATGGCCATGCTCAAATAAGTGGACTTATTTTAGTCCACTCTAGTCTTACAAGGTCAAAGACAAGAAAATTCAGAGAACTAAGTGAAGACAACTCTTTTTCAGTCAGATATCCACTCCTGCAAATTCAAATTGCAGCACTGGGACTCTGTAAGCCAAAGCAAGAGGGAGTGGAAAATCAAGCAGAATTTATAACAGGAAGGATGTCTTTTATTAGGTTAACTAATGTAGCTAAAAATAAGAAACAGGCATACTTTTGTGTACACAAATACTGACATGCACAGAGATGAAACTGGATTTGATTTTTGTTAAACACCAATGCATGTGTTAAAACGAAGAGAGAAAAGGGCCAGCTACTGGCAGATGGCCTGGATTTTTTAAATTCTTTTTGCTGAAGTGCTTCTAGTGTCATGGGTGAAGAGATTTCCCCATGGCACTCTCTGAATTGTCTGGATTCTTTTAAGAGTCATTTCTGTCAATTGAAAACTTGCTGAGTAGTAGCTGAAGATTTTGGGGAAAGGAGTGCTGGGGAATGATATATGGAGCACTGTGATGAAGGTAGCCCAGCAACGTGATGTGGTGGCTTTCAGGAGGTTCCTCCCTTCTCCTCCCCCGCCTTAAACCACACACAAAAACACATCCTAGGTGGTCGAGGAGACTTTGCCTAGAAGTACAAAGTGCCTGAATGGCCCATGTGATTGTTACACTGGGATAAAAGCTGGAGTCGGGACTGGGGCAGATCCCACTGCTCCAGTATTTGTACTTTGTGAAAAGCCAATTTGGCGAGCAGCACAACAAGAGCCTAACAAGTGGACGGACATATGGGGAGGCAAACTAATTGTGCCGTAGGAAGGCGGTGCAGATGTGGGCTGCAGAGAGGGCGGAGCTCCATCTGGCACCCGGCTGACCTTGGCCCGGCGCCTGAATGGCAGAGCGCCCCGTGGGTCGCGCCATCTGAGCGCGGCTGCGTGGCCAGCGGGGCCCAAGCCGGGCTCAACTGGGTTCCCACAGCTCATCTGCCTCCTGGAGAACAATGCAGCAGCTACTGCCAGCTGTTGTGCCTGAGCTCAGCCTGGTACTGCTGCACCTTGCGACTCTCACACCTTCCCTTGAAACATTTAGTTTATTCCATGCTTCTGGAAGAATAGATATTACTACCACTACTAAAGTGGTGGTGGTGGCTTCTTAATCCCTGTTAATCCTCTGTGCAGGAAGAGCAGAGATAAGTGTGCAGGATACCTAATTTCTGTCCATGTTCCCAGGGTTTAAAAGCCTTTATATGCTTTTGGAGAGGAAATTACTTAATATTAAAAATCCTGTGGTTAGCATGTTTATTTGAGAAACATCATGGGTTTTTTTATAAACTAACCCCAGAGGGATGTGCACGTTAGGTAGAATAACAGTGGAACTCTCTTATTAGGAAACTGTGATGTGTGGAGGGCTTAATTCTTGAACCTAGAAATCCTTTGATGAAACATACTTGATAAGTCCAAACTATCACTTATGATTTATTATTATTTGTTCTTCCCTTTACCTTCTCAGCTGTTAATCCTGACACTGCCTTAGAGTTCGCCCTCATTTTATCAATGGCTGCTTGAAGTGCTCAGGAGGATTTGCTCCAGTATTCACCAGAAGTCTTTGATATATGAGATTGTAGGCTAACACTGATAATCTTTTGTGAGGAAGTGTCACAATACATACATCGATCATCCAAGCCTCTGTCTGTCAGACTCTCCCAACTCAACCGTATTTTTCGTGACACAATGCAGCGCATGGCCTTTAAATTACCCATCTGTCTGACAAATCAGTGAGTGTGGCAGAAACTGGCAGCAGTTTGACGTCGCCTATCACTTTAACTGAAGTGAAAGTAATGCAAACAGATTTATGGGATCCCCTTTGATTATAGACTATGAATATATTTGGAATTGATGTTTGTGAGAGAGACACGACAGGCTTGTAGGCAAAAGCACTAGTGTTGGGTTTGCAGCTTTGCATTTACTGTGAGGGAGATTGTTCTGTCCTAAATTTTTCCCTCACCATATGGTGCATCTCATCTGAGCACCTCTGACCTTTTTTCTTCTTCTTTTTGTTTCTTTCATCCTGAGTGATTATTTAGCTGCTCTAAATTCATAACTTTATGAAGATCAAGGCTGAGTTTTCTTAAATTAATTTGATGTACAGTTGTTAAATATCTCTGTAACATCCATTGCATGTTAGTAAATACTGCTGAGTGCCCAAGTGTGCTCTGAATGCAGGGGAGCACAGCAGAAGACAAATACCTGGCAAGTATGGCTGCTTGCTGCAGTGCTGGTGAGGACTTGAGTTCTGTGATGGACTAGAACAAAGCACTGACTTGGTTTTTTTGATCCAGTGGTTTATCTCTGTTGCAGAAGTAACCAAGACCTTGGCTTTTCCCTTTTGCCCCCATGCAAAGGCTCTGGCCCTAGCAAAGTATTGCCACAAACCTGATTCATAACTAAAGTCTGCCATAGCAAGCCTGAATTTTTAGGAAGAGAATTTTATCCTACTCATTGATGCTGTTGTCTAAGTGTAGTGGTGAACTGTGATGCTGAAAGCTGGGACAGAGAAGTAGAGTGTGTCTCGTGCAGCAACAGCATGCCCATTCAAACAATTTGTATCTGCAGCTGAGCTCTGGAAGCCCAGCACCATTCAGTCCAAGTAAGTGCTAGGGTGGTACCCTCTGGGTGTTAGAACATTTGTAGAACCATTTTCTGAGCTCTGGAGCTTCTTTTGAAATGTTGTTTGCCTTTCTTCAGAGAAGCCATAGACTTCCCTCTTTTAAAAGAAATAGTTTTCCTGAACAAAGGTGCAGGCATTGGAAGTCATTCAACAAAACAGTTTTGGTTCTGCTGTGATGGCTTTTGCCTCATTTCCTAAAGAAATTGTGAATTGTGAGTTTGCAACAGAAACCCAGCCCATTCTCTAAATCCCTTCAGAGTTTTCTCATGCCAGGCAGCACTGAGCCAAGAGAATCTGTGACTGGTGTGGGTTTTTGTTTTCTGCTGCCACAGCCATTGGTAGCTGAGAAGGACTGAGATCTACAGCTGCTTAGCTTTGAGATAAGTTTTCTATATTTGGAATCATTCTCCTGAATCTGCTCAGGGGATGTTGTCATAACCTCAAGCTGAATTTAGTTTATTGATTCCAACACACAACCTATCTGAGGTGTCCCACTGAGGTTGCCATGTAGCTTTTGCATTACCCAGGAGCCTCTGGCTGCTTCCCACAGGAAAGACTCAGGGGTCTTTGGGGTCTGTCTCTCTCTCTCTCTTCCTGTCTGGAACTTGGTTAGTGGGAACCTATGCAAACCTTTACTTTTTGGCTAAAGAAAACCCTGACATATTTGCATTTAGCCCCTAGTTGACTAGGACACTCCCAGTGCTTGCTTTTTTTTCAAATCCAAGCTCCTCCTGTTATAAAACTTCCACCCACAGTGCTCCCATAAGGTCCTGCCTGCCTGCATCCCCCATCCATCCTGAAAACACACTCATTGGAGAGCCCTTCTGTGCAAGTCCCACACCTTGCTGGTATTTCTGGGAGAAGCCACATCTGCACTGGAGCACAGAAGACACATGTACTATCCCAGTGGAATGTTCAAAGCACAGATGTCAGCCAGGCTAGGATCACTATGAAAATGAGAGCTACAGATTGTGCCTTTGCTAATGTTGTTTTTTTCAAGCACAGCTTTGTCAGTCAGGGATCCCACCGAGGGAAGCATGACTTAGGTGGAACTGTCACTTTAGGCGTGTTCTGCATAGCTCCAGTAGCAGAGCAGACAGCACAGGTGAGCACGGTCCCAGTGTGGTCCCTTTTGATTTAAGCCAGTCCTAGGCTATTCTCTACAGGCAAGAGCTCTGAAAATCAAGCAAAGTATGAGCTTTAGTAAAGCATGGCTTGAATGTCATGTCTAGGACCCACGGAGTGCTACTGGATGAAATGTAGCCTGGCCCCTCTGCTTGTAGTCCCTTTGCCTAGCTGCTGATGAGTCAAAATACTTGCTTTTTAATAACGAATTTTTCTTCACCTCTAGGGAAGATGCATAAACTTCACTCGTGTGAAATCGGATGGAACCTCTGCCCCTTACAGCCCGCCGCCGAAGCTGCCAGGGCGCGACCACGCTCCCCTCAACAATGCTCCAAGGAATCCTTCCTCTCCTGTGTCTCTGCAACCCCCTTCCAGGCAGCCTCCTCCTGGACCACCTCCATCCCGAGCCCCTCCTGGACCTCCTCCTTCACGCCCACCCCCGCAGCCCATGGCTTAGAGTGCAGCAAAACCTGACCGACAAAACACGTCTCTTTGTCTCTTTGCTGAACACAGCATATTTATTGAGTATTGGTTTACAGTTAAAGATATCAGAATTTGTTGCTGGTCAGCAAAAAGAAAAAAAAAAAAAAAACAAAAAGGAAAAAAAAAGGGAAAAAAATTACCAAGTGTCAATTTTAGTGTATGAATATATTTATACCACACGTGCTGAGTAAACATTCAGTGGATAGATTCAGAGCTATGGGGTATAGAAAAAAAGCAAAACAACCATCTAGATACAGTAGCAGCTTCTGTGTGTGTACAGTTGAAGATCTATTTAGATATGACATTGTCTGACTCGGAATGTCAGATCATTCAGTAATGACTTTAGCCGGTACTCGTGCAGCAGTGGCTCTGATAGCTGCCACCTACAAGTTGGTTCAACACAGTTCTTTGAGGAATTTGCTTTCCTTTCCCCAACAGTACTGCATCCAGATGTTAATATGGATCAATAATTGCAAAGAAAACTTTCTGCCTTTGGTTCTGCAGGTGGAATTTCCATGGAAGTTTTAAGAGGCCTGTAACAGTAACAAGGTAACATTAGACTGTGTGCCAATAATCTAGCTCAATAATCTATCATAAAAGAGGGATTTTTTTTTTCACATGGAAAAATCAGTTTTGAGCCTGCCATCTCTGTTTAGACTTGGTTGCAAAGGATAACCACTGAAAGTGAGATACTCTATCTAGAAATCCAGACTTTGTACAAGACTTGAGTTCAAATTTGTCCAATGTTCAGAGGAATTTTGAGAAAAATATTTTGGCTAGGTGTTTAGTTTTCACTTACAGAAAGTGTAGTCCAAAATAAAGCAAACATACATGGAATTTGAGTGTAGATGCTGCAGTAAGCAAACAGCATGTGTCATTTATACCAGCAGCATTGAGGGACTGATTCTATTGCTATTTGATTGGATAAATTTCCTTTTGATCTCACTGCCAGGAAGAATTCGATCCTTTTGTGATTCAAACATAAATTCCTCTTTGAGCAGCTCTTTCTTTAGACAGTTTAGATCCCACTAATATGTAACCCTGCAGCCTACCTGTGGCTGAGGCATGGTGTGAAGAGTGAGTATGAGCTTTTATCCCAGTTTTATACGCTTGGCTGCTCGCCCATGCCCTCGGTTCTGGGTGTCACCAGAAAGCGATGTGAGCGCCCACACAGAGGTGGGGATTTCTGACGCGGGACTGAGGGTCAGCCCATTATTAGGCTGCACTAAGCAATACCTGAGTGGGTTGTGCCCAGAGCATTCCCTAGTGAATCAAAATAACACCTGAGCTTGCTTTTTCTCCAGCACTGCCTATCATATTGTGTTGGAGAGGGAACCTGTGCTGGTCCGCTTTGGCACTGGCTGTGTTTTTAGGATAGTTGTAGAAATAATGATATGTGGCATTATGACACAGCATTTACCTATTTCTCCATCTGTGTGTGGGCGTGGAACACATCACAGTACTTATTGGCACATTAGTCTAAGATAAAACACAAAGTGTATTGTGCAGTTGCTCCAGATTTAAGACCTTTCATGCAGTTGTTACAGGCATATAAAGTTGTACTGGTACAAAGAGAAATCAAGCTTAATGTTTCCAGTGGAAGGCCCACTTGCAGAACACCACCAAGCTCTCATCAGTCTATGCTGATCACTGTGACACGCCGTGTGTATGCAGCTGAGGCTGTCAGACATAACTCAGAAGAACCACAGAGCCTCTTTCTCCTCTTGCACTGCTCTGCTCTCTTGAGCTTAGCTCTTACCTCATGTATATTGGTGCAGGTAGTGGAATCACGGTTGTGAGTGCCAGCTGGCCTTGGAGCTGTTCCTAATTTAGGTCTGAGCCAGCAAAGCACTTTTGCATGTGTTAAAATGTCCTGCAGATCAAGAGAAACTTCCTTACACCAAAGTACTTTGCTGACCTGTGATTTCATTGTGATCAGAAAGGAGAATTGGGATGCACTCAACCCTATCCTCATTCTTTTTAGACACTTGAATAGGGTCTGCATAATTTGGTTCATGAGAATGGGTTTCTGTTCGGAGGGGAAAGAAGAGTGTGTGTATGTGTGTGTGTGTGCCTGTGTTTGTGTGTGGGAGCTGTGTAGGGTTTTGTTTGGTTCCTCTTGCTTTACAAAAATTGCTTGAGAGTTGTGCTCCTATGAGTGGAAAGGCCTTTTGCAGCCAGTGTGCATCACTTATCTCTGTTTCTTTCAGTTGAAAGGTGAAACTAAAACAAGTCCAGTTTTCCACTGCAGTTCTAGTGAAACTCTGCTTTTAACTGAAGTGAAAGGAACTGGATGACTGCAGTGAGAGGGCAGGGGGAAGGTGCTTCACAAGCAGAGATCATTGATGGGCATTGTGTTGGTAATATGGAAACCCTGAAATAACCTTGCTGGGTCTAAGACCATTTGTAATGTGCATGTACAGTGAACCTAACCACTTCTCACATTGATTGTATAAGAAAATTAGCCAGCAAATGCTAAATTGAAATAGCAGAGGGCAATAAACTGATTGCCACACCAGGACAAAATGGGGCATTAGAGCTTTAACTTCTTGTGGGACTGGGACAGACCACTGCTCTGTAGATGTCTCTTATCAGCAGGCAGCAGTGAGATTGAAGCAGTGATTTGGTGGGTCAAGAGTTAACTTTCTCTAATGAAAAAGCCTTGAAGCCAGATTTTGTCTTGTCTTGCACCTGTACAGATCTTGGGAGGGGTGAGTAGAGTTGGCAATTTGCCCTGATGTTAATGTTGGTAGAATTGGACTCACTACCAGTGAGAGTGGAGGTGTTGGCTTAGGCAGGGTTTCTCACAGCCACACATCCAACATGCCTGTTGTTTGCAGCTGAGGAGAATATTCTTCTTTGCTGGAATAGACAGTCTTGCAGAGATAACACATACTAACAATTTTGCACAACTTGCAAGTGCAGCAGGAATAGGAACACTTTAGGCTTTGCCAAATCCCAGGTGAAGGGATTCTTGTATGATAATGCTGGAACCACCATGGATTTGAGAATTAGATTTGGCATAAATGGAGTTTCCTGCGTTGTCACAGTAAAACAATTAAACATTTGAGGTGTAACTCAAGTTTTGGCTGCAGCTTCTGTGACAGGAGCTCTGCAGGTTTAGTTTGCCAGTAAAGCAGGAAGAGAAAGTGAACTTTTTTGCCTTAGATTGAATTGCCTTTGCAAAGGTGGAAGCAGTGAGTGTGCTGCACTGGCTGCAGAAAGGCCTTTCAGTTGTACAGACATGTACCCCTTTGTGGCGATCTCAGGCACTGTAACAGCACAGTAGGAGAAAGTGGTTGCTATTTCATTGTCTGTTGAGCTTGATCCTTACCTGGAATAAATCAAAATAGGCCAGCTGAAATCAAGGCAGTAATAGTGGTGTCCACCAGCTGAGAACTGTCTCAAACTAAATGAAGAGGCAGAATCCCTCTAACTGGCTCGATGTTTCAATGTTTGTTTTGGTGTTCTTGTATATGTCAGTTGTGATTACAGCAGTTACACTGCTAAGAAATGTTCTCATGTGTGATGATTCCCATGTATTTTCCAGTAAATAGCATCATTTGACACTTGCAAAAAGTGAATATCTAATGCTTCCCCAAATCCTAGAGGGAAATGTGGATTCGGGAGACCTTGGGCTTACATTTAGTACAGATGTAAAATGGCACAAGGTACAAAGCAGTGGGGAGGAAAACTCTTATGTGTTTAACCCTGATGCAGAACCACATTGATCAAAGCATATTTATGGCCATCTTTCAAGCTCAGTGCATGTGTTGCCATCTGCAGGAGTAGCCTGCAGAGCAGACGGTCCTAAATAGAAAAAGGAAAAAAAAAAAAAAAGAAAGGAAAAGAATCAGCTTCTCATGTGAAAGAGCAAGCACAACAATGAATGACATTATTTCATGAACTGTACCAGTTCAAATGCATGTGCACCTGGTGCTCCTAATGCTTTTAACTCCTGTTGGTCTTCAGACAACATGATCAGTAATATGCTTTCTCTCTTTAATAGTTTGCTGTTTTTATTGTTGTTACTTTGTTTTGTTGTGGTTTGTTTGGGTTTTTTTTAAAGAAACATTTCACTGAGAAAACAGCCCTACTTCTGTAAATATAGAGTTTAATTTGGAGGAGACAGCACACTTCTGGATGTTACTGCTGGACAGTTATTTATTAAAAGGGGCTCAAGGTGAATAAATAGAGGTGGCTCAGGATACATGCATGCAAGTGTGATAATGCAGTATAGCATTTTCAGTTCTCTGTAGTTTTGGGGTAAGGGGAATTTTTGGATCATCCTAGTTTTTTTAGAAGTTTGTTACTGATATACCTTTGAATAATGCAGTAGAGACTCCTAACATATAACAGTGCTTGAACAAATGTGTAGATTACAATAGATTTTTTTGCATTTGGGGGATGAGGAGAAGGGTAGTGGGGGAGAAATGTTTTAGTTTTTACAGGAAAAAAATGTACTGTACTCAATTTTTAAATTTTTTTGTTTGTTTAGAAAGATGTAGTGTTTTCAGAAACAGTGGGGATGTGGGCTGATACACAGCTGGGGCACGGAGATGAGGGACAGAGGAAGCAGATTTTTGAGGGATAAAGAAGCTTTACATGGGGGTGTGGGTTTGTTGCTGGTACATGTGGTACAAACTTCTGTAACTGACATGCTGCTTCCATTTATAATCATGTAACTTTATGCATTTTAAGCGCATGCTCCGTTTTTCTGAGGAAACCTTGCAAATGTAATGCCTGCATGCAAATGTGGGAGATGTAGCCAAACTCTTATAATCCAACATAATGTAGTCTTAATGGCTTCAGAATCAACAATAAAAGTGCTTACTGGTTAAACACTACAGAGTTTCATTGCAGGGTTATTTTAAGAGGTGATAAACTTCTCTGTATCTTCTTTCTAAATCAGCTCAGCCATCTCATGGTCTGAGGAGAATGTGGAGTTGGGCTGTCAGAATTACCACCCTTGATTTGCTTGTCAAGGGTATGTTCTGTGCCTCAGTTTCATGTTTCTAGGCTGAGACTTTCGATCTTTTGTCTAATTCAAAGGTAAGCCAGTGTTTTTTGAAAGCGGGTAGAAATGCCGAGTAAATTCAACTGCAGTCAGGACTCAGACATTTATTAGTTCACAGCCTGAACTAATTGCTTCTATCTTAAAGAGGAGTCATAGAACACATAGACAGAAAGCAAAATCCATGGAAAATAAAATGCCAGGGCTCAAGACCTTGAGAAAGAGAAATTCCATGGGAAATCCTACACCTCTGAAAACACTGGAGTCACCAGGCTTCAGACAGAACTACAGATTTTCAGTCCCTCCCTGCTGCTAATGTTCCCTCTGTATCTGTTCCAGCCCCACAAGGATTGGGGCAGGAGGGCTGGTGGGCATAAGGCAGGCAGGAAGTTCAACAGGGGTAGGCCACAAAAATCTCCAACCCAAGCAGGCTGCAATTATGGCTAATCAAGGCTGCTGCAAAGCTGCTGAGTGTGCTCTGCACTCCGTGTGCCCAGCATGGCAGCCACAGCCCTGTGTGCAAGGGGAAAGGAAGCTGGGCTTTGCATGCACACCACTCCCTGAGCACATGTGAGCCTCAGCTGCAGAAAACAGTGGGCACTGAATTTTGGGGGTCTGGCAGAACTCATTGCAGCAAAGCAGGTGGGAGCTGCGTGCAGGCTGAGCCAGGCATCCCTTCCCTCTGGGCAGCTCCAAGTGGCTGTGCTGCTGATGGGAATCCTCAGCCTGGAGCTGTGCTGTTCCCTCTGGAGGCAGGGGCTCTGACAAAAAGCCTGGCTTGCTCTCACTCTGCACCCCAAGCTGGCAAGACAATAATCCCCCAGTATGGTTTTGTGGCCTTCCCTCTTTTTTGTTCTTCCATCTGCTTCTTGCTCAAAAAGCAGGCTCGGGCTCTTGGAAGAGAGCAGATAAACAAAAATGGTCCTGCAGCCAAGGCTCTGGGCATTTTTATTCTGCATTAGCAAAAACCCGACGTTGGCTGCAGCTGTGGCTGGTTAGGTTTACACATGCCTGAGACAACAAAATTGAGATTTGATCTGAACTTTCCCAGAGACTGGGAATGTGCAGATCCAGGTCTTTGGTTATAGAATTGTCTATAAATAGCCTCTAGTGCTGATTTAGAATCTTTCATCAAATGTACTTCACAGTCTCAGGAATGGCATTTATATGTTCACATACACCAACCTCTACCCTATCTGGCAGCATGGAAGTCAGCAACAAGATTTTTTTTGGCTTCAGCAACCTGAGCCAGGAACAGAAAAAATGCTCTTTCCCCCTCTCCTCTCATTCCTTAAGAAACCACAGGCAGAGCATGTTGCCCATGCTGGAAGTTGTCCGGTCTTTACTCTGTGAAAGTGCTTTGCCCTTTGGGATAGGGCTCATCTCAAGTTTCAACTGTTTCTGTGACAAATTTCTGCTTTTCCTGCACATCAGAGGACCTTCCTTTTCACTGCACAGGAGGTTGCACTGGAGTTTCCTAGCCAGGTCCCACTCTGATTTCTGACTGCAGCTCGAACTGTGAAATTATGTATGAGATGAAAAGATTCCCTAAGAGAAGACTTTCCTGCTGAAAGGATTGGCCTGTGACATAGATTGAGAAATGTTTCCTCTTAAGCTTTCAGAGATGCACAATTGCATGGGTTGACTTCACTGAAGGTCCTTACATAAGCCCATTTATGTCTCAAGAGAGCTCTCCCCACCTCAGCCCACCACTGCCATGGAGCAGCAGCCTTGTCCTCCATCCATGCTGCTGTCCTGCATCTTGCTGAGCCTCTGAGCCACGATTCTGGAGCACAGACTGTCTGTTTCTCGTGGTAGAAATAGGAGCCCTGCAGAAACACCCTAGGTCTTGTGACCCAGAGCACCTCACACTTAAGGTATACACTTTTCCCTCTGATGGCAGAGGGATAGGGGTTGAGAGCATGAGTTTTCCCAGAGAACACAGAAACACAGCTGTCACACCATAGCCATGTACCAAACACCCATGTGTTTGCCACAGATTATAAACACAGCAGCTTCTGCCTAACTGATCATGCCTCATGCACTTTTAGGGTAAAATACTTAGTTTTCTTGTCTCTGTTTTTTTTCAGTACATAGAAACATATTTTGAGGTCAAAATAGGAGTCCCAAGATTCCCCTTCATCATCAAAGTCATATTTGGCCAATCAAAACCAAAGGAAAAATATGGCAAGCATATGTGGCAGCTCATTCTCTTCAAGAACACAACTGTTCCTGCTTTGTGCCTCTCTTGCCTTTTGCATCAGGAATATCTTAGTTAACAGTGAGTGTGCCTAGGGGTAGAGATTGGTCCTAGTTCAGCTTTTGGGGTTTTTCTTTTTTGGATTTCTGATGCACCTGTGTAAGGTGTGTTGGGATCTTCAGTGATAAAGGGATTTAAACACATCAGGGAGGCTGTCATTTCCAACAGAGAAATGCTGCAATGCCCTCAGCAGACAGTGCCTTTAGAAGGTGGTTAAAAACCCTTGAAAACATCATCATCACAATGGTAGACTTGGCTCTCCTATAGCTCACCAGGAAACTCCAGCTCCAGGAATGCAAACAGCCTGTATCTGAGACACCCCTGAGGCAGAGGAGTGACAGTCCCTCTGCCAGGACAGTGAGAGAAACCCTGGTGTGGCCAGGGACTACTTGTGCCTTGAAGCACTTACTCTTCTCTAGGGAAAAAGGTGGGCAGGGAGAAACTGTAACTCTGCAGGCTCTGGAATTTCCCTGTTCTCTCTCTTTTTTTCCCAATACTGATAGTTTGTGTTGCTGAAGTGACTCACAAGTCAAAATATGAAGTAGCTCATTTCCCTCCCAGCCTTACACAGGAGCAAAGGAGTTGGTCTGCTTCTAATCCAGGCCAGCTGGACCCAGCATCACACTGGGAAGAGAAGGCAGGATCCTTCCCAGGTGGACTCAGGAAGTGTCTCTGCCATGGTCTCCTGAAGTTCTGTCTGGAGGGTGAGGTTTTGCATCCCTCATCCTGTTCTCCTTTTCCTGAGCCATGTACAAGTGGTGCTTGTCTGCTCCCCATGGGGGTGAGCTGCAGCCTGCTGGTGCCAACAGGGACTCTGAGGGGTTGATGGAGCACCTCGGGGTTCACCAGTTCTGCACAGGTGTTTTTGTGGAGTGGCCTTTCCTTCCCTCCTGTGAGGCTAGTGCAGGCTAATCAAGTTATGGCTCCTTCTCTGCCCTCCATTTGTGCCTCAGTTTCCCTTGCTGCAAGGACAGAGCCCAGCTCTGGCTGTTGGAACACTACATCCTGGCCAGGAGTTTCAGCAATTGTAGCTATGGTGGCTGCTCTCAGACGTAGCAGCTGCCAGCTTCCCTCCCTGGGTACCTGTGGGGCAGAGGCAAGAGGCTGGAGAGGCTCCTGGTCCAGGCTATGGACATGACTCATGTTGGCATTCCAGTATTTTTGGTAGTTCAGGGGCAGCCCTGACTAAAGAGCAGGAAATAATGTAAGAATAGCCTGTCAGTGTGTTTGCAGCCAAGTGAAGTGCATGGTGCCTCTCTGCCAGGGCCTGGCCTCAGCAGCCCTGGCCCTGGGAGAGGGAAGAAATACTTCATGTCTCTTTGCTTTTGTTTTCCTTTGTCAAGAATTTAAGATGCCTTTTCTACATCTACCAAAAGAGATCTGGATACCCACTGCAGTGTTCCCTGTGTGAGTGGCACGAGCACATTGACTTGAGTGGTGTCACTGCAGTGGGAAGGGAACCAAAATCAACCAAAAGGCCACGGGTGCTGCTCAGCTCTGACATAAATAACTGGGAGACTGCAAGCAGTACAGGCTGTGTTGCTGCCTTGCTACAAACAGCTGGACTCAGACACATCCAGGGATGTGAGAAAACTTTTCATTGTTTTCTTCTCTCTTATGTTGTGAGTCTGGCTCCATGGCAGGGTCATTTCAAACAGCAGGGCTGTGTTGAATTGTGTACAACCACCAGTGCTCGTTCCATCAAGGAACACACAGAAAACAATCCCCATAGAGGTACATGCACAAAATACTTCACAGCCAAGCATTCCAAGGCTTGCTGAATGCTGCCTACCACCCTCTGCTGGCATGTGAACTCCTGGCATCTGCCACGTCCCCATCAGAACCCAGCGAGCTGCCTCTGACCATTTTGATTCAGAGGGTGCTTTCCTTATTGGCCTTTGGGGTTAAACAAGTACAGCAATTTCCTGCTTTGTGTGGGCAATGGTTGTTAGAGCAACTGGGAGGAATTCCTTGGCACCAGCACTAGCAAAGAAAGGAATGAG
Source organism: Notiomystis cincta (assembly GCA_013398075.1). Taxonomy (NCBI): domain Eukaryota; kingdom Metazoa; phylum Chordata; class Aves; order Passeriformes; family Notiomystidae; genus Notiomystis; species Notiomystis cincta. The sequence goes on along the minus strand of VZRX01023379.1, from coordinate 72,074 downwards.
CAGAAAAAGGCTCAGCCAGAGCCAGTGGCAGAGCAGAAGCAGGGCAAGTGTTGGTGCCTTGCCCTGACTCTCCCACCTGCAGCAAAGCTGCTGGGAAAAGCAAAGGCCACTCCCTTCAGTAACCTTTGCACACCTCTGGGCAGAGACCCCACAGCACAGGCAGCACTGACACTGAGGTGCTGAGGAGAATCAAGCCCTGAATTTTTACCCTTTTGCTCCTTCTGTGATCGAACATGCCCTACAACATACAATAGGAAATTCCTCTTATTATGCTTGGCTCAGAGCTGCTTGCAGTGAAACTTGAAAAATTAAATTGTGGTAATGATTATAATGTTTTTCAAATTAAAATAAATGTGTTTTGGGGTCATTTTCACTGTGAAATATGGTTCAAAGGCACAAGAGGAAAGGGCAGTGTAAGTAGTGAGCTGCCAGGTAGGTAAGTACAATTTTGGGGGGCCTTTAGCAACTTTATTTTTGCATTACAGATGCTCTCCTTGCTCTAAACTGCTGCCTTCCCCATCTGACCCTTTTCCCCACCCAGCTCACACCTCATTCATAAACAGGCAATAACTTTGTTTGGATAGGCTTGCTGGCAAATTTACACAGCTCTCCCATTTAGAGATCTGATTTCAGGTGAGTTGATTAATAGTGATAAACAGGAAGAAGGAGTGGGGAGGGAAATGTAGCAGCAGAAGGTAGTGCCTGGTCTCTGGTCTCATTTTGTCAGAGACTGAAGTTTACATAATGGCTTAAAACCTGCAGGATGAAACTCCTATGGCTTCACAGTGAGACTGAGCCTGCCTGCAGGCATGGGGACTGGGGTAAGGCACCTGGGGCCAGGTGCTGTTAGCAGTGGGTGTAAAGCTAAAAGACTTGTATAAGGGGGATGTTCACATCTGGGAAGAGCAGTACTGTGTGAGTTTGGTGATTTCTTTTATACATTAAAAGAAAAAATTATGACATTTGCTGAACTGTCCTTATCAGAGTTCCAGTTCTACCTGATTCTGCTTACAGACTGGCTTGGAGACAGGTATCCATTTTGTAGCCTTGTAGCAGAATACCTCTCTCCTGTTTGGTCTAAAGGGTATGCTCTTCTTCAAATTTAAGTACTTGTTATATGGTTATAGCATTATTGCTTTGCCCAGCAGTATATCTCTCTGTTTGGTCTACTGTTTCCTCAATGATTCCACTGGATTTCCAAGGTCCTGGCTGAAAAAACAAACAAATGCATACTTTGGGATGAAATTCCCAAGGGACTATGTTGGTTTTGTTAGTCTTGAATAGATTCTATTGGAAGTGAAAGCCATGAAAGGCAATTGCTGAGCATTTGAGAACCTGGTTTCCACAGGCTTTCATGTTCCAAAGAAGTCAGCTCTTGGCCTGAAACTTTCCAGGCACAGGGCCAGACTTCACAAATTCACAGATGGAAAAGGGGGCTGCCTCTGCACCCTAGAAAACTTTAGTCATCCTCAATCTAAATTAGAGCATCCTTTATACTGCTGTCATTCAACCTACAGCAAACCAGCCTGAAATTAATGGGCAGCAAAAGCTTCTTGAAGTGGTGTCAGTTGTGCATCTTTCTAGGGCTATTGGCACCTTTTTGTTTAAAATCCTGATTGTGATTTCTATTTCCTTTGTGCTGGCTGAGTAGGTACCAGGGGCAACTCCAGTGTCAGCTTGGAGTTCAAGCTTGGAAAGTCCCAGGGGTGGAGTGAAGGAAAGCTGAGTATTCTGGTGTCTGCTGCATTTTGTCTAGCTGGACTATATGGCTGAAAAGTGCAAACCCACAGCTGGTTGTGGTGTGAGATGTTGTTCTGCTGGAGGTTGCTGCCCACTCTTGCTGGCTGATGCTGGGCTGGGCAGGTCAGCAGGTGTAGGGACTCTGAAAGCCTGGAGGAGGTCTGTGGATGAGGCCTGAGAAAGAGTCACTGTACAGACACTCTGTGAGTGTCTGCACCCATGGCAGGACTGACCCACTGCCCAGGTGTTCCTCCTGCAGGTAGAAGAGAGATGGCTGTATTTTGTGGGCTACCCCAGTACACTGCAGTACAAGCAAACACGATCACTGTCTGAGACAAATTCCAACCACTTGAATATTATGCTGAGCAGAGTTTCTAGACAGTCTCATTTGTGCATTTGGTGTTCACTTTCCAAAACAGAGTAGTACCTAGATGCAAGTGTGGCCCCTGGGCTAGGAGGCAGTGCCAAGGTGAGGAAATTGAGCTTGGGAGAGTCCATGCATCATCTTCTGCCCCTTTTCTAAAGAGCTGCATGTTCGTGAGGGTCATCACTGAGCTATGAGTGAGGCTGTGCCTTGCCTTGCTTACTGTGCTGTAACAGCTGTGTGTGTCTGTGGTACACAGTAGTAAAGTCCATGAACCACGGACAGGCTCACTCACTCACACAGCACAAGTGCTAAGGGAGGGACAAGAGCTGCAATGAAGACAAATCTGTTCATGTTTACAGCTGCTCAGGGTAACTATATTTGCACAAGCAAAAGGGGTACTGGGCTGCCTCCTGCTCCACTGACCTGTGAGAGCCGACTGCTCTGGTCTATCTTAAGTCTGTACAGCCCTGCTCTGAACCTTGCTGCAGGTTTCAGGGTCTCCACACCTTTCCTAGCCTGTCCATATTGATTAAACCTGGCCAGTGTTTCTATGCATTAAAATCCCCTGGGTTGTACCTTCACAGCCTTTTTTAGTTTATGATGGCAAGAAGGACCCCTTGGACTTGTTCCCATTTGCTGTCTGGTTTGGTCTCTGCTCCCCTCTGTGACCTATGGCTGTTTGCTGTAACTCTGAGATTCTCTGCCTGGAAGGGCTGCTTTATCCTCAGGAAAGCTTATCTCCATGGCAAGCTGACCCAACTGTATCCCAACAGAGGGAAAAGGTGTATGTAGGCAGCAAATGCTGGGATCCAGCAAAAGCAGATGCACCCTGCTTGCAAAGGCACCTTGTCTTTGCCACCCCAGAGGAGGAGGACTGAAGGACCACTCAGGAGCTCTTCTTGCTGTGTGCTGTTGATCAACCTGCCTCTCACACATGACTGGGAGCAAAGCCAGTGCAGCCCCAGCAGCATGTTTGTTATACCAAGGGCAATGCTGCCTTCTCCTCCCCAACTTGCCCTCGCATGATGGATGTGTTGGAGGCAGGAGCAGCTGGCCCAGCTCATTCCCTTGGGAATAGCCAGAACAACTTCCCAGGCCATCAGGGGCCTTGCTGAGCTAAGTGAAATAGCAGTGTGTGGGAAGGAAATAAGAGAGTCCCATAGTTTGGTGTTTACCCAGCATCCCACATGGGCCTGTAAAGGTGAGAGGGCACAAAGCTCCTATACAGCTGGTGTAAGATATAGCTGGTGGGAATGTTTCCATCAGGGCAGCTTTCCATTGCAAATAAATAAATAAATAAATAAATGCTGGCATTTGGGTGGATTCTGACAAAAGTCTAGACAGGAAAATATTGCTACAACCATAAGGTATTTCAAGATGATTTCACAGAAACATTTCTCCAAATTAAAGTACTCGGTGCCGTTCAACTAATTTTGTTTTTCTTTTGAAAAAAGAGAAGTTTTTATGTCACAGCAGCTAGTGCAACCCCATGACACTTAGCTGAGGTTGTCATTACTCAAAGCTGCTAGCCTCAGATGTGTTGGTCCTGTGTTACCCTAGAGATCATTTGTGACTCATGCTGTGGAAGTCTAGGCGTGGGATGGGGAGACCTCATAAATCTCTGTACAGTGTGATGCTTTGTTGAGCTCCTCTGTAACATGTAGGGCATGGATGATGTGGAGTGTGGCTGGGTATGTAGTCTATTTGGTTTGAAATTTTGGGGGGTTTTGGCTTTTTAATAAGTTTTTGAAGGAAGGGAGGTAGAGGAAGAGATGTTATTTTTCTAGAGTCCTGTTTGGCAGTGTTCCACATTAGTAGAGATAGAAAGAGCAGGTGATAATGAGTGGCTTATTCAGTTGTAGCTGAATTCATCTAGTCTCAGTGAACTTTTATGCTGAGAAATTACCTGGTTGTAATTTGCATGTTGTATCTGTGCCAGAGGCCAAAATGTTAGGAGGGAAGGGCGTGTATTGGGAGAAGCAGTGGAAAAATTAAAATGAGTCAACAAGGTTGAATTTAGGCTTCCTCACAAGGGAAGCCTCGTTTATTAAGCAACTTGAACTCTCCCCGTGAGATCATATGTGAAAAACAGGTTGAGCCATGTCTGAGGGTGTTGCCCTGTGGAATTTGTAGATAAGGATGCTTTATACCTGCGTGTGCCTGAGAGGCCAGTTACATTCTGCGGCTTCCAGAGGGAACAAGCCTCCAGAGGAGTACAGTTATTCCATTTTTCTCGTGGTAAGTTCATTGAAAAGAACTTTTGTTTCTTCCTCTCCTCTCCATGCCCCCCTTCAAATCCCAGATTCCCAAGCTGTAAGGTGTGATGTGTGTGGTTTTCTTCACCAACAGAGCCAGGTATCACTACTGAGACTGCAATGGCATGGTGGAAGGCCTGGGTAAGTAGAAAATATACTGACACTCTGAGGGATTTTGGCACTGTAATAAGGTAAAACTTACAAGTTGCATCAGGCACTGTGTGGGAAAGAAAAGTTTCCTTGAAAAATCAGCAAGACCTCTTTACCATTTTTCTGGCTGTAAAATAGCATCCAGCACTTCTAAAACATTGATGAAGGAAGGTGTTGATGTGATTGCTGGCTGGAGGAAGAGGAGCAGACCCTATCTGAATCCTCAGCTGAGAGTGGTGCAGGGGGTGTTTATATTCCTGTGTTCATGGGGAGATGATCCCATGCAACAGCAAAGTGACACAGCTGAAATCTGTGAGCTGTGGGCTCCTTGTCTGCTGCCTTGTCCTGTGGCAGTGAAATCAGGGCACTGGCCTGTCCTCATTCTGGTCCCCTGTTGTGCTGGCAGGCTGTGGTCACAGAGGAAGATATGGTCAAGCCTTTGGTGGGTTTTTAATATTGCAGCAATAATGTGTCTTGAACAGCCTGTCTCTTTGCCAGGAGCCAGAAATGCTGTGTATGTTCTCTTGTAAATGCTTGTGGCTTCGAGAGGAATGTGGCAGGATGGGGAGAAGCTCATGGGCTGTGCTGAGGCAGCACCTGGGGTCTCACTCACACCAGGCAGCAGGTAGCTCTGGTGATGTGCCAGCCATGGCAGCTGCCCCATCAGCCCCTGTGGGAGGCCAGATTTATGCCTAGATCTCAAAATATAGTGGGTTTGGTTTGGTTTTGTTTTTTTTTCCCTCAAAAAATTTAAAATTGTAATCTTAATTTCTGAGTTTTCTCTGCCTCCCTATTTCCTTTGGAAGTTTGGTATAAAAAAAATGTTTTTCCAAAGCTTGGAGTAGCTCTCACTAAATTTTTTTCCTTCTGGGTGATTTATTCCCTGCTACCCCGAAGCAGGAAATAATTTGTAAACTTAGATGGAGAAAAGCCCTTAAACTCCAGTGGTCTCGTACCAGTTGGTGTTGTAGGGGGTGGAGACATGAGAAGAAAATGAGAGCTCCAAAGAAGGATGGGGAAATATTGTTTTGGTTTTCTAAATCCTTCATAAAAAGTACAGTTCCAAAGCAAAAGGAATGAAAAAAGGTAAAACTTTCTTAGAAAATATTGACTGAAAAAAACCCCAAAGAGTTACCCAACCTGTCCCCAGATTCCAGCTTTTCAAAAAAACCCCATTGTTTAGGTTTGAAAATATTTTGGTAGTAGAACTTTTATTCCTTCTTCCTTTCATTTATAGGTAAACCTTTTCACAGCATCAGCTGTAAGGTGCACTGCTTCTGCTGCTTTCATGCCAATTATTTATATTTACATGAGCACAAACACCCCGAGTAGTTTCAGTTGGGGAGTTGTAGGATCAATTCAGCTGGGAAACAAAGTGAACAGGGGTTCTCTGAAAAGCTGTGCAATTGTACTTGTGCTGCAACAGCAATGTGCACAAAGAATGAGGTGCTTGAGTGAGTCACCAATGCGCTGCTTGGGCCAGGAAGGGCCGTAACTGTTTATCGGAATTAGTACCAAAAAAGATCATTGTTTAATTTGTTTCCACTGCCTCCAAATGAAAGCTCAGCTTTGTACTCCTCCTCTCACTGAGTCACCAGGCATGAATGTTTGGGGGTTTCTGCACAGTGCCCTTGCATGCAGCTGGAGAGGACTGAGCATCTTTTTCAGAGCAAACTCAGATGAGTCTTACCTGCTTCCCAGGGGAGCTGTGGTGGCACTGGCTGTCTGAACAGAGGGCTAGAAAAGGAGCACTTGAAGTGTTCCTGCCAGCCCAGTCCAATTATCCTAGGCCAATGACAAACTGTTAGAGGTGGCAATGCCCCCTGGTCTGTCACTGCTTTTTTCCTGCAGTGACAGCTTCACCACAGCCTTATCTTGCTGCTCAGTGACCATTGGATCCAAAGCTGCATCTCTTGCGAAGTTTCCTGTTGACACCGTTTGCTTCACAGCTGCTCCTTCTGCTGGGAGCAAGGTGTGGTGGTGCAGGAGTGTCTCTGTGCTGGCTGTAAAGCAAACTTTTCCAAGTCTTGCTGCTTGCTGAGCGTGCTGCCTCTCTCAGTACTCCTCATTGCCTCTTGGCTGCTTGTCACTGCTCCCGGAGCATGCCTGGCAAAGGGGCCAGCAAGCAAACATGTGCCAGCTGTATCCAGCTCTCTTTCACATGGGAAATAAGAGCTGAAGGGATTTACATCATGCAAGTTACCTGGGACAACCCTAATGCTTCCTTCTGGTCTGTAATCTCTGATTTTTATCTCGTGTGTGAAGCCATCCCCAATAAAATATTCATCAGGTCATACTGATGGCATTAGCTTAATATTAACCCCACCTCTAAAGGTAAATTGATGAGAATATGTTAGTTTCCAACTTACATATCCTTGTTTCTAGGAAGGAGAAAATTGTGTCTATTATTGTAATAAAGTCATGATGATTCTTCATGCCTACCCACCCACACACTCCCCCTATGGATAGGAGCAGCTTGTGATAGATGTGACAATATATTCAAGCCAATCCCTTGACTACCAGCTTTGTGAAACTGAAGCTCTTATGCCTGGGTTCTGGTTGATGGCCCTACTGCCTTGTGGTGACTAAAATAAGTCTCAGTGTGTCTTTCTGCCCTGGGACTGGCACTGTCAGCACCTCAGGAGTTTGTTAGGAGCACTCTTGTGTCGTTGTATCTGATTGTTGGTACAGGGAAGAGCATCAAACCTGCACTCCTCCACATGGATCTCTTCCTTCAAAGCAGACTTTTGGCCCAAATCCTTCCAGTGGAAGAAAGAATCCTTCCTCCTTGCAACCAGCTGTGCAGGAGTGCAGCAACAGCTACTGAAAACCTGGTCTGTGAGAGCGAGGCCACCTGAGGGATTCAAAGAGCTGCCTAAAAGCCACCCTGCACCAAGGCACAGAGAAATGCAGTGATTCAATAGCATCCATCCAATACTAAAGTCCAGTCTATTCCAGTCTGTGCTTTTTCTGCCCCACTGCCTGCACCTCACACTGCTTGCAGCACTGCCAGCCATGCTTTGCTCCTCGTGTTTCTGCCAGCAGCAAAGGCTGGCACAGGCAGGTGGGAACAGGGAACTCGTGTTCTCTTGGGAGAGAAATTTGTGTTCTCTTTTTGCTCTGCTGAGGAACTTTGAGCCAGTCTCTCTATTTTCTGTGACTTCACCACTTGTAGGCAATAAATAGCATTAATGTACTTTTCAAATACTTTTTCTTCAGCTGATGAAAAGCAGTGGTAAAAGGTCATGTGTTTTTCTTCTTCTTTCAGAGTGAAGCAGAGGGCAGGTCCGTGGCAGGTGCTTTAAATTTTAATGCTGCTCCTGATGCTCAGATTCTGTACAAGGCCATGAAAGGGCTTGGTGAGTTGACTCCAACCACATATGTAAATTCCATGTTCTTCTCATAATTGCTAAGTTGAAATCTATTCCTTAGGACATTTGCATTCAAAAATATCACTTGTTTTTTACTGTGAAAAATTAATATTAACATTTCCTCAGTATGTACTTAAACTTCTACACAAAGACAATGATCCAGGCAAGGTTGTCTGAATATTTAAATTGGGATATTGGGCTAGTCTCAGCTTATTCTGTGCACTGTATTTATGATTTATTGTTGCTTTCCACAGGGACTGATGAACAAGCTATAATTGATGTTGTAACCAAGAGGAGCAATATGCAGCGTCAAGAGATTGCCAAATCCTTCAAAGCACAGTTTGGAAAGGTTCTTCCAAAACAAAGCCATATTCAATCACTGGTTTACTGCATGCAGGACGTAGTAAATGGGCGTACAGTTCATCCTCAAATCATGATGCAAACTATATGCAGGTCTTCTGCAATTAAGTAGATTAATATCTATTTATAAGGCCTGTGATGAATGTGTAAAATTTATTTTTGACCAGAAAAAAAATGGTTTTCTCCTAAAGATTTAAATATTTTTTGTAAAATACATTTTGACCGGATTTTTTAATTGATTTTTTAAAAATCAATTTTAATTTTAAATGAATCTTATTGATTAGAAACTGTAACAAAAAATGATACCCATCTAAGTGGCATGTTGAGTAAAATATTGGTTTGTTTCAGGCCTTTTTAAATGTCAAAAAAGTTCAATTTCTAGACTTATTTAATTACACTTCTTTGGAAATTCCGTGGTTATTGACAACCATGTTTTTCTTTGGCTCTCTTTGTTTCTTTGGTAAAATCTTACTTTTATAGGAAACTTTTTTTTACCAGAAAACTGTACCCCCAGCCCTACTGCATTCCTGATTCTGCAAATGTCCTGGGTGCAAGTTTATGTGCAGGTTTTGGGAATCAGCTCTCTGAAGTTACACCCTTGCTCAATGCAAGGCCTTCAGCTACTTGGTTCTGCTCAGTGAATTAAGCAGGGTGGAGGAAGATTTGCTGCAGGATTAATTATTGAGAAAGCCTGAATATCAAGACAACAGGGAATGTGTAAACACCTAGGCAAATCCCATTTTTGAGTTAGGTGCCTTTTTCAGTCCCAGGACCTTTTTTAATGAACTATCAACAATGCTGTGATTCAGCTTCATTACTTGGGCCATGAGGGTGGAAGCAGCATGTGCAGCAAAATGATCCTGTGAGGCTGTTTATGTAACCATGTGATGATGCACATTTAACAGGATCTGATTGAAAGCCTGAAGTCTGAATTGAGTGGCAACTTTGAGAGGCTCATTGTAGGTCTCATGTACCCCCCATTCAAGTATGATGCCAAGGAGCTCTATGATGCCATGAAGGTAAGCAAATTGCATGCTGGTATTTAAGTAGTAGCAGAAATACAGTGCTAATTTCCTGCAATTGTGCAAGTGTTAATGACTGGACTGTTACATGGTTAAGTTTGTTATTAGCAGTAGCCTTTGAGAAATACTTAATTGTACTATTAATATTCTGGGGGGAAATACTGCTTAAATATTTATGGCTATAAGAAAGTTTCTGTACATATGTGACTCATATGCTGCCTGAGAAGGCAGCAGCAAAACTAAATTCACACCCAAACCTGCTGCTCTGATGCCCCACTTGAGCCATGGGATCAAGAAGTGGTGGTGCAAGGGCCAGGCTGGGGTTGGCTGGGGTCCTACCTATTGATAAGGTATCTATACAAGTTTCAGATGCAGAGTGGTCTGTTCAAATGGTGCAAGGATGGCCTGACTAGCCAAGCACTGGTCTCCCTGCATTCCTCTAATGCTCTCTGTCCTCAGAGATCCAACTCCAGAAAAGCATTGCAGAAATAGGGTTACATAAAATCATCCTTTACGAATTAGGCCCCTCAGTAAAAGAAACCCGAATGTGTTTTGTGACTCCAGCTTTCCTCACGACAGCTCAGCACACAGGCTGACACTGCTGCCATCCAGCTCCTCCCTTCACCATGTAGCAATAACTCACCCTCCATGCCTAGGTGCCTTTCCCCACCTTTATTTCTGCACTGTACTTTCTATTACAGGGCGTGGGAACGCGGGAAGGCGCTATCATCGAGATCCTGGCATCTCGGACAAAAGCGCAGATCAAGGAGATAATCAAGGCGTACAAAGAAGGCAAGTGCCTGGGGCTCAGGTTTCTGTGGCCAGACCAATGGGCCCGATTGCACAGCAGGAACGGTGTTTCCAGCTAGCACTGTCAGCAAGGGAATGGCTTTTCTAAAAGCCATTTAACTCTAAAAGCAACGTAATTGTGCTTTCAGCTGGCAAACAGAACGTGGCTGTACTGAGACAATTTGAAAATCCCTTTCTAGGTCTTCATCCAGCTACAGCAAAGGGTCAGCAAATCACAATTTGGTTCAGTTTGGCTGCAGAGAGTATTGTCAGAACATAAACAAAACCATAGCTGTGCACTTGGCTTGTTCTCCCCATTAAATAGACAGGAATTTATCAAATATGTATTTGTAAATATTTTATCTTGTTCATCCCTTCAGCTATACCTCTAAAATTAGCTCTGGGTTTATTCCTTGGACATGAGGGGAGTTAGTGACTCAACTGGATGTAAGTGCTGACCTGGGTATCACAAGGGCAGTCAGCTGCCCTCAGCCATTATTTTTTTCCTTAATGACCCTCTTGCCCAGTGTCAGGCAATTGTGTGTGCTTGGGTTACTGGTAATATCTTAACTATGTCACCTAAATAAATGACAAATCCTTCCCTTGTTCTTCTCTTTCCCTTGGGTAGAATACGGCTCTGATCTGGAACAAGACATAAAATCGGAAACAAGTGGCTACTTAGAGCAGATTCTGGTTTGCCTTCTTCAGGTAATGCTAGAGAGGAGAAATGAGAGTGTGAAGGTCCTCACATTCTTCTCTTCTTTTGGAGGAGACATGCAATAGGAGAGCCAGTACAGCCATGATCGCCAGACAGACTGCAGAGACAGCCATGTCACTCAGACTGGATCTGTTCCAGCTCCGGTGTGACTGAAGCAGGGAGAGCTCCTCCCCTGGCAGCAGTAAAGGAGCTGGGAACTTAGAGCCAGCTCTGCTGCAGAGACACCTCACTTCCACATACGTGTGAAGCCACTGTACTCTACAAGGATCTCAGAAAACACTGCCCCTCCACTAGGATTCACCACTTTTCCAGGGGCTGTGCCCTCAGTGCTGAGGGCATTTGGATGCATTTTCAGAATTTTCCTGCCTGGTAGCAGAACAACTTGAGCAATTTTTTACTCTGCTTCACATGACTGGTTTCAGTGCCTTGCAGTGAAGGAGTTAGCATTGTGCTGTCTGAAATACTACTGCTTGAGCACTCTGCAGAAATAGATAGCTGAGAGTATAATTGATCTTTGCTCAGAATGAATGCTCTCCTCCTTTTGTATGGAAGAACCTTCATAAGACAAAATGGTTACCTTTCTTTTTCTGCTCACAGGGTGAGAGGGACAATGCCACCCTCTATGTGGACACAGCCCTGGCTCTCCAGGATGCAGAGGTACTCTCAAATACCTGTAATCAGTGATATGCCTGCATTCCCACCTTCTTGAACTTCGGAGTGCTTCACTGAGCAGCACAGTCCTGGTCAGCAGAGGACTGGAGTCACAACACTTTGGGCTGGGATGATCTTTAAGGAAGCAACTTGGGGTTCTTCAATTTTGCCTGCACTGCTGAGCTCTGCCATTCCAAAAAGGAGTAATGAAGTCTGGGCTTTGGCTTAGCTGCTTTTGATATGTGAAAATATGTGGGTATGGTGGAGTGGAAGAGGAGAGGAAAGGGAAGAAACCTCAATTGTATTGTTGGCTGCTCCAGCTGCGGCAGGAGGGGGAGGAAGGATGCAGATAGTGGCTGCTCCAATTTGTCTAAAAGACAGAAAGGTTTTCATAACCAGCCATTCTAGGAGACTCTGGTTCACATGATGGTTTAGGTAACCTCAAACCCCTTTACCCCAGGCATGCCTTCAGCCAGACTCTGATCTTTTCCCAGCTGCACACACAGAACTTCTCACTAATAACTGTGTGTTAAATTACAGACTCTCTTTGCTGCTGGAGAGAAGATACGGGGCACTGATGAGATCCAGTTCATCACCATCTTGTGCAAAAGGAGTGCCACACACTTAATGAAAGGTATGGAGCAGAGCCCACACTCCCAAGCCTCCAAAATCAGAAATCACCCTAGCCAAAAAGAAGAGGTGAGGCTATAGATGAGAGGCAAGGGTGGTCAGAAGTAAATACCTGAGCCTGTTTTCTAATTTCTGGTCACGCAGTAACCAAAAGCTGCCAGCAGATTTTGTGAAAGATTGTGAAGATTTAGTTCTGCTGAAAATCAAGTGGCTTATCCAGGAGTCCCTATACAGTGTTGATAACTGGACAGTTGTTTTACCAACCCAAGAAGTGAGTGAGCACCTTCCTAATTAAGTAGGAGCATGTGGTGAACAGACCTGTCCCTTGGATGTGGATTCCTCTGGGGAAAAAATAATCACTTAAAAAATAGCTGGTTATTCAGTGCTGGAGAATCACAGGGTGCAAGCTGCATTTCTGCCCCAGGTCCTTTTGAGGGCATCAGAGGCTGCTGGGAGGGAAGACACTAACCCTGCTCCAGCCGAGACCTCAGCTCCCAGGGTCCGTGCAGCGGAGACCAAACCTTGTCGTCTCAAGGCTTTTGAGGCATAACAGATTTTGTTATGTTGCCTGAATCGAAGCATATCAAGTACTGTGTGAATCAGCTGGACCTAAACTGATAAATATAGCTGGAGATAGATTAGGTGTGCCTGAGCTTTTGCAAACTGAGGTCCTCTGAGGCTGTTTCTATGCCGTGGAAGCCAGCTCCCCCTTGTGTTTCAAATTCAATCTCCCAAGATCACTTAAAAATAAACAAAACTAAAAAACAAAAATAGGTGATCTCTACAGTATTTGTCTGTATCTGTCTTTAAGAATTGAATTTCATCTTGTCATAATGCAACCAGTCTTTGGAACTTGCTGTGGTACCCAGGAATTTCTTCTGTGCTGTGGCCACCTGTAGCTATTTGTCTTTAAGATCTGAGTGTAATTGTTGCAGTCTTTTAATTTTTTTTTAAGAGAAAGAGCAGGTCTGACTTAAGAAATTTGTATCCATCTGTCTATTCTGTATTCCATTTCCCCCAAATTATCTCTAATGTTCATGATCTTGGATGCTGAGCAAAAGTTTATTAAGATGTCCATTGCATTACATAGCAGTTTTCCTTCTTTGTTAGTCCTAGAAAGCTAGGAATAAAAACAGATACAGTTTCTGAGCCTTGGAGTATCCAAAGTGTGTAAGGTGAGCAATGAACCTGTTCCTCAGCTTTTACTACTGTGGGAACTCAAATATCTTGGAATCTGCACCTGTGCTTTGTTCATCTTTTCTCAGTTGTTTTTATTTTAAATTGTGGTTGAAATAATAAGTTTTCCCAAATGGTGTTGTCATCATTTTAAAGTCCATGGGCTGTGAGCTGCTTAGTCCTAGATTTAAGCTGACTTTATTTTGGCTCCTGAAGCGAATGACATCAACAAGCACAAGACCAAAGGTGTGCCTAACTTCATTGTCTGCTTTGTTTCTGTGGTTAAAGACAGCAATGAAGGGTCAGATTCCCAAACAAACTTGAGGTGAATTTCATTTTCACATGAAGTCAGGGAATTAAGGACCATCAATGGTTTGGCTTTTTGTAAACGTTAATATCCCTCTTTGTAGGTGATTTCTGATGTTGGCTAAAGCCTCCTGAAGCTGCTGCAAATGTGACCTTTGCTTTTGCAAAGGATCTGTGTGTTCATATGACCACACAAGTAATGCCTGTAAATACTGGGCACAAAATGCCTTGGAGGTTACCTGGTAATATAATTAAAGTTTTTGTGTTTTAACAGTGTTTGAAGAATACCAGAAACTGGCTGGTAAGAGCATAGAGGACTCTATCAAGAGTGAAACTCGTGGTTCACTTGAGGATGCCATGCTGGCTATTGGTAAGTGGTGACCTTTCCCTTTGTTTGTCAGAGTCTGCTGCCTTCTCTTCTGCAGTAGTTGACTTTTATTAGAGGGATCTACTTTATAAAGGTAGCTGGTAGGAAGCAAGGGGTACCTCTTAGGAGAGATAAACTCAGATTGCAGGAGCACACTGAATTAATGGAAAGCATCTTGAATCTGAGCCACCTGCTGCCTTGGGCTGGAATTGCCCCTGATTTTTACTGAGCTTTCTCGTATCCCTAGTGAAATGCACCAGGAACATCCATTGCTACTTTGCAGAGAGGCTGTACCATGCTTTAAAGGTAAGACTCTTCATTGCAACACACTTGTTTTCATACTGACTTAACTTGCAACCTGGTTACTACCAATCCAAACTAGAAGAGCCAAGGATTTGGTGAAATTCATCAGGTTTAGTACAGATGTTACAAGTAATAGCAGAATCCTTTCAAACACCTTGGGTAGAAAAGCACACTTTAAGCTCAAGATACCAAGGGAATCTGGCTTTTCTGGCTTAAGAGTCTGCAAGAAGCCCGGCCCCACTTTCTGGAACACAGACAAGACTTCTGGAAGAGATTTTTCTAGGAGGTTGTTCATGGTGAAGTCTTGCCTTTCATATTAATAGACTGGAACACAATATTTTCTTTTTAGGAAGCAATTTTCTCAATGGCAGTATAAAATGAGAGTTTCAAGTGGGGACATATAAGGTATTTGCAGATTGTGCCCCTGTAATGCTTAACTGGTGTGTAAAAGATGTCAGATCTCCAAAACTTTTGGAAAGCTGAGATCACTATTTTGTTGTCAGTGTGATCTTAATTTTCCTGCGAGTGATTAAACAATATTGACTGAAGCCAAACACTGCCTGGGTGATGCTGCAGAAGGACAATCTCTCTTCAGTGCCAACACCCACCTCTGTAGCATGTTTGCTTTTGCACTTGACAAGTGCAAACCTTGTGCACACTTCCAGGGTGGGCTTGTGGTGTTCATGGGGCCCCTGGGAGGGGTGTGAGGGTTGGCCCTCCAGAAAGAGATGCAGATGTTCCACAGAACATGTGCCAAGAGGTGCTTGAAAGCTGACTCCTGCTGTCCTGGACTAGTTTGCACAGCTCATCCTTTGAACACCCACACCACAGACTGCTGTATCTGTTATTGCAGGGGGCTGGCACAGATGATGGGACTCTGATAAGGGTGATGGTTTCTCGCAGCGAAGTTGACCTAAATCTTATAAAACCCGAATTCAAGCGTCTTGCAGGAAAGTCTCTCTCCAGTATGATTTTGGTAAGCAGAATATTGATATGATGGTTCTCAGCCACTGCATGTGTTCCTAATCTTTCCAGCACTGTGGTTGTTTGCAGTAACAATGTCATTTCTGCCATGATCATGGCTCTCCTTGACTAGGCCTGTTGACAGCCATGTCCTAGAGACACACACGTCTGAAAGGGGAGTCACACTCTGCTCTCTGTAAGGGACTCACACAAAGCAAACCCAAGGATTTTCATGGACCAGACTCTGTATCCATGCACTGCATGATGTCCTAGATCAATCTAAATTGAATGAATCATTCCTGTTATACCTATCCCACACTGCTGTGCCATTTTCTCTTCTCTCTCTGCTATCCTTAACTACCTCAAGCAAGTGCTGTCCATATAAGTCAAAACAGTGCTGAGGTGTTTTGTTCCTTCCCTTTTCCCTTTTCCCTTTCCTTTTCATTCCTTTTCTTTTCTTTTCATTCCTTTCCCCTTCATTCCTTTTCATTCCTTTTCATTTTTTTTCTTTTGTGGCTATTTGGGGGTTTTTAGCTGCCTTGTAGCATGGTCTACACTGTGATAAGATAGGTTCAGAACCTGAACCTTGTCAAGGCTTATTGTAGCATTTGAGTCTCAGCTCCAGGTGAATGTGCCTCCCCTGACAGTGCTGAAATGCTGTTTTTTACCATTTATCCTAAAGAGTCTGGGACATTCTTCTTCCCCTGTGCAAATGGCACAGAAGCCCTGTCCTTAGCAGTCCCCATGGGAAGTCTGGTTCTCTAATGAAGGGCCTTTCTTCTAATTGACACTGTCAGTGTCTGTCATGTTGATTAATGATCGGTCTTAAAGGGTCTGCACAGAACATTCATTCCTTCTGAGAAGTGGAACTAGATTTACACCTGTCATCACAAAACATTCAAAGGGAGCAATTTTTTTTCAACCTATTGAATATTTTGTGTAGTGTACTAGGCAAAATGACCACATTTGTGGTTTTTTAAAAAAATGCTTTGTGTCAGGGTTATAGTGCCTTTTCCTTTTCTGTAGGGAAGAGATGCTACATAAATACCCAGGGACAAAAAATCTGAACACAACAGGTTTGCTTGCTGTCATTTGTGCCTACTTTGTCTGTTCTGCTCTGTGGGACAGAACCCTGATCAGTTGCTCACCTGCATTCCAAAGGAAAAAATTGGACTCGATAAATGTTATTTCAGGTGGTAACTACAAGTCTTATTTCTCCATTCTTTTGATGGTGTGTCAGCTGGCAGTAACTCTGCTGAAGTCTGGCTTGCTCTCTCCAAAGTCCTTTTCCTGTGTGGGCATATTCCACAGACTGACAAAGTCAGCACTTGGAGCATGCAGAGGAACTTCCATACTCACCTATTTTTCAATATTTTCTCCTGCCAGGACGATACCAGTGGCGATTACAAGACAGCCCTGATGAACCTCTGTGGCAGTGACTGACAGACTCTAGGAGGAAGGTGTTGAAAAGGATACACAGAGGAAAATTAACAGTGAACAAGGGTCTGAAAATGTACTTGCAAAAAATCTTTCCATTGATCCAAGGTGGAGGGGAAAACAGGATCAAATTAATGGTTGAGATCTCCAAAGCTCTCTGAAGGATGTGGACACTCGTTACACATTCATAAACAGTTTCTCAAACGCAAGGGGGAATGTTAATCTTTTGTTTCCATTTTGTTCTTTAAAGTTTTCCTTCTATTTTAATCCACTGTGAAGGATGGCACTTTGACATGGAATTAAAGGTTCTTTTAAACCCTCTATAGCTGTTCCACAAGTCTGAAAACCCTGCAAAGCCTGGGCTGCCCTGAAGCCGTGCTAACTTCACTAGGACAAGCTGGTAGAGCTGGGGCCATTTGATGCTTGCAGGATGGGTCTGGAAGGAGTCCCAGATATTAATGAGGCTTTAGGGCATGGGTCAGAGCAGAGAATTTAGTGCCAGAGGCAGTAGTTTAGCAGCCTTATCTACATAATTTAGGGGAGGCTCCCCGAGGAGCAGTGGATGGAGAGCCAAGCTGGCTGCAAGCATGTTAAAGTTGAAGGCTGTGTGCCTAATTTCCTTCTTGCTTGTCTGTTGGGGAAGACCAGCAAGTTCAGGTCCTCACATCAATGTCAGACTATGGGGGAATCAAAACTGGCATGGGTGATTTGGTTTTGGTGAACACAGGATACCCTGCCCATGGGAGCAGACCTGTTTCTGCTTCTAGTGTCACAGGAATTAACTTCTCAGCAGTCAGTGGACTCCCTCCAAAATCGCCTCCAACCCCCATGACTGCACCACCAGAGTGCTGAGAAGCCCCAGATGTGGACAGAGCTATAGAGAGAGCAGTCTGAGAAGTTTGAGAAGTTCGGGTCTGCCTTGACCACTGGTTCTCCACTCAAAGCAGCTCCTTTAAATGTATAGTTATGAAAAGCCTTTCGGTAAATGTATTCAGTAAAGGAGTTTTTCTGACCAAGTGGGTGAACTTTTTGGCTGAGAGGTGCCCCCTTCCTTGCACTGCTGAGATTAGCAGGAATCAGTGCCATGAGAGTGGCAAGTTCAAAAGGTCTTGGTGAGTCCAGAACACCAACAGGGAACCTGGGGTCAGGGTATCTACACACCTCAAGTGGACACGAAGAAAAGGAGGTTTCAGTCTCTCCCCCTTTAAGTGCTTGTCTCTTCAGTGATATCCCAGTTTCTCAACTGGCCTCTCAGCTGAGCATCAAGGTGAGGGTTTCTTCTCTCAGTTTTTGAGGGATGTGGGCCAGCTACGGGCAGCAAAGGACGGGACTCGCCTGTCCCTTCTACTGGTCAAAGGACACCACTTGGTTTTTCACAGTCACTTGTTCTAATTGACACCGATCAGCAGGCTTCCCTGTTTCGTTTTGGTTTGGGTTGTTTTTTGGTTCGGGGCTGCGAGTGCCGTGCGGGGGCTGCGGCCGCGGCGAAAGCCGAGCTTACACCTCCCTCTGCTGGGGGAGCGCCTGCGCGCAGCCCGGCGGCGGCACCGCGCACCCCGGGGCATCCCGGGCATCTCAGGGCATCCGGAGCATCCCGGGCACCCAGGGCATCCGGAGCATCCCGGGCACCCCGGGCATCTCAGGGCATCTGGAGCATCCCGGAGCATCGGGGGCATCCCGCACACCCCGGGGCACCCCGGCACGGCCCCCGCCGGAGCCAAGAGGAACGGGGGCAGTGTGGTGGGATCTGCCCCCCTTTCCCCTTCTCTCTCCCGCACAGCCGGGTACGGAGGGGCGTTTTCACTGTGCCCCTGGGGAGCCAGCTCGGGGGCTCTCGGCCTCTGCAGCAGGGCACTCCTCCGGCCAGGGTCCTGCGAGGAGGTTTTACTGAAAGTCTGACCCGTTCTGGTGTGTTTGGGGTATTATTTTGGAAAGGCCAAATGGGAATTTGTGTCTGCCTGGGCAGGGAACAGGAGTGATTTACACTGCTGCACCCACAACACCTGTTTCCTGAAGCTGGACAGGCAGCAAGTGAAAAGCAATCCCAGCTTTGAGGGACCTAAAATCTGACTAGAAAAGCCTAATGAAAGCTCAGCTCCTCAAGCATTTTTTAGTTTGCTGTTGCCTGATGATTTCACTAAAACATTTGCGTTTGTATCACCCCAGAGCTCCCATTGTTGTTGTTGTTATCAGGTTACTCAGGTCAGAGGTTGGCTTTTCTTGTTGGCCTGTGTTCAGGACAGTGGCTATGGATTAGAGCTGTTTCACTGTGATCCTGATCCCAATTTATTAATAACAGCTTGGGAGATGTAAAGTGAGTTGCCAGAATGCTCACAGGAGATCAGTAGTAAAGCTGGAAAGGAGGAACAACCAAGGGAAGCTGATTCTATCACTGTAATTGCTGGGAAACAAAACAATTGTAAAACATCAATGAAGATTTAATTACATATTGATTGCTGCTAAAATGTTCCCTGGGTGAACAGGTGCTTTAATAAATCAGGATCAATTCCTAAGCTGTTCTAAGCAGTCTTTTCTAAGTGCAAATATTGACTTAGGGCCTTTCTATTCATTCACAGTTTTATTAACATGATTTTATTGCACAAAAATCAAGATAAAAGCTTGGCAAAGAAAAGGTAAGAGGGGCAATGTAAAAAATGCCCAGGATTGGTGCAGGCCTCCTGCTGCCTATGTGCCAGCCTTTTCCTTCCTGCTGTGCTGCAGAAAGTCCTGCAGGGACAGCTCTAATGGCACCTTGCTGTCTTGCCCCTGCCCTGTGCCCCCAGGTGCAGCACACACAGCAGGAGCTGTGTGGCCCATCAGCCTCGTGGGGTGGGGGTACCTCAGCTCTCTGCTTAGCTCACACCCAGGTGTACCCAGGAGTAGCTGTCTCCAGCTATTAGCTCTGCTCCTGACACCTGGAAAACTAATAAAAGTCTGTTCCAGATGGGATGCTAATGCACTTACTTCATGTTTAACCCCTGAGAGTTTCTGTTCCAGAGAAAGCTGACCTTAGGTAGTGTTGCTTAATCCTCCCAGAAACCCAGCGCAGATGTGACCTGAAACCCAGGAGGCCAGCCACAGGCAAAGGCTCTGCTCCTTAAGAGGTGTGTCATCACTGTGACTTCTGGAGAGAAGAAGAAAAGATCCAATTGGTTTGGCCTCACTTGTGTTTCTATTTTGCAACAGTTTGGAGTAATTTTTGGATAAAATATGTTAAAGTGTTCAAACTGAGGTTAAAAGAACATTGTTCCCGTCAGGGAGTGGAAGAAGAGAAAAGCAGATATCTTAGCCAGGCAGAGTGGGAGATCTCTTTGCCATCTCCTATTAAAGGAAGTGTTTCAAGGGCAGGAAGTAATCTGAGAAAGATGTTCAGTTGTCCTTTTTCCCTGCGGTTTCCTCATCAGTGCACAGGCAGCCCTGGCTGCTGTAGGCTGTTGGGCAGGGGTGTGGTGGAGCCTTGCCTGAGGCACCAGGGCTGACACTGGGGCATCTCTGAGGCAGCCCAGACAGAATTTCTCTTCAGAGCTGAGGATGGGGCTGCCAAACCCCACAACAGCACAGCCTGTGGCCCGGGGCAGGGGAAGGTGGGTTGTGCTCTCACGGATGACTCCACTGTTTGTTCCAGGGTGGGCTGAAGGGAGGCTCAGGGGCAGAGCACCCTCATTGCTGGGCACATGGGAGCCCTCCTGAATGGAAACTGCTGATTATTTTAAATTCTTAAATGAATAAATTCATGGTAAATTCGTGTTGATGTATTAATGTAAAATGCTGCGGCATTTAAATACTGCCTGCCACAGACATCCAGATGGGATAATGGAGTCTCCTGGTGTCGTGGCTCATTGCCTGGCTATCTTAAAGCAGCCTGCTTTTCTGGCAAGGTGGCCATCTGATAATGAAGTGTACACCTTCCTCAGGGACTACTGTGTGGAACTGCAGGCAGGATAGCAGCAAACTGTCAGATGCTAAGATGGAGCTGTGCCAAAGACCTCTCTGGCCTTCCTTCAACTTCTGCCTTGAACCCAAATGCCTGAGCTGACTCCAAAACTCTTCACTTCTTTAGTGTCTGGGGTCAATAACTGCAGAAAATCCCCATGCCTGGGATGCTGCAGCAACAAGAGATGTTTTGTTTGACACAGTGCAGCAAGCTGTTTTCCTCAGACCACATGCAAACAAGGTCACTCCAATTCCCCAACTCTCCCACTGCTGCAAACATTATTGGCCTCATAAGTAATTGTTGTTCAGTCTTCTGGTGTCATACATTTGAACCCAAAGAACTCATCCCTGGGTTTCCAAGAAGTTACCAGTGGTTTTTGTTGTTCACTAAAACCCTTATGTTAGGCTGAAGAAAAGAATTCATAGTTCAGGGTTTGTATCTGACTGTCCTCTGAGAAGACAGAAACAGCCAATCCTGAGGAGCTGGGCTCCTGTCTGGAAGAAAGTATTACTTGTTCAAGCTGTGTTTCCCCAACATTCCTTCCTGTTACAAATCTCAACTAGCCCTGGTGGTCAGTACCATGCCTTGGACTTTTTGGAGGCTTAGAGTTGGCATTTCTGATTGAAAGTTGTGTGCCCAACACTTCAGAGTGTCACTGTATGGGAGTTCAAAGTTCAGGGACTTTATCCCATAATACTTTGCATTCTTCCAGTTGCAAAGAAATCGTTATGGTGATATTTTTCTGTGATACAGAAGCCATACAACACATCCAAGAATAGTACTGAGAAACCTTTTCTGCATTTCTGGCTAGATAGAATACTTATTACAAAAGAAACCCAGATGTCTGTAGGTTCTGTGCATGCAGGAACCTAATCTTTGGAGCTCTGGATAAATAGCTCTGGATCACACAGAAGAACCAGTACTGTTCTCTCTGTGGTAATGAAGAACAGGATATGTTGTAGGCACAATATTATTAATAAATAGTGAGCAATGCAATATGAATCTGTAATTCAATTTAGGATTTCAGCTGAAATTGCTCTTTGGAGTTATAGATGGCAGTGAGCTCTGAAATTGAGTTACAGTCCAAACAGGAACTGAGTCATGTGTAGCAATGGTCTAGGGAAGCAGAGAATCACAGTGAGCACTGGGCTAAATATTATTGGCAGTACTATATTCACAGGGAAAAAAAAGGCATTTGGTGGACATAGATGAAATGTAACTGAGCTTATAAATTGATGTCAGGCAAAAAATTGGGGGGGGAAATGAAAGTCAACATTTACATATATTGGTTTTAAAATGGCAACTTTATTTTTAAAACTGATTCAAGCTTTAAAACAATTATTAAAAGGTTTTATTAATCTGAAGCTGAAACATGACATTTTGGAGGGAAAAATTTTAATATTTAGTTTGCCTTAGAACATAATTCTTAATTTCTGAAATATCTGCTCAATTTCTATTTTAGTTTAAGCCAGAGAAGCACTGTTTCCCCCTCAGTTCCTTGGTTTAGCCACTGAGCTGAAAGGTCCCTTGTTATTTTAGCCAAAATAAAGGCTGATGTTATTCAAAAGGGAGGGGAGAGTCATTGCTTTAAATGTCACTAGCCATCTTCTGTAACAGAAGAGACCAGTGTTAGGGGTCTAAGGTCTGAATTTAAGCAGATCCCAAGAGGTTCAAGCAAGAAATAGGAACAGTACAGCTGCTGTCCATTTCTAGCCTTGCCAGAACAGGAACAGTGTCACAGGCTGCCCAGAGAGGTGTTGGATGTCCCATCCCTGGGAACATTCAGGTTGGAGGGGCTCTGAGCAACCTGATCTGCTAGAAGATACTCCTTGCAGGGGGTTGGACTGGATGGCCTTCAGAGGTGCCTTCCAATCCAACCCTTCTGTGAGGCTGTGCTGAGTTCACTTGTTCCTCACCCCTTGTCCTGCTCCCAGGAATGAGAGAAAACCCCTGCATGAGTTTTCTGCTTTACAGACATGATAGCTCTGGGTTTCTAAGCCACAGCTGTGACACCCTGAGTAATGTGCTCTCTGCAACAGCCACATAGAGACAAATCTTTACTTCATGGGACTGTCTGTAATGAGGCTAAGTTGATTAATTTCAGGGAAGTGTTTAGAATCCATTCTAGAAGCCATTAAATAAATGGGATTTTCAAGCAATGAAGCACAAGATGGGGTTCTTCTGAAGCCTCAGGTATTGTCTACAGTTAAATTGGTGAGCCAGTATGATGTACTTTTTAAGCACCATGCTGAGTCTATAGATTCTCTCTCTTTCATCTAGATCATCCTGTAAGAAATCCACAAACATATTTGATTGTCTCCTTTCCTGCTGGGCATTCTGGAAGGACTGGTCAGAGAAGGCAGGATACTGAAAACCAGGCTACCTTCAGACAGGAGCTTGACAAGATCCTCTGTCTTTACATATGTAATAACTTTTCTGACACTGGCTCTCAAGTAAAATTATATTGGACAAAAACTTAGAAGAACTGTGGCTTTGGGTTTTGCTGGAAGATAGGGTGAGGAGTGTCTTTTTAAACCAGCCAAGTGTACCCACTAGACATTGAAACTTTTTTCTGGTGTCCTGGTGAACTCTTCACATGGTTCTAATGATAGGTCATAACTACTTTGTTAGATGCTTCAGTGACAGTAAAGACAGCAAAAATAATTGTCTAGAATACATTGTTCCTTAAAGCTCTCTCACTAGTTTAGGAAAACTGTGGCTAAAAACTGTGGCATTTGGATGACCTCCCTTTTTCTGTTCTTCCAGCTAATACTAACACTCAATTCTAGTATAAATAAAGGCAAACATTAGTGATAATAAACTTTCAAACTCAGTCACTGGTTTGTTTATAGCTAGGTTGGTACTTGAGGGATCCAGTGCAATTTAAAAGGCAATAAATTGAAACAAACTCATTCGTTTTGGAGGCTGTTTGTGAACTCTTTTAATTTGGTGTCATATTTATTTGGGGAGAATTAGATTATCCTATTCATTAGATGCTGTGGCCAGTGATGAATGGAACAACATTCCACATCAATGGCATTAATTGAATCCTCACAAGCACAGATAATACCCCTGCAGGAAACAGGAGAAGATGGAAAAGTTCTCCAAAGTAGGTCTGCAAATACTGCAGTGATGAGGGAGCACTACTGGACAGCCAGGATGGTTGGCAGCAGTTGAATGCTTTTCATTTTTTGTGAGACTACTTAAAGAGTAGTTATGGTTGTTGGGCACACAGTTAAAATTGGCCTCTGTGGTGCTATAGCACCACGTAGCTGACACAGAACCAAGGACAGGTCTCCTAAGCTCAGGCTTGTGCCATAACTAAAGATTTTGCCTCAGGGGAAATTTATTTCAGAGGGAAACATAATCAAAAAAACTGACAGGCCTTTTAGGAAAACTGATTTAAAGCTTGGGTTTGTAAAAATACCCAGATGATTTTCTCCTAGCTCATCAATAATACATGCTTGGGTCTGTTAAGTATTTCTTGGAAATGTGTCATTCTTCCAGGGAGTGTGTCCTATTGATAGAGCCATAAGCCACTGCCAATTAATCAGGGCATAATGCAGTGTTCCAAAATGAGCATGAGCTTTTCATGCCAGTCCTCTTTGATTCATGCCTCCGCTATGATTCATGCCAGTCCTCTCTCAGATGAGCAGCTGTTTGTTATGAGCAAATTACTTTATTGTCTGTGAAAGGTGAAAACCAGCCTGAGACATTGATAGGCTTCTGTGCAAAGAGATTAGAGGCTTTATCATCAAATTCTCAATTTCCTGCTTGCTTTCTGTGGAAGAAACTTTACTCTCTCACATCTCATTGGCACAAAGCAATGAACAGCGACAAAAAAGGTTGAAGCAACAGTGCCCTGGATGTATGGGATGCCCCAAGACCCCTGATGTCACCTATGAAGTCCCTGTATTGGTGACAGACCCTTCCCATCACTGATGTGCTTCCATTCAGCGACAAGGGGTGGGTGTCCTCAGCAGTGTGTGCACCTCAGCAGTTCTCCTGGGAAATTCAGGAGCAGTAGCTGGAGGGATTTTTCCTCAATGTTCTGATCACGTGCCCCAAACACCCTTGCTGGTAAAACGGGAGCAGCAGGGCAGCACATGTCGGGAGAGGTGATTACTCACACTTAAAAAAGGAGGTACCAGAACTGGCCACTGGGGATGGTGGTGACTCTGAGCTCTGCCACGGGCAGAGGACTGGAAGGCAGTAAGCAGTACCTGTCCTCATTTTACTGAGCAGAAACACAGGGGAGTGACCAGTTCAGGGGCAGCAGTGGGACAGCAGGGATTATGATGCAGCTCACCAGAGCCCCAGCGAAATCACCCACCTGAGGACTCCGTGTCTGCTCACTGCTGTGCAGGGCAATGTTTGTTTTCTGAACTACACTTTCAGTATTGCAGTCCTAGGAAAGTGCTCTCAGCCAAGGTCTCAAAGAGGTTAAAGCTGTCATAGCCACGGAGGGAGTAACAGAGGCATCTATAAAACTAACCATTTCAGAGCACTAATTTCATCAGCAAGCTAATTGCAAATATTGTATTTAAGAGCATTTCCAGCCATCTGCAGGAAGGGAATGTCACAGTGCTTGAAAGGCATCTTGTATTTATGATTGTGCCTTGCTGATACATAAATTTGGCACAGTGATATTGGGTGCCATTATGATAATCATGCAGAAGAAGGGAGATATTTACTTGGAGGTATTTACACACCCCCATTATTGTGTTACCTGAATAATTCCTTGTGTGTGTAAAATCCTGCTACATTTCACCTCTGTTTTTGAGTGTAGAACAGAGTAAATATGGAGACTATTACTAATTCCTACAGCAGGACTTGACTGTGCCTGTTGTCACACAGTAAAACTGTGATCCTGCAAGGAACAAAACTGCATCTTTCTGGTCCAAGGCTGATACTCTGCCAAATGTGTTTCCCTCTTATTGTGAATCCAGTTAAATATTTACAGTCTCTAAACCACTTTGATCAGACTCAGTCCTGTGGTGATGTGAGTGTCAAAGGGACCAAGAAGGGGTGTGTGTCCCATTCTGAGTAAGAACAGCAGCAATGTCAGGAAAGTGAAGTTTGAGCTGTCCCTTTGCTCCCTGTATCCTGTGTTAATTGAAATTCTCCCTTCCTAGAGCTAGAGATTGTGACAGGTACAAAATCTGCTCTGCTGGAAGGTAAATAATTTTTATAAAATATGCAGGGCAAGATTCACTATGTGGTACAGTTTGGTTTGGTTTTTGATGCTCCCTGGAACAAGCAATGATGTTTGAGCTCTAAAGGAATCTGCCACCCCATTGGATAGACAATTTGACTTTCAGTCTACTTGGAACCAGCTCTTGAGGCTTGTTGCTCCCTGAGAACCGAGTTTTGATGTTTGGACTGTCTCACATAACTTTAGATCATCTGTATTTGTAAACAAAGCTTTTCAGGGATTTGCATATAGTGTATAAATAAAGTTAGTCGTGCTTATCTTTTTCCTCCTGTGCAAAGGTGACCTGTGAGGACCTAGCATTTGAAGCTGCCTGATGAGGTGGCAATGTAATAAATAACCTGCAAGCTCTCCCTTCCACTTACCAGTTAGATAGTTTTATGTCTGCATACAGACTGCAGATTTTGTGAGTTGCAAGCCAAGGAACTTGGGAGTTTTACACCAGCACAGGTCCTACTTTGCAAGAGTCAGCAGCCTTTTCAAGAGAAGCCAAAATTATTTTTCAAAATACTTTTTTGTGAGTCAGTTTAATGAAGAACATTTTCCCACTAATTATTGTTATAACACTTGTTATGACACTTCCCTCACCTGATGATCAGTGGAGACATTATATTGAGAAGTCTTGAAAATTTGTGCTGAGACTGATATCTTACCAAGCATAACAACATCTCTGTCTTTAAGACAGGATGAAGTTATTCCATCCAGGCTTAAGGCTAAATAATCCCAGGGGTCAAGACTGAACTTGCAATGTTGTTCTTAAAATATTACCCATTTACTTCTAGAATAAACCAGTTGAAAAAAACACACTTCTGTTTCTTGATAATTTTAGCATGCAGCCATGAGTGAGACCTTGATGTTGTGTGAAGGAAATAGAAACCTCACCCCAGAAATAGTTCACTTTAGAAGCATTTATTAACATAACAGTCAGGGCTCCTGTCCTGGTAAATTATTTATCTGGACAGATTCAATGCTAGGACTGAGCACCATGGATTTTTTCAAAGTTCTCTTGCATTGCTGGGGTCCAGTTCTTGAGAACACTTCTTATGGCTGGAGCAGAGAGCTGCACAAAATGTTCTTCTCCCATTGACTTCAGTAAGAGGTATAGAAACTAAAGAGCTCTAATAAATAAATGTACATATATCAAGTGCTTGTCATAGTAAATTGACTGAAGTAGATGCTGAATCACAGCAATTTGAAGGGACACAGATGGATCTGTCACTGCAAACTCTGGCAGATCACTGCCTGGATCCTGCTTTTCCTATTGGCTGTGTTTTGCCTGCCCTATAAACATATGCAACACAAGATCTGTACTTCTAAAAGCCTAAAGGATTTTCCTGTGAATACAAGGACACTGTCCTAGAAGTATTTTCCCAGTCTGCAGTCTTGACCATGTTCTGAGTGCTGAGCTTCTCTTGTTTGGGGGTCCTGTCTCTTATTGTTTATGGCAGAGGATGGATGGTTATGCAGTATGAAGTCTGCTCTCCTTCTGCTCTGACACAGGCTATGTGATCAGAAGATGTTGCTGTTACCTGGGGACACCAAAGGATTTTTTTAAGACTGATGTATTAATTAAGAGTGCCTTAGAGTTGCAGTTGTGAGATTGGTGGCACTGGTGACATACAAACTGTGCCTAGATCACAAACTCCATATGTCTGAGATGACCCAAGAGGTGAAACAGGTTGAAGACAATTAAAATGGGCAGCACCCAGTCACTTCTGCATGAGCAGAGGAGCAGAACCATGAACATAAAGAAAGCTTTGCCACCTGTAGTGGGCTTAGCACCAGGCCTCCCAAAATGTGAACCCAGCTCACTGAAAAAAAAAAATAGAAAGCCCAGTTCATGCAGGCTGAGGTCCCCATTCAGAGATAAAGTTTCCTCTACTGTCTCATGCCCCTTCCCAAGCCAACCACTCTAATAACAATGCTTCCATCACAGCAGCAGGAGGAGCAGGGCTCAATTTTCCAAAGCTGTATGAAGCAGGCAGGAAAATCTGTCTCAAATTATAAAGCTCTTACAATTTAACAGAAGGCCTGTTAAAGAAAACAGGCATTATCTTTTCTAGTGTAATAATGAAAATGTTAGCTTTTGTCTATCCCACAAGAGTGCTATTGTTAGGAGCAAACAAACTTTGACCTTTATACTGTGAGACAAAACACTGTTTGGAGAAAAAAACATAGTAGGTTCACCTTATTAGTGGACAGCACACTTAAGGTTAATTTCAAATTATGAGGTTCCTTTGAAAATGAGATCCTGAGTTAAGGAAAAAATTCTCAGCAGTCATGGAATCACTTAGCAATTAAAATCTAAGCAGAACAGTAAGTGGAGAAGGACCACAGTTTTGACAGAACAAGGGGAATTTGTAGCACAGATGCACTTGCTGTTTGAGCAAAAAACAGCCTGCTTGTTCCTGCCTGAGCTCACAGTTCAGAATGCCTCAGTGAGGTGGAGAATGAAATAACCTGCTAACTAAATGTACTTCAGGATGGTTCAGAATTGCCCAGGCCTGGATGGGGATGGAGCTTTGGCCCAGCTTCCCCCAGAGTAATGAACTGGCAGAGTTTGCACAAGAGAACCCTGTTTCACTGACTCTGATGGTGCTCTGCTGCTTTAGAGCAGCTACACATCTGCTTTTCATTTAACCAGATGTGAATTCCCTTAGGCTGGGCAAGTCCTTGCTGCCGGGAAATGGGCTTTTTTACGTAAAACACTCTTCCAGCCTCCCCTGCTGGGGTAGCTCCACTTCATCTGTCATAACCTTTGCCCTGCTTTCAGGATTGTTATGAGGTTTTATTACTGCTTGCAAAAAGTTGCCCCATATTTCACCAAAAGCAGCTTTTCAAGAACACTGATTGCAGTTTATTGTGGACACCTGGTCATAAAATCACCACCTGAGGCATCAGGCCATGGAATAATGTAATTTTGTGTGATGCTATTTAAGATAACAGATTTATGGATGGTAGGGAGGGTTCTAGAAGACTTCTCCTTGGTTTTTTCCTATTGAAGGAACTGGACTTGAGGCTGACAGGTTAATTGTGGGGGAAGATTAGTCTGAAAAGAAGCAGGGATAGCTGCTATATAGAAACTAGTTTAGCCTTTGCTACTGAAGTGCATTTCCCCATGGTATTGTTATTCATGGAGATCTAACTAGAAGCTCTTTATTGTGTTGTTAATGTCCGTTTGATTTGGGTTTGTTTTGTTGGGGTTTTTTTTAGGCTAGTTTGGTTTTTTTAGTATTCTGTACTGAGACATTTGTTACTTATAGAGCTACTCATCTTGTGATCTGGGAGCATCAAGGTGCATTTCTATTAAGAAAAAACATAAATCTGCTTTTACCTGAAGGGAACAGAGAGTGACAGTTGTGCTGCTGTGAACTGCCTGAAGATTTATGTTAGTTCCTTCAAAAGGCCTTATGTTAGTTAGCCTATGCCAATGCTATCTCAGGGATGCTTGCCTGCAGGTAGCTTTTGAAAAATTGTTCATTTTTTCCTCTGTGCATCACAGAAGGACATCTCATGGAGAGTTAGTGACTTGGAGGCTGGGATAAAGGAAGGAGACTTCAAGTGAGGCTGGAATTGAGATTGCAGCAGTCAGTCTGATATCACAACCTGGCAGCAGAGCACAGGACTTTAAGAGCTGGTCTACATCTATCATCTGCCACAGCAGGTGAGTTTGTTTACTGGCTAACCAGGCTTTTATTCTGAAAGATTAACATGGTTAGAAAGTACCTCAATGAAAGCCTTTCTGTTTCAAGTCCAGCCTTAGCTTGTTTTCATCTTAACATTGCCCTTTTACCTCTACTGCTTTTTCTTTCTAATTTAATTTGCTGAGGCAGGTACAAATGTCAATTGCATCCTGAACAGTGAAGCTCTTTTAATCATTTTTGATATACAGATTGGCTGTTTCTCTGATCCTAGTAATTTTACTTTACAGCCTGTTCTGGTTTCTGTAGATATTTCCTCAATGTGGGTCTCTGTGTTCTGCCTTATGTCCTTGTATAGAGCCACTCCTGGCAGTAATTGCAATTATGCTGCTCTACAACACATCCTCAGGTTGCATTTGCACTTCTCAGAGATGCCTTGTGTTGGGAGCTCACTGTAATGCTGAGAGGACAACATTGTCATCATCCTCCAGCAACCTGCACCATGCTGCACCAGCAACCCTAGTTTTCCTCAAAGGGCATTATTGTGTTTTAAAATGGTACCTCAGAAGTATCACAGGTGGGCATCTGCCTTGATATTGTGGAGAGCAGTACCTCAGTGCAGCTTGTGCACTTGTATTGCACCTACAGTTTATGCAAGGACCAGATTCTGCTCCTCAACATTATGGTGTGTAGCTTAAAAACTTTACATCCACACAATATTGAACTAGTATTGAATAATTAAAATCATAATATATTTATAGCCCTCAGATTCTCAGACATAGCAATGGCAGGACAATAAGGAAAGATGTAGGGAGTTGTTTCATGTACTCTCTGGAACAATGGTTTGTGGTGGACTTCACCAATTTCTCTGTTCAGTGATAATTTACCTTATACTGAAGAGTATGAACATTTATATTCACTCAGTTGTAGTCAACTGACACTTAGGGGTGTGAGTTTCATGTTAACTCCTTGTTTCTGATTTTTGTCACTAGGAGGTCAAAATAAGGATAATTTTAATAAGCAAATAGATTTGTTTATTCAACTCTTATTACTTACTG
Source organism: Notiomystis cincta (assembly GCA_013398075.1). Classification (NCBI taxonomy): domain Eukaryota; kingdom Metazoa; phylum Chordata; class Aves; order Passeriformes; family Notiomystidae; genus Notiomystis; species Notiomystis cincta. The sequence continues at coordinate 41,624 of VZRX01023379.1, read as the reverse complement.
AGAGTTACTCAACATCTTCTCTACAGTGCTGTGTAGGACAAACTAAAAAAAACCAAGGTTGTCCTACTCCACTGTGATCAAGAGAGGAACTAAGCCAGACAAATACAATTAGGCAAGCTGGAGCATGAACAGCATCCAAAACACACAATTGGAATTCCCTCTGGCACAGTAGTGCTCAGAAAACATGCCATACATTTGCAATAATTACAGAGGGTCAGGAGCTCAGCTTTGCAGCTCATTGGAGAAAACTGACTTTTCACACCAGTACTTCTACCAGACTCTATTTGGCTTCTTGTTCTGCACTCTCTACAGTATTTTAAGTTGATGAAAATTCCATTTTGTCAATATAGGAATGAGATTTTTTTCTTTCAGAACTTAGAAGGCAAACATTCAAGGCGGGGTACTTTCCCTCCATTTAGTTTGGAGCTTAAATATTTGTTAGAAGCTTCTATAAAACACCCCCTTTGGTGAACTTGTGATAATGAGAAGCAATTGTAAATACTGCAGCAGTTCTGCTAAGATCAGCCTAAATACTTCATCCAAATTACATGCTAAGTACCTTCTGTTTTATCATAACATTGTCTGCATTGTCAGTATGGCAAAGAATTTTTTGTTTTCTGAAAGCCTGTTTAGTTCTGCTGCACATTGTTAAACAGATGTTGCATTTCACCGAAGAGCTGGTTGTGTTTCAATACTGGATAAAGTGGTTTCTGTAAATAAGGCTTGCAAAATGCATTCTGTCTGAACAGAACTATGGGCCAGTTTTTATTACATGCTATTATTATAATTATAGGATCTTTTGCTTAATCAGGATGTGCTTAATTAGGATAGCCATTTAATTGGGACATCTCCCAAGGAACCAATTTAGCTTAATGTTATTAGTACTATCTAATCAGGGCAGCTTAGGAAAAAATTTGCTTTTAAAAAATAGGACCCCAGCAAAAGAAAAGATAACCTGGTGTTTTGCTGGTCTAATGCATCCAGTCCATTTCTCAAGGAACTGAAGGGATGATCTCCTCAAAGTAACACAAGACAAGCACAATCCTTCTGTTGTGAAAGTCTGAGACATGACCTCCACTCCTTGGCTGCCATCTCCTTATACCAGAATACCCTGGCAAACGAGGCCCATGAAGTTCAGATTGTACCCAACAGGAAAAAAAGTCTGCCAGATATAAATGGCAAAATGGAAAATGCTGCCACATATTAATCTTGAAGGTGTTTGCAAGGATATGAAATGAAGCAACAAGTAACAGGTTTTGAAAGGAGAGTTGCTCAAACAGAATTTCCAAATAAAAATGTTGGTCATTGAGGTGTTTTATTCATATTTTAGTAAAAAAAGATCTATTTGTTTTATCTTGGGTTTTGCAGTTAGTATCGTTGTTATACATTCAGCACTGTCCAATGAGATACTGCCACCAAAGAAAGTCTACTGTTCTAAGGAAACAAAATCATGCAAGTTAGGTCTAAATTTCAGTAAGAAGTTCAAAGGCACTATATTTGATAATAACATTTAAGACTCCACAGTGGCCTGCAAGCTGGTGTGATCCTGGAAGGGCAGTATGAGCCAGCAGCTGAACTAGGGCTGAATTTTCAATATCAAATACTGTGAGAAACTTGGCCTGAAAGAAAATAAAGTAGTGGGCAGAGTTCCAGTAGGTGTAAACCAGTCACATCCCACTGCAGGTGCTGCTGGTTGTCATGTGCTGAAGATTTTAGCTTAAGACAGTGAGATGAAGCAGCAATGTGATGGCTTGTGCCTGTTGGTGGTGGCACTGGAGCAAAGCTGGCCAGAGTGGTGGTGGAATTTCCGTCCATGGAGAGATTAAACCCCCATCTGAACACCACTCTGAGTGTCTTGCTTGTGGTGACTCTCCTTGAGCTTGGGGTAGGACATGGTAGCATCAAGAGGTTCCTTCCATCTTGAGCTGCTCTGTATTTCTGTGAAGTTTCTGATCACAGTCCCCTCAGTATAGGTAAAATCCAGACACTGTGAGTTTAGCTAGGCACAATGTTGAATTTGGTGGTAAAGCCTATCTGAGAAATCCCAGTCCCCAATAGTCCCCTCTGCTTTTCTTTTCCATGTGTAAAGTCACTGTCTCTTTATTTGTGATGAAAAAATTCTTTATAGGGCCACTGCATTAACTGGATCAGTGATAAGACAAAGTTAAAAATAACAAACTGGGGATTTAAAAGAATGTTTAATATTTTTAAGTCTTATTTTTAAATACATGTCAGTTCAGCTATGCAATTCCCAGCTCTTCTGGGATGCACTGTCACAGCCCACAGGATGATGAACAAGTGAGTGGGGGGAAAGCTGAGAAGAGACCAGCATGATGCCTAGATCCATCATGTAAAATTGCACACTGACTTATGCTGCCTCTTGCAGAAAGCAGGACTATATGTTATCTGATGTTAACTAACTGAAAAATCAGACCTCTGTCTTCAGCTGACTGTACATACTGGGTGCTCTTCTTATGGAGACAGAGCACACAAAACCTTTGCTTTCTTTAGATGCAGTTGAGGAGGTTTAATGGTTAACCAAATAAGAATTAAAATTGCATGAAAGCATATCTATCAAGTTCTGCACAGGTATGTGTTCCTCAGGGGCTGGGTGGTTCATTAGTACTACAGAGCCTGCAAGAAATAAACTCATTCAAACTAAGTTAATTATCAAATCAAGTGACTCCCCAAGAAGGGGAATCATTTTAATTGTTCCAGTTGTGTGACTGCCTATACTTATTCAGGTCACCTTGTACAGCCCCATCTCCTTTCCAGTGCTCTTGCCCCTGAGTCTATTCTGGATTGAACATGCTGGAGCTGCAGTTTTCAGAGATTTAGGTATGGTAAGGTGGAAGTGGATTATTGGTTAGTGTGCTGGTGTAGCACTGGGTTCAGCAGCTGCCCAGGTACAAGCTCCCTGTGTGACTACAGCAGGTCACCTTGGAGCTGAATCCAATACTAAATTTAGATGGAGTTTGGGCATCTATACTCCAAAAAGGGATCCTCAAAGCTCTGCCTAAACTTAGACCTCTGTTTTGTGTCACTTCCCTGGTCCCTCAAATCCTGCTGTGACCATGTGGGAATACTCTTGGATTTGTCAGCACTGATGAGCCCTTTGCCCTCCCAGTGCTGCTGCCTGCAGAGCGGGAGCTGCCCAGCCTGTGCCTCCCCAAACCCTGCTCCATCAGGTGTGCATCAGCAGCTTGGGAAAGGCCATGCCCCTCCCCAGCTGGGCTGCTGATGTGGGGCAGTGTGGGTAAGACCCCTCCTCACTTCCCTTTGCAGCAGCAGAAAGCTGTATTTACAGCACATATAGGTAAATGCCATTATCTGCCTGTGTCTTCAGGGCTCTGAAAAAAGAAAGGAAAGGTGCACATCTACTTAATATGTCAGTGTATTCTGTTCTCCAAAGTGAGTTATCTGCACATCCCCACTGTCTGGTGTGGCAAAGAGCAGGGCTGTGGCTGTGAATGTGTGTGAATATCCATGCATGTCCTCGGGGCATGTAGGAAAACATCCAGTGGTGTCCAGGCTGATGTGCTCCTGCAGGTGGAAATTAAATGTAGTTGCACACACTTAATTTCTGTGCATCATCATGGTACTGTGAGGCCTGGAGTTTATTGTAGGAGATGCTGCTGGCAGTTATTTACAATTGAGGCATATTAACAGAGGATGCAACACAGACATTCTTTCCTAATAGAGCAGTGATTTGTAAACCTCTATTAAAACAGTTGACAGTGTTTTCCTGAATAGATATTACAAATGTTATTAAAAGAAAAAAATTTTATAAAGAATGGATGTTCTTGGAGGCTGGTACCACTTATTGACTCCATACCTCTTAGTAATTTGTATTTAGTTATAAAAGGATATATTAAACTGTGTTTGCTCTTAGTATGAAATAGGAGATTGTTGCTGATAAGTAGCTTAAAATAAGCACCAGAGTGGTTATTTTCATTCCCTACCTTTAATAACAGACTATACAGACAAAAGTGAATGCAGCCAATCAAGCTGATGGCTGAATCATAGCAACAGCATCAATTGATTTGTTTCCAAGTCTAAAAAAAACTAATAAAGACTTTGCATGATTTCCTAGATACAAGAGGATTATGGTTAATGTCTTAAACCTGTCCTTTAAGCTCAAATACTCTCTCTGTGTGCACAGATGCTGCCTGTTTCAGGTGAATTTTATTTATAAAAATTGGCACTGAGTGAAGCTGGTTGAAACCAAAGCACGTTCCTTCTTATTAAACTAAAGAGAAGCTATCAGCAGTTCTGAACTGCTAAAAGCCACACCATTTACCAGTCACAACTCTGCATCCATGTGTGCTTTGCAGTGTTTGTCATTACTGTTCCTTTTCATTCTTTCTAGTGAAACCAATGTGTTGACCTAGGAAGTATTGCACAGTAGAAAATTTAACACCAAACCATTCTTATTCCTGGCATAATTTGAAGTAAACATTTTTTTTTTACTGCATTCAACCTGTTTGCAGAATGAGGGACTTTTTTTTTTTTTTGTCCTTGCTGTTGTTTGGAATTTTTCAAAGTAAAAATCAATTTTCTTAAGGAATTATTTTAAAAATGCACTGTGTACATTTGTTTCAAGGCCTAGATCCTGAGAAACTGTGTGTTTATGAGAGATCTTATGTATATTTTAATCCTGGAATGCTTTGCATATTGTAGTTACAACCAATTGTGGTTTGTGGAAAACTGATCAGTCAAAATGTTATGAAGCAAAAAACCTCATATTGTCCTCACTTAAACCTTAACCTTTGCAAATCTGGAATGTAATATACTCATTTTGCAGTGCAAATAATTGAGCATGTGCTGGGTCAGGGGTTTGTTTGCAAATACTTCGCCTGTTGCTCTGAATACAGGTAGAACATTTTCTTTTGTTCCAGACAGTAATCCCTTGCTTCCTTCCCAACACACAATAAGATAATCCTTATTTAGGAGTGTCTGTAACCAACTAACCCAGATGCTGAATGCAACTACCATGCCATGATGGCAACGCATGGAAAATACATTCATCCTGTTAAGAGCCACCTTCCACAGGCTGTTTCTGGGGCAGAGGAGCTGTATTAGCAGTGTGTAGGTGCAGGAGAAGACCTTTTATTCTGCTGCAGGGATGAGCCTGCCCGGAGCGAGGCGGTGCCTGCCCTGAGGGCTCCCGGACATGTGGGCCGCTGCAAAGGGCCTTGCGCAACCCTCCCTGATGGGTTTCAGCACTCGCTCAGTTTCAAACGGCACTGCTGCGGTCAGTTGATTTCACCAGCTTTAAAAACCTTTACCACAGTGCGAGCCAGCTTCTGCTATTTCTGTAGCCTGGGAGCCTTCCCAAAACGCGGCCCTGGGGGTCCGTGTGCGTTGTGCTCCGGGAGCAGACTGGGTATTTGCAAGTTTAAACTGAAGTTTGCTTGACTGTGCAAATCCCTTTGAGTTTAACATACGTGCTGAGAAGACCATAACTTCCCTGTGTTTTTCAGCTCTCTGCTGTGAATGCAGGGTCTTCCAGAAAGTGGTTACATTGGTCTTTAGGACATCAGGAACTTTTCTACAATATATCTTTAATGTAAATAAATATATGGTGCATGTAATTAATTTTATTCATTAAGTCGGCCTATCAACCAGATGAATCAATGTTCATTACCTTACTAAAGGCATGGCATGGGACAAGTGCATTTTACATGCAATCACCTTGCAGAAATAGAATCAAGACAAATACTTAGGAATGATGAAGTAGCATTTGCTCACTAAACTCCCAGCAGGGAGAATTCACATTCCCATAGACTGGGTAAGGGACACAGTAATTCATGAACTGAAGTTACTAGATTCAAAGGACAGACTTTTTTATCTGGGAATTTAAGTCCTATTAGTCTTATTTTAAAGAGTTACAGTGGAAATTCCATGTTATCTGTTATCATATCTTTTGACTGAAAATCCATCTTACTACTTTCAGTTTGCAGCTTGTGATATTCCACTAAAAGTACTTATTCATATTATTATTATGCCATCATTTTATGTGTATCATGGATTTTTTTAGCATTATATCTGGTAATCTGTGTTGCAATTTCTATCAAACAAAATACTTTCATATGTGATGAATAATATAGCACTATTTAACTGAGTATTGTTTTACAAAGGGGTGGTGGGTCTCATCAATTAAAGTTCTATGAAGAAAAAGCAAAAGATAGACATCTCTGGAATTAAATTTTAACACAGGTTTCCATCATTTAATCTCTGTGCTGCTACTAGACTTCATATAAGCATTTATTGGAAGGACAACAAAACAATCCTGACTAAGGCCTAATGAGCATTATCTGGCAGGAAAGGCATAGTACAGAAGTATAAATCTCAGGCTTATTCTACTTAGGACTTCTTGAGTTCAAAGAAGTGACTTTATAGAGCAAACTGAGAAAGGGAGGGAAGACCATAAAAGCTCTGTGGATTTTGATGCTCATATAATGCAAACCCAGATTATACATCGTGCTAAGCATCAACAATTTACATTGAAATCAATACTGGTATGAAAGTCAGGCCAGTGTTTGGTAGATAAGAAACTTGAAGAGAATGGCAAAATGAACTGCTAGGTGATCTTGTGAGAAGACACATGGGTCAAAGCAAAAGGATCTCCCAAGCGGTCCTGAGGGCAGGACCTCTTATTTCACAATAATCTCTCAGACAGTCAGGCTCAGGCGTGTGTGCAGCCCGTGTGTGCACACTGCAGACGTGGCTGATGGCTGGCACAGCGCAGCACTGCTGCCAGCTGAGCAGTTTGAGCCATGTGCCACCAGTCCAGGCAGGCAGGTGCTGCTACTGCACTCTTCCCTTGGGTGGGCAAGTGCAATTAACCAAACCTGGCTGTGGCACAATCTGCAGTCATTTCCAGTACCTTGGTTTACTTTCTGTCAAGCCAGGTAACCCAGGTCAGAGAAATTTACCAATGCTTTTAACCCAGTCAAGGCATTTTATGAAGTTCAGTAATTTTTTTTTTAAATGTCCCACATTGGTTTTTATCCCAGCAGTGTCAGTTACTTTCTGGCTGTGGTTCTGGTCAGGGTTCAGGACAGTGTGCCACACAGGGCCCAGATTCCTGTGCAATCTGGAAAGTCTGTGAAGATGATTTGAGTTCTGGCCTCAGAATATTCCAATGTTCCATGTTGAATTTTTGGTACTTGCCTGTCCTTTGTTGTTGGCTGCACTGCCATAATGTGTCAAATTATTAATCCTTCACATATCAGTGGCTCTTACCACAAATATACTTGTTTGCTGTTCATAAACCCTAGTTGAGGACTAAATCTCATGTATTTTATATTATGAAGAGTATTACATCATTTTACAGAAGCAGGCACAGAGAAATGACACGGACAATATTATTTTATTTGTTATTATAAGACTCCCTGTAGTGTGCTACTTATATCACAGAAATAAGTTGTTCTGTTGCTCTGAAAAACTTAATATCTTCTTATAATGCGTCACAAGAGGCAAGATTATGAAAAATTATTTTTAAAAAAGGCAGTGTAAGGTCTTAAAATTGTATGAACTTATGATTTGCTCAACTCCTGCCTATTTCTCCAACATTTCTTTTGTGACTCAGTAGCAGAACTTTATTCCCAAAACCATCACTGTATACAATGAACACAAAAATGCTCAGTGGTTCTTACATATGAATAGTATTTGTTATTTACAGATGGATAAGATGTATGTAAGCTATTTCTGTTCTGTTACCTTCTGCTGGGACCAAAGAAACCCAGCCTCCCTTGGCTGCATAAAGCCTCAAAGTGACAAATAAAATGACTCTTTCAACCATGCAGTTTTAATTGTACCCAGCCCTGTGATTTTGCCTTCAAAGGGAACAGGGAACAGTTGCTACAGCAGTTCTTAAAAACTAACAGGGTACTACCCTCTGCTGCATTTGTGCACAGCAGCATAAGCCTCGGACTATGAAGAATGAAGAAGTGGTACAGGCACCTTTCCTGTTACATATTCAGTCCTTTGGTGCCTGGGTATATTTATTTCTCTGGGTTTACTTTACACTTTACTTAGTTCCTTCGGAAATTTTAGAGTCGAAAAACACGTATCCCGGATGGTAACAGTAGTGAATAGACTGCAGCTGGCTGGGAGTTCTGAGGATCTGCATTTTGGCAGTTAGATATATGGGTGCAATTTGGTGGCTTTTAGTGTTTAAATCCTGTAGTTTATCCAGTCCACAGTCAGTTAGCAATAAACAGCAGTTGACTCCAAACTTGACACTTCCCTTAATCACGAGAGGAAGATAACATCCGTTTGTGTTTGTCTGTGTTAGTGTAAAGCTGGAGCTGCTTGCTTTATGTGTCTACTTGTGTTCCTGGAAACAAATGGCCACATGAATTACAGTTAAACAGAGTGTCAGATCTTGCTCATATTTCTACCCCTTGCAGGAAGAGCTCAGATCTGATGCAGGATGCCAGTGCATAGCTCTGGTGGCAGGTCTCTGATATACTGTAAGTGCTTTACCAAAAGCTTTCACTCAGAACTACTGACAAAGACAGGGTAGTAGAAATACAAATGCTAAAGGTAATTGTGTTTCCATTTAAGACACTGGTGCTTGAAAAGTTACATACTTTAGACTGTGGATCAGGTAATTTTTTGGGTTTGTGTTTAGCTTGACACACACCTTAGCTAGCTAAATGCTGAAATTCCAACAAGTGTGAAAAACAGGCATAATTACTCAAATTGATTCTAAATTGAAAGCAATGACAAAGTTGAAACAGTATTTAAGCCCTGAAGTAATATAGCCCAGTTCTGATATAATTCACACTGATTAGGAGGAGCTACTGTATTTTGCTGTACTCAGCACCCCAGTGGTGGTTTTGGCAGCAGTAGCAAATTTCAAGATGCATCTAAGATTAAATGAGAGTCCTCTTGTTCTGTGTTTCTAGTAGACTCAATGTCCAGTCTAGAAATCACATTGCATGCAAAGTAATCAAGAGAAACAACTTCTCAGCATAGCACAGTAAGTACCATAGGGAAAAAAAAGAAAGCAGGAGTCCTTTTGAAAAAAGCAAGAATGTCTTGCCACATAGTTGAGGAAGATACAAAAGGTAGTAACACACAGTCTCTTACTAAGATGTACAGGTTCTGGCCAGAATTACAGGGGTGGCTGTAATTCTGTAATCAAAAAAGCTTCTGCCTTCAGATTCTGCACACAAAAATTCAAGGCCAAACTTCAGGTTTTACCACTGAAATCTGTGCACCTAGCTCATGGCAAGGGATTAACTCATTTCTGCCAGCTGGGGATGTAATCTCAATACTTACTGATAGCTCTTGCTGCCTTATAGCATAGGGTTTAGCCTTGTTCTCAGATATTCTGTTCAGCATCCATATTCCTGTCAGTTCACAGCATGGGAAGAAGGTTTTTCCTCACCTTTTTTTTATTTTATATCAGAGACCTGCCAGCTGAAGAATTTCTAGTTGTTTGCATAACTCTGCATTGGATATCTCCAACTCTATGCAAACCTATTGACTGCAACAAGAAACCACTGCTTATCACAGTGCAATTCACGTTGAAATTACCTCAGGTGACCACCTAGTCCAGTCTTCTGCTAAGGTTAGTTTAACAAATCAGCACAGAACATGCTTCAGTATTTCATTAGCATTGAACTGGCTGGCCTCCTTTTTGCACTTCCTGCCTGTTTGGGTTTTTTTAAATCTGTTCTCCTGTATGGCCCTCTGGGGCATGCCTTTGGTTTCTCAGCAGTCACTGAGCAACTTCTCTGGCTCCAGAGGTTTAAACAAGTTTATAGTTTGTAGGTTTCATGAACGAAGGCTACAAATAACACGGTTGTGAGAAAAAATGACCTTCATTTTACTAGAGCAATTGACAGTACTACCTATTTACATGTGGCTTGGCTTCAGCCTGACCTGGATTCCACCTGTGTATTTTCATTGACCTTCTATTGATTTGTTGAAATTTCAGTTTCACCTGGGTTGCTGATGCCAGTGAGTGGGACTGATATCTGACACCTGGTTTTATTTTTTAAGAAAACTGAAATCCTCCATGCATATGCTTATTTCTTTGGAAGTGTATCCATTGTGGAAACTTTGTGGATCTTCTGAATTAGATACTTTGCAATTAAAGTACCAAGAAATGCCAAAGCAGAATGACACATTGCTACCAAGTCCTGGAACAACTCTGGTAATCCAGCCAGCTTGTACCATCATGGCATGAAGTTTTAGCATTGCAGAGCTTTGTGACTGACAGCAGCAGGAACTACAAATTCAACCAGACTCATTTCCATGTAGATCTACAACTGTTTTTCATGTGCTTAAAAAGAGTTCTCAGTACCATCTCAATGCATTTTGAGTGTAATCCATTGAATAACATTTTCATTTGCTGCCATCCCTCATAAGTGACTGTCTTCTTTACATAGCAGGGTCATTGTTCTTTGGCCCTACTTTCAGAGGCAATGCCTATTCTCAAGCCTATGGCAGAGAGTGAAGTTCATAGAAACAGGCAGTAGTTTTATGTGAAGATCTGCTGAAACATTAATGGGCTGTGAGAAGTGGTAAAGCAAAAAAAAATTAGATATTTAGATATCTCTGTTCCACTGGTGTGTCAGCTGTGCTTTAAAATCTTACTAATACTGAAAAAATGAGACAGTCTTCTCCAACACAACTTTTGGCAGCCTGAAGTGCTGAAACTGGAAATCTGGTTTTCTACTGCAGCCATGGTAGAGATATGAGCTTAGCTGATGAACCCCATGTCAGCCTCTGTGCAGCCACACCTTAGTTACTGAACTTAGAGCAGCTGCTCATACATCAGCCCAGTCTCCTCAGTGTCTGTACCTCCTCACTGACATGAAAAACTTGTGCACCACAGCAGCAACAGTAAACATGTACGACATTACTTTGCCTGTTCTTCCAAAAATCAGGTGGTGGTGGGTTCTGGTTCACATCCCAGCTGTGGCATCACCAGTTGCTTTATATACCCACGGGTATGTGGTGTGTGGTGTCAGTGCACAATTCTGAAATACTTTCTGCTTGTTAGATAGAATTGTGCCTGCAGTTCAACATCAGTGAGCCCTTGGAAACTTCAGTCTGCATGGTGGATAAAGGCAAATGATCATATTCTTCCATTGAGGCAGTTACTGAATTATGCTGGCAGCTCAGAATCAGTGACTTCACTTCTTTTTTGAAATTGCTGTTTAGGAAACCATAGATAACAGGGTTGACACAGGTGGAAGCCATAGCTACCAGGTGGCACAATGAGAAGATCAGGTTGTGGTGGCAAGGCGAAATGATTTTGTAATTCCAGTCCACGATGGTGTTGAAAACATGCAGGGGCAGCCAGCAAACAGCAAAAGCAGCAACCATGGATGCCAACAAAATGTTTATCCTCCTCAGCTGGACTGCTCGGTTGCTGTACTCACTCTTCTCAAACATGTCCTTTCTCTTCTGCAGGCGTAAGTAGATGCGCAGGTAGCAGAGGATAATGAAGAACAGAGGGATGCAGTACTGCAGGAGCAGTAAAGTGGTGGTGTAGATAAGTTTGTGCTGCTCAGAAGGCCACGAGTTGATACATATTGCCTTATCAGTGGAAAAATTCATGAAGTGTGAGAGCTGCTCGTATAACTCATTAGACAAGATGGATGTGGTCAGAAAGGGTAGGGACATGAGACATGCTAAAGTCCAAATGACTCCAATTCCTAGATAGGCTTGGGAGGTATTTGGCCTCCAGCCAGTGGGGTTTATGATGAGCTGGTGTCTTTCCAGGGCAATAAGGACAAGGGAAAGGATTGACACTGTCACAGTTGTGCACTGAGTGAAGGAGGTCATTTTGCACATGACTTCTCCAAATATCCAGTAGTCCATCATGGTGTAAACAACGGTGAGAGGCAGGCAGACAAGACACATAAACAAGTCTGAAATTATTAAGTTGGAAATGAGGATATTGGTGACATTGGCCTTTTCCTTCTGCCTGGCAATGACAGCAATCAGACAGATGTTTCCCACAATGCCCAGAATGGTCTCCAGGCTGTAAGAGGTGGCCAGAAAGACAGTAAGGTCAGTGATGTTCATGCACTGATTAGAAATGTTCATAGGAAAGCTTCGGCCTGAGCTCCAGTTCTTGCTGTTCAGGAAATGAAAGACATCATTAACAGCCCTTGTCTTATTCATCCTGAATCCCAAAATATTTATCCAAAAGGGTGGCAGTCAAACACAGTCTGAGTCTTCTGGAGCCAGTCTAAAAGCGTTATATCTGTTCTGTCTGGCTGTGGAAGGTCCGGATATATCTGCAAAGGAAAAGAAAAAATATGTTTAGTTACACTGCAAGAAATCAGTCAAAAGGGTAAGGAGGGAGACAGGGAAGCAAATACCAGGGATTCTGTGTATATTCTGCAGCTCTCTCTTATATAGTTTATTAGATCATAAAATGGAGCCCTTTGCTACACTGTGGTATGAAAGTCTGTGGAACTCTATTGAATTATGACCATGTTTATTCATTGTGAGGTTGTCCCATGGATTTAAGAACATCTTAACTTCATTATTTAACTCAGTGCACAATCTTGAACATCACTAATGCAGTAGAGTGGTGATACAAGAAACTCGGGGTAAAAATTGTGTGCAATCTTGGTTTTGCAAGGTTCTGATCCAAAACTGGGCAGAGGACATTGTGAGGATGCATTTACCTTCAGCTGAGCTAGACATCAATGTGCAAAGCAGGGCATATTAAGTGCATAAAGCCAACATTAAAACATCTTCTGTGAAATTCGTTTGTGATTGCAGCCAAAACTCACATTTGTGCGAGACAATCACCACGCAAAAATTCAGGCTCATTCTCTGGAGGGTTATCATGGGACAGTTTTTAAAAAGTCTAAAATAATTCAAAATAATTTCAACATTTTCCATCTTCTACACAGCTGTGATAGGTCATGGGAACTGCAGTCCAAATTTCTTGCTTCCTCATTCCAGATGAAGTCCAGTGCCCATGAAGCACTGATATCTCCCCTAATGTGACCCTGACAGGGTTTATCAGAAATATAGTCCAGTTCCCTGATTTTGGCTTTAAGAGTGAGTGATTTTGATAATGTCTTTTAATTCCTTCTGGGAAGACTTTTATTGATTCTCCCTCCTCACAATTCTGGTTTTTTTTACTAGTTTGTTGTAAGAGCATGTTCTATGTGCTAGACAGTGTTCCTGCACAGACAGATAGGTCTGCTTCATAATCACTGCTGCAAGCCATGGGCTGGGACTTTCACTGGGGTTCAGGAAGCCAAAATCATGGAGTGAATTGGTGCTGAATACTTTTGGAAATCCCAGTCACAGGACTGCCTCGACTCTCTGTGAGCCATAGCAAAGGCTACTTTATAATCCTGACCCTCGAGACCAAATCCTCTATGTCCAGGAATCAAAGAAAAAAATCTGACTCTGCTGGGAGTTCTCATCAGGCCAGAGGCAGTTTCATGCTGTACAAGGGCTTGTAGTATGAAAAGTAAATAAATAATCGGGGAATTACACTATTTAACCACTGCATGACCCTTTCCTCAATGATAAAATGTCACTCAAACAGGTTTGTGGTGTGGTGAAAAATGTCTGAGCTTCAGAAAAAAAACAACTGATCAAGGTATGAATACATATATAACATGGTGTAGTGAGCTGTCGCTTCATTTGAGCAGCATTTATTGCTGAACTTCTGCATGCCTAAAGATACCCAGTACTATACAAAAAACCAGCCACTATCCTACATCTTTTTTCTTTGCCTTGTCTTTCCCATTATGAACTTTATTGTTTCTAGAGATGTTGCCTCTCAGGAACTAAAGAAAGCAATAGTGTGCAGTAAATAAAAAGATGTTTTGGGATCGTTGTTCTGCTTGACCAGCAAAAATAAATGAGTACAGTAAATTCTTTTGTTACTTCACTAGACCTGTTGAGTTATCTAACAGTATCTCTCTGTATCTTTCTGTCATCTATCCATATCCATCTGAGGCAGCCAAGACAGTCACACAAGCAAAGTATAGTAGCCCTTTCTTTCTCAAAGTCTTTCATTTCCTCAGTAGTTTAAATCTTAATTAAAGAGGGGCAAAGAAAATTTTCCAGATCGAGGATATAGGTGTGACTCCTTCTGTCCACTCGTTTTTGTGCTGTTGCCCACTCCATGTGAACAGATTGATGCATTTTCTGGAAGAAAAAGAAGATGCAATGGTGAGGTATGGATTCCATGTTCTCATATGGGGAGGATATGGTGGTCTGTTTCAGTGTGAAAACGGATATAGAATGAAAAACCATCAACCATCACCATAGTTTCTAATGATTGCTGGCCAGTGGAGATGCTGCAAGTGAAACAGAGCAAAGGGATCAGCAGCCTGCAATATTATTTTGTACCAATCAGAAGAGATAAGTCTTGGCATTTGGACAGGACAAATAGATTTTGCTGTAAACAAAACACATGAGCTTTTTACTAGGGTCCCAGCCTCATGTCCTTAACTACAGTATCCTCGACAACAAACACATGGTTCTCTTTTGTTGCTTGAAAAATACGAAAATATGAGCAGTTATTACAAACATCTCTGTGCACAGAGTAAGCCCTCTCAAGGGTCCCAGACACTTTTGGACATGCTGAAGCATCACTGAGAACTAATAATGCTAAAGGAAAAGAAAAAGGAAGTAGTGGTGCCACCTGATAAGCAGAAGCCAGATCCCACAGGTTTATGGGGCACATTTCCAAGAGAAATACCAAAGACTGAGCATGGCTGTGTTTGTCACTGATGGTGAGTGTGGTGGGGATAAAAAGCTCCTCTGAAGGCTCTGCAATATGTGTGGTTGGGTTAGGAGCTCCCTCTCTTTTAACACCCTGCATTTTATGGTGTCTCTCACCAGGTGACTGCCTGGCACTTCCTGGGCATTCAGTCTTATGGTGCTGCCCAGAGGTAAATCAGGAATCACCTCCTATCACAGATAAGGGGACTGTGAGAGGGAGATGGAACATGAGTTGTCCAGTGTCTCAAGGGAACCTGTGATGCACTATGAGGTGCTCTAAATCACCTGCCAGCCTGATGTCCTGGAAAAGGTCAGTGCCTAGATCACCTGTGTCTGTAGTGCTTTTTAAATCTCATCCCAGCAACCATAATGTAAAAAGCAGTTCCAGATGCAGTGACCTTGTTTTTATGCATCCTATTATAGTATCCCTGGGATAGTCACTGCCAAATGATGGGTTTGACTTTCAAGGTGTTTGGTTGCCATTCAGTTTATTCTAAACCAAGAGCCAGTAAAAAGTAATGTGTGCATATCCTGTTTAGACACTTGGATCAAAGGTGAGCTAATATACCAAATAATCAGTGCAGTGGGAACAAGGGTCTTGGGACCCTCATTGCATTGAAGGTTTGTTGATTACCCCAGAAAACATGGCAATAAGACTATGGTCTAAGTAAAAACAGCTTTTTTCTCCAGAAAGTGAAGCAATATTTACTTGGCTTGTTAGGAGTAAGAAGTGTATCTCCTAAATCGGTTTGCTGAGGGAGAGAGGGGGAAAGATTTTTTGGTTTTTGCTCATTTGTTTTTAAAGAAGAAAGAGGAATCCTGGTCAGAAGTCTTAATGGATATTGGGAAAGAGTTCCATAACAAAAACTAATATGTTCACAGGAGTTTCTCCTCTAGTTAATGCAGCATGAGACAGCTTCTCTAAAAAGCAAGTGTCACAAAAGTCTGCAGCAGATTAACAGGATACAGATGCAAGAAGAGAATGAACTTTCAGATTTGATCTTAGTGTAAGTTAAATTCCCCACATACATCTTTCATAGACATTCATCACTCTTCTGTTTGTGCTGGAAGCGAGGAAGACGAGCAAGCAAACTTTGAAGGGTTTGTCTTGGCAAAGAGCACAGCCCTCTAAACTAACAAATGTCACTCAGCTTGTCTCAAAAAAAGAAACCAAGTTATCACTTGTCAGCTCAAAAGTCTTGCTCCAGGGCATTATCCTGTGTTTCCCAGAAAAAATCCCCAGAGGAAAGGGAATTCTGTGGACATAAGTAGGGGAAGAAAATAAACCTCTCAGTGGTTTCAAGGAGACTGCTAGACCATAAGTGGCTTCAAGCAGTTAATGCATGACTGCTCTTTGAGAGACCTCTGGACTCAAAGACATCCTATGAAAACCGCTATAAAAACTTTTTTCATGGAAGAAGGATAAAGCAGGGGACTGCTACAGATGCTGGGCTCTGTGTGCCCCCTGGAAAAGGGTGGTTTATTTTTGCAAAGCTGATCACGATCACCCGCTGCCTGTAATCAAATAACAGTCTCCACAGTTGTGCTGGACAGTGGAAATCAATTTCCACATCAGACATTAGTCAAAGAAAAATACATGTTTGCAGTGTCTGACTTCATTATCTGGTACTTAAAAGCACTTGCTTATCTACCTCAGAGTTTAACTAGTTGCCCAAACAAGTGCTGCTTTCAGTTCATAAGACCTGAAAGAAGCAATTCCTAAAGACATGTGGTGATTGTATCACTTATTTAAATAAAGAGTTATAGCAATTCCTGGGAGTAAAGACACTGTCTCTGCTAGGAAAAAAGGGAGCAATAGAAAGGTTCAACAGAATGCCAGAATTCATATTACAGGCATTAATTGAAGTAGTGGGGACTGACTGACAGTGGTATCCCCTTTTGGCTGCCAATGACATTATCTCAGTAAGGCAGATTTGCCCTGTTCAGCCTTACATGCAAAAGAAAGGTTAAAAATCACTTGGCCATTATTACAGCTTCCCAGGAAAGCAACACTCAGCTAGAAGAGGGAACATGTCACTGAGTTTGCACAGACATCCCACAGCAGTGTTAAATCCATAAGGGATTTGGTACAGTAAAAGTTAATGATAGACTCTTCACCTTTTTTTGACTGTGTTGCAAAAATACTAGGAGCAACTATCTTAGGTCATTAAAAAAGCTATATATGATAAAAAATTCTTGAACCTGCATAATTAGGGTATAGAACAACTTGTGTATATTAATATGTTACAAGCTTATAACATAGGGGGTGGCATAAATATCCAGGAAAGTGAATTCTGTTTCCCCCTCTCATATCTGCATGTTTTCAGAGGGAAACCATTTAGAGCTTATGAAATTCTGTTATGAGTTAATCTCTGATCCTGTAGAAAGCAGGGAAGTTTTACAAAAGCATTTACTCCAACTTTTTATTTTCTGGTTAAATTCATAACAGCCTTACCAAAGACACGGAGCCAGCTCACAAAGGTAAAATGTGAATAGCAAATCAGCAGACTGAAGAATGATAGTTAGTCCCTGATTTCTTAAGTGTAAAGGCCTTTGTGACATGTTTGCTACTCAAGAGGAAAAAAATCCATTTTTACAAAGGTGATCTTTACCAAGGGAAGTGGTGAACCCACAAAATATTGCAATGGGCACCTTAGCAGACAGATAGTCAGGGTCTCTGGAGAGTGATGAGTTGTGTCCTGTCTGAAGCTGCATTGTTGCATGAGGACCAAGAAACCTCAGGGAAGAAGGGTTTTTCAGTGACCAGAGGCACCCAGGAAGGTTCTTTCTGTCACACCACAGGGTGGCAGGGAGCACACTGAACTGCAAAGGCCCCCTGGAAGCTGCCATCTCCCTCCTGCACCCCAAAAGGTTGTACAGCTTTACTCAGTAGATACAAGGGTTGGACCTTTCACAAGTCAAATGGTCTTCATTTATCATCTGCTTTTTTAGCAATAACAGGTGATAACTTTAATAAGGAGACGTGAGCTCTTGACAATCTGAAATAGATAATTTAGAAAATTCTTACCAGTTACTGATGGAGAGAATCACTGCTGCTGGTGCACATTTCTGTTCTGGAAGAAAGCAGCAATGTTGTAGGAGCCAAGTAAGGTCTTCTGTGCCCTAGCAATCCAGGAGAGAGGCTCTGCTGGCTGTTTCTGTAGGTAATTTGGATGGCATCTCTCTCCCTCTCCCCCTCTCTCTTCCGCCCTCTTTCCTTCCCTCCCTTCAACTTAGCCAATGAATTCTGCTTTATGGCTATGCTCTGACTTTGAAGTTCTGGCTCCCTCTGCTGTTGTATAAATACACAAATTCTAGGGATACTTGGGAGGAATAACAACTTCAGAAAAGAGCTGTGAAGTGTCTGAAGCACAGCATGCCCATATGCTGCACATCAGTGTGATCTCAAGTGAAAAGAAAGAGACAAAATACAGACATAGAGCCTAATCCTGGTCTCCTTGCTGAGGCAAGATTTCTGTAGGGCTCCAAAGAGAATTTTGGAGAATATACTCCAAAGAGAATACTTACGAAGCCAGTACCAGTTTTCTCAGATTTTCCATTCTGTCACAGACAGATGTTGAAATTTTCTTTTAGACGTGTGCTCACTACAAGTCCTTAGATTGTGAAAGGGGAAGACGCACACTGTTACTCAGGAGAACAATTCAGAAACGTAACAGCACAGAGAAGGTTGGAAATAAAGAGGGGGAAAGGATTTGCAAAAGTGCCAGATTTCTGTGATTTTTTTTTCCCCAGGTCTTTCTCATCCAAAACCAAGGCAGATATCAGAGTTGCAAATTTTTCTCTTGCATTGGGAAAATACACAAACAGAATATTTCCAACAGCTATACCAGAATAACCTAGTTTTAGTCTTTATATAAAAAAAGGTTTTAAGCTATGGTCAGCTACGTAATTAGTCCAGTGGCTAATGCTGTTCTGGAGCCTTTCTAAAGTTATGATAAGCAGTTGTGGTAAATACATATTTTTATTTGTAGGCATGCAGTATGTGTTAACAGAAATCAAAAGTTTCAATATCAAAATAAGTGCAAGCTCCTATGAACTAAACTAACAGTGAAAACAATTTTTCATTTATACTGTATTCTTTCTTTCATTTTTCCTGGTAACAGCTATTACAGATGTGATCATCTACTTCAAGAGCTTAGTGGACAGCTTTCATCATTAGAGAAATAATCAAAGCAGAAGTAGGGATACAGGGAATTTTGGCATTTCTCACATCTTATGGTGCAAAGAACCATAGAACTGGAATTTGTATAATGAATGGTGTAAGCTGTCCTCAGTTAATGATTTTTACATTAGGGATTGCTTGAGCTGCTTCTTCTTTTGTGTTATTTAATTTTTTCCAGCCTCCTTTTCAGAGGCTTTTTTTGCCAACTAGTTTGAACCAGAACACCATATCCCAACATTTCCCTTTCACCCAGGCACCTCTGAAAGAGACAAGCTTTCCAGTCTGGCTATGGAAAAGGACATGGAGGCAGTGCTCAGGATGAGAAAGCACCAGCCCACACAGATCTTGAGCTTCTGGCCAGCTTTCCAGGAAGTAGAAGATTCTTCCCATCGTACTGGAGACAGAGAAGCTGAAATTATTTATTTGGCTGGCCTGTACACTTCTGTTTCTTCCTTAATTTATTTATCGTATGTTTATTTGTACTGCTGTTCAAAGCATTAAAGAAAGGGGAGGGAAACCATTAGGAAACAGACAGGCCTTTTCCTGAGGGATATTTGGATTTGCAAAGCTGGTCTGTTCCCCTCAGCTGCAGCATTCCTTAGCCAGCCTTGCCTCCACACCTTCCAAACATTTAAAGATATATTGTGCCACTTTTATTCTCTCAATTCAGACATTTGGGCAGAGCTTGCAAACCAGCAAATAAATATCTGGTCTCTTCTTAAAGTCAGTAGAGAGCAGCTGTACCACTGTTCCTCAAACACTGCTCAGGGCTCTGCTGCCCAGGGATCAGGAAACTACTTAGCCACCAGTATCTTTCTGTGTCATCTGGGACTTTCTTCTTGACAGATTTTTAGGCTGAACTTCTCTATTAAGGTTCTGGGCATTTTGGTGAGGTGAGTGGGGCTGCATCAGAGTCCTGTGACACACATGTTCCTTCACACCTATCCAAACTGCAGGGTGAAAATGCTCACTATCAATAAGCTGGTGTGGGAGCAGCACTCGGGTCATTCCAGCCCTGCAGGCGTCCGTGGAGCTGGGATTTACACACATCAGCAGCCACTGAGTGTAAGCCAAGAGGTGCCACGGGGCTGGAGCTGCCTAGCAGCAGTTGTCCAGACTGTAGCATAGAGAGGACAATACTGGAGCTACCTGGGAGTGAGAACAGCAGCTGCAAGACAAAGATGCTGATGAAAGTTTCCTCAGGGGGGTCTGGGTTCAGCACCTTGCTAAAAAGGGGTTCTCTGTTCTTGAGCTGGCTGGTTTGTATCTGGCCATGGTTCACTTCCCAGTGGAAGTGAACATGTCAACATGTGTATGTAGAGAGTCTCTGTGAGGATCCCAGCCCAGTAAGACTTGCAAAATGAACAAGAATATCTGTATGAGGGTGCATAAGAATGGAAATTCCACTGTGGGAAGCAGTGTGGAAGTACTGTAGTCCCAACTCTTGCTACTCAATTGCTGTCAATGGACCAGTCCCATTTGCTGCTGATAGGGAATGGGGTAAAGAAACTGTAGCTGGCATGGGGCTGTCCCAGTTCCCAGAGAGCAATAAGAAGCCTTGTTCCCATTCTCCACCCACGCCCATGCTCCTGTTATGAGCAGGCACTGAGAACTGTCCTGCTTGCCCTGCAGCTGGTCACAAAAACAGCTGGACTCCACGGGAACAATGCATTTCAAGGGGGTCCAGGTGCATGAAGAAATAGTCCTCTCTGCTCTGGCCAAATAACTCCCTCCTGCAAGTGGTTATGGTGACAGCAAGGCCTCTACAACCAGCAGTCATTGGGAGCATTTCCCTGCAGGGACAGGGTTGTCACAGCAGTGGGATTGCAGCTGCACTCTGGATGTTTTGAGGGTCTCCACCAGCGTTCTTGTGTCAGATCTTCAGTCATATCAGCCTTCCTTGATGGAGCCCTGATACTCTGTCTCCTTTCCTCTGAGCATGAAATTTCAGAGGCCAATTCTGCTACAGTACATTTAGCAAATCTAATTGTGTTCCAGCATCTGGAGTCCTGCTCTCTCTGTCACTGCTAAACAGTGAGCAAACAGTATCCACAAAGAATAGTACTAGGCACTTGATGACAAAAGCATGTGGAGAAAATGTACCATGGGTACATAGTCCATGTGTATGCTAAGTTTAGCAGGCTACATGGCATCCTTGTAGATATTTCACAGAAGTTTGGTTTGGCTTTATTTTGTCAGAATCTCTACCTCTTTCTGAAGCAGAATTGCTATTTCAACCATTATCAGCCATCCTCAATTTGTTCATAACCTTCATTCCATGGGGGGAGCTATGAAACTGATGTATCTTCAGAGGAATTTTCCTGAACTGCTTAAATAATGTTCAGAAAAGTGGGCCTGTTACTCAGGGGTCCCTAGACAGGCCCTTATAGATTAATCTAGCCTTTAGGAAGCTGATAGCACGACTCCTTGTATCTGTATCTACATCCACCTCCATAGATATATATACACACACAAATATATATGCATATATTTATATATAACTGGATGAAATCCTCTGATCCATCCTCCTCAAGCAGAGGTAAGTGAGGCCCCCTGTGGTGTGTGCTCCTCTCAGACTGCATGGGTCATAGCCAGATGCAGTGATGTCCATGCCATTAATCCCAAGGAGGTGCAGGGAGATACCATCAAAGGGAGCTGTTGTAGTTCTAACTACCCCTGAGGCACAGAAATTTAAGAAGAGAAATTGTATTTCTCATTTTACCTGCTCCCTGGAATCACCTTACTGACTGCCATAGATAGGGTTTTTCTGATAATTTATAATAATGGTAAGCTGTTTTCTTTATTATGTACAGGTTTTCTACTTATATGTTTGTTCTCAGCACCACACTTGCAAATAGACCATGTGATTGTGGTTTTCCCCAACAGATATTTAAAGAAGTTTTTATTTCCATCAGATGAAATGTATTGCAATACACTTCAGGAAGGCAGAGGAAAGGCAGATGAACACAAGAGCTATGATGTCAGTGTTGAATAAACTGAACACACTCGAATTATTTATCTGGGCCTTTTAAGCTGTACAGCACTCTTTTTATAATTGCTCTTAATATTGTATAAATAGATTTTATAGGATATTTCTCATATTAACTACTTTCATGGACTTTGTACCAGGCACAGGGTAGTGCCTGAAGTCTCCAGGCTAAACATGATTTATAGTCTAGGTTTCCTGTAAAAACAGCTTTCATGGGGTTGTTTGTCAGTGGACTTTGATCCAAACAAGATTATTGCAGGAAATTCTACCCTGGTATGGAAGGCTACAGAGCTATTTATATGGCATTTCTTTGCAGTAGGTTGGACTCTCAGGCACGGGATTGCCTTTTTTGTAATGTACCAGTCATCTCCTGGAGAATATGTTCCCTTGTGCGTCTGCATTAATGGATTGACCTACACAAGGCACCAAGGTGAGGGGAGGCTTTCAAGGGGCTGTTTTTCTGGTTTGTTGCATCCCATTTTTCTAGTACACATGTCCTTGAGGGAATGTCAATAAGTGTAATAGCATAATGAATCTCTGTGTCTGGCAACAATTTATACAATACCTGTTAGTTTAAAAGCTAGATGATTTCCAAATCAGTAATTAGATTTACAAACATTTATAGACACCATGAATTCTTCTGTTTTCAAGGAGACCAATCAGTGACTTGAGTGATTTGATGTGTGTTAACATTTATTGAACTCTGGATCCCGACAGGAAAAAAGCCTGTGGTAAAGTCTGGTTACAAATGTGTGTAAGACAAACCCCCTAGTGTCAGAAACGAGATAGATATGGCACAATTAGAGCTGTGAAAGGCATGAGGCAAACTCATTTCTCTTTAAGCCATGCTGCTTGCTGCTTTCCTCTAAAGGAGAGATCCAGAGCGTGTTCAGATTCTGGGGTGGGTGTGAATGAGGAGAAATACATCAGGTGGTCTTATCCAACTCCATTGTAGACTCTGCAACTTATGTCAGGATTAGTCTTCTTCACCACTCGTATGGAACAGCTTTTCTTGTGGAATAGGCCAACACAGTTCACCCTGTCATACTTCTTGGGCATCACAACCCTGTCATTGAGAAAGGCAAAGAGAAAACCATCAGCTGAGGCACAGTCTGAGAAGGATACTCACTGAGCTACAGCCATCCTGGAGCAACCATGGATTGACTTGGTCTGTGGATATACATAACTAGTGCTCTGGATTATCATGGGAGGAATACAGAGCCCTGAGTGTGGCTGTTAACAGATGAAGTGGTTTCCCAACCTTTGTTCTTGTTTAAATGCAGTTCTCACTGGCCATTCTCTTAGGGGTTAGTATAAATTCACACACAGAGGGAAAACACGGATTAATTCTGTCTTCCCCATTGAATCTAAAACTTTCTTGATAACAGCAAACAATTTAAAAAATGCTGAATCATGTCAGCATGAATGGCTCCCAGCTGGGCTTCTTCTCAGCATAGGCCAACTCCCTCCCTCTTACGGCTGAAAATCTGGGAATATTTCCCTCCATAATTTCCCTGGGTTGTAGCCTTCCTCACAGATCATAAATGGGACTCTTTCTCCCTCCCCTTAAAAGAAGGATTTTTCTACTCTTCTGGGGAGACAGTCAGTTCACATCACTATTCAGGAAGATACAGCTCTCCTTGATGAGTCACTGCCATCCATGAGGCAGAAACACACAAGAAAGCAAATTATCAGCATGTATGTCCTGTTTTGATAAGGAGGAAGTATGGGCTCTTGGCAGCATGGGAAGGACGTTAGAATATCTGAATAGATGCTTGCAGGCAGCCCAGTGGTTTGGTGCAGAGCTACAGAAACCCCCAGGTTCATGTGTTGTGGGGTGTTTAGGTATCTGGAGACAACAGAAGGAGCAAGAAAACAGAAGCTAAAGGGAGCCCTACACCCAGTTAGTGTCTGAATCAAAAGAAGGACTAGGTGATGAGGAAGAGCTGTGTGCTGGAAGTACCCTGTGTTTCATTATGTTTCTTCCCAAAAAAATGCCTGTGTGATTGACAGATTATTCTGCTGGTCATGATTAGAGCTAACTGGGAAACAGGAAAAGGAGTTTTGCTCCCCTGAGTATGACATTTCAGTGCATGCTTTCAGTGAGGTTTTTAAAGTCTGAATATTTCAACCAGTTTCTGAATAAAGAAACAGTAATTAGGGTAAACTTACAAGCTGCAGCAAGTCATTGCACCCATCTTACACCTACACTGGAAACAGTCTTCGTTCTTCCACACCGCACCGAAAACATAGAGGTTTCTGTCTGAGAGGCACCCTGCATGTACACCAGAAAACAGTAGTCAGTAAATCAACAGACACAGACCACAGGTCTTACATTTCTGAACTAGTAATCAGAGCACTCATTTCCACAGAGCCACACCAGGGAAGAGCCTAACCCCGTGCTTTGCAGGAAAGACACCATGTCTTTGCTCCTGCAGCTTGCAAAGCCTTTGACACAGAATGATAAAATGTTGCAACCACACACCAGATATGTATTATTCTACTATTGCAATGAATCTGAAAAATACCTTAGTTTAGGGCTACAGGAGGATCTTTCTGCCCTTTCTTATGTTCAACATAGAGGTTTAGACTTTATTTTCTCACTCCTTCCTCTTCCCCAATTCTTTTTATACTTCAGCTGGCACTACTAAACTGAATTTAAACAATAGCTGTGTTGTCTCTGCTTTGATTTTAGTGTCAGGTGCCCCCTTCAGATTAATCAATGCTGCTTAAAAGTACATGAGTTTTTGCCACACAGGCAAGTACCTCAGTCATACATCAGCCCAAAGTATAATTATTGAATCTCTCAGTCCAGAGATGCCTCTGGGTGGGTTGATCCCTGAGTAAACAGCTGTTTGGATCATTCCTCAGCAAAGAGCATGCTATGCTATTCCAACATTTCTAAGAAAAAAAAAGCCTTTGAATCTCTGAATTAATGTTCCAGGGATGTGGAATAGATTTGTCATTCTTACCATATTTTCTGGCTGGTCTAAGGTAACAGCGAGCAGGAATACACAGAGTTCTCGAGAAGAGAAGGATCAAGCAAAAAAACAGCAAGAATTTCTGGAAAGGAAACAATAATCCTCTTTTAGAATTAAGTGGGTTTTTCCAAAGGTCTAGCACAGAGTTATGGACAAGTTCTACTATTCCAAATAAAATCAAATTAAAAACTACTGTCAGTGTAAAAAATACCACAAACACACACAAAAAGCTGATAACTTACCATTCTTGCATGGGCCATTCACAGAGAATAATGAGGAGTAGTGTCCATTTATATACAGGGAGGAAACAATGGTCAGTGCAAAGGGAGGTGATGTAAATGTGCTCCCAATGGACGCTCTAACCTGTTCCGATCATCGATCAGAAGGTGGCACCTCAAAAAGTCTCACAAAGGCTCATTTTGTGCACTGGCTACATTGGCATCCTGAACTCCATTGTGCTGGTGTAAACCTGAAGAAACCGCAGCAGATACACTGGCTGCTCCACATGAGCACTGGTGTCAGTGGAGAAATCTGACCAGCAGAAGGCAGTGCCTCCAGAACTGGCAGGCCATCAAGGACCAGCAGGGAAAGGACACTATTGTTCAACTGACCTGCTATGGGGAGCTACAGGACAGGTCATTCATACAGTGCAGTGGTGTGGAAAGTCTGCTGTTCTCAGATTGATTTGTTATATTTTCAATTATTTTATACAAGACACATTACTTCCATATTTAGCAGCCTGCAGGAATTAGCTGAATAGTTCTGTATCACTCGGCTGCTGAAGCAAAACCAGGCCTGGGG
This sequence comes from Notiomystis cincta, assembly GCA_013398075.1. NCBI lineage: Eukaryota > Metazoa > Chordata > Aves > Passeriformes > Notiomystidae > Notiomystis > Notiomystis cincta. Next base: position 15,934 of record VZRX01023379.1, on the reverse strand, counting down.
TCTAGAGGCAGATCAGCATGACCAGGTAGCACCTTTTTGGCAGCAAAAATGAGATGAGACGTGTCTTGTCTGAGTCCAGAAACAATGCTAAGGACTGAGGAAGGCAAAGAAAGAAGAAGTTCCAGTTTTATTTCACTGTATGCATGTTCTGCCTCAAACACAGCTGGAATCAGACACCAAAGGCAGTGCAGTTTCTGCAACAGCAAAATGAGGACATTTCCTTCAATACATATCTTAGCATAGGTGTCCAGGTCTTTGTGACATTAGACTGTTAAAACACACAGTGTATGAGGCTGCCTCTCAGAACCAGCCAGAAAAATTAGCACAGATCCCTGTGGCTACTTTAGGGCTGCAGGGATTCAATGCTTTACTGAATTGGAGCATAGGCATAACAAGTTTGAAAAGTTACCAGAGCATTCCCAGCCTAATGAGTTGCATTAATTTCATTAGGTTGGCTCTTTTAGCACACCTGGTTTTAATTAGGTACCTTGATTGGTATGCCTGAATTCGTTAGCTTCCACTGATTGACAATCAGCCAGAGGAAACAAAGCTGCACTGGAAGTGGTTTTGGGACAAAAGGGGCAATGGCAGAACATGTGTTGTCTCCTGAGGGATCTGGAGTCAAGTGACAGTTGTGGAGGAGGTGGCCACTGATTGTTGTGACAGAAGATGTGAATTATGTAAGTTCCTTTTCTTTATTTGTTTGCATAGACTAAGCAAGAGACTTTAGCTTCTGTTGTACTTTGCTTTTAGCTTTGCAGTGCAGCTGTCAAGTTTTGTGTTAACCTTATGATTTTGGTAGATCATGCTGTTTGTGCTCTGCTGCAGGAAACAGTTGTGGTGTCTAATGAAATGCTTTGAGGAAATACTCTTTCTCTGGTAGTCTTTCAATAAATTAATTTTCTCTTTGAAGAAAATTATATGCTCAAAACAATTTGTTAGGAAAGGCAACAAGATAAAAACATAACAAAGCTCTTTGACTACCATGAATTTGGTTTTATTTAAATTGAAATCAATTGATTAGGGTCTAGTGTAGCTAGAGGCCAGACCCATTTTTGCTCTGTCCCTGCTATAATTATTGACAAATCTTGTGCTGTGTGTTGAGGAGAAATAAGTGTTACAGTGGATAATATTGCAGATAATAAGAGTATATCTGCAAGGAAATGTAGTAAGAAATTCTGACTTGAAGGGCATGGTCAATTCTAAATTATTATCTTACTTAAAATTATTGTTTTTATTATTTAATTATCCTTTTCTCCTTGGAGAGAAATAACTGTATTAATAACTTCCATATAATTTTTGTTATTTCTCAGGCAGGCAAATATATTTATTTGTATAAAATACAGACATAAAATGGGAAATTGAAATGTAACTGATGCTAATTCTTCCAGATGTGCCTGTTAGCTCTATGACCTGAAACTGAAGTGTATATTAACTGTTTCCTAAAAAAAAAGAGGCAGCTTAAAGCATGTTGGATTGCAGAATTGAGAATAAAAAATCCAAATGCTTATGAAAGCCTGAAACATTGAGTGAGTTGCCTGTGGGACCTGGAGCAGAGAAGAGGCTGAACCCTTCTGATCATCTGTTGCTCTTCTTGTGAGAATAAGACCTTCATTATAGAATCCAATTCCTCCCAAGTATAAATGCTAGGACCTAGAAATTGGTCCACCCAATAGGGTCCTCAAGTAGTCACTTTAGTTCCTTTTTAAGCTCCCTTACTTCCATGGCTGTCAATGGGATATTTACATGCCCAATTCCACCATGGACCTCTCCCATAGGAACTTCCCAAAGGGGGAACACATTAACTCCAAGAAGGGCTCTCCCATCAACCCCAAGTTCAGCTGTAGATGTTAGTGTTTCTCTGCTTCAGGTGTGTCAATAAGGACCCTCACTGTCGGGATGTACGGTTGACTCTCAAGGGGACTGGCCCATTAAGGCAGCAGCTCCCCTGAGAACAGGGGAACTGGGTAGAGATATCATAGAATGTGTCTGTAAGCTTGGGTCTCTTTGGCTGGTCAGGGCTGGAACTGTAGGGGAACGTGGATTTTCTGGATACATTAAGGCAGAAGGCGCTGGTGGTCTTGCCTCTGGCTGGAGGACTGGAACAGGAGGTACAGGTGGTAATATGTCCAGAGGGTACCATTGTCTAATCCTTGATGGGCTTTCTTCCTTCTTCGGATTCCTCTCTGCCACCTTCATTACCCTGGCCTTGTTCTCTTCCAGCCAGCAGGGCACAGCATCAATCTCCATCTGACTGGGAGCCTCCCTCGTTTTCACGTGTGCGTTTAAAGCCTGACAATGCCATGTGTCTGTTGACCTGTATTTGGGCCAGGAAATTTGGTCTTCTCTAATTTCTTCTTGAGGCCACTCCAGCATACAATATTATATCATTTTGATTCTATTCTTCTCTTTTGCAGACAGGCTCTCCTCCCAGTAAGTAAACATAGCCCCTAGAGGGCTGTCAGGGGGAACGGTAGAGGTGCCCTTTTTACCTCTCCCTTTCTTGCCTATTTTGCTTGTCTTTCCTCCCATTTGGCCTAGGATGAGCTCTTCCTTTTCCTTCTGTCACTTATCCCTTCTGAATTTCTTTGTGGAATGTCGAATGTCCTTTTAGAATTGAATTTGATGCCTCCAGATAACCTTTGGTTGTCTGCCTGAAGCAGGATAATAATCCTTAATTCAAAATGGCGGGTGCCTCCCAAGATGGCGGAGTTTCCCGCCAAAACAAAATGTCAAAAAATGACAGAGTCAATTAAAGAAAAATTTCAAGGGCTTTATTAACAAAAAAAACCCCAAACCTTTCTAATTAACCCTCCAGGCCCCAAAGCTGGTGCTGTGCCCAGCTGTGGAGCAAAGGGAACAATGCCGGGGCTCAGCCCCCAAAGGGCAGGGCCAGAGCCCCCCAGGAGGGGAGGTTCCATTTTTATACCCCCTATTGGGTCCCTCCCTCTCTGTTCTCTCCCCCTTCTGAGTGCTGCTGCTCAGCTCTTTCAGATCCAAGGGTTACTGATTGGGTGCTTTAGGCCAAGGAGATGAAACATTTTATCCCCTTATGCTAATTTGGGGTCTCGGCTTCTGGAAGTTTCCTTCAGACACCATCTTTGACCTTAACAATAAATATATTAAATACACAGAACCCAATAGCAACTTGTCCCCATAGAATCCCAGAACATTTTCCCGACTCCTAATATCGCAACTGCCTCCACCACAATTGTACATCTCCCACTTTAATGAGGCCACAAACAATTAACTTTATTAACTAATTAATAATTTCTTTAACCTCCATAACTAATTAAAGTCCACAACAATTTAATTAATGTATTAACATATTACAACAACCCATCCCTTGATCAATAGAGGAAAGCCAACTTAATTCTGTTTATGACAACATGTGGCTCAACTCTCACTGTTGTGCTCAAGGGGGAACTCCTGGTTTTGCTCTGTTAACACTCAGAGGTGCTGGTGCATCTGTTCCCTGAATGAAATTCTGAAGTAGTGTTGTTGCTAAGCTTTTCTTCTCCTGTAATAAGGATAATTCAGGCAATCCAGTCTTTATTCAGGTTCAAAAAACATTCTTAAAATTACTCAGTCCTGTTCCTTGGCTATAGACTACAGACAGGTCTAAAATGCCACCTACCTTCTAAACCTCAGTGGAGCAAAATGAAAATTAGGTCAATTCTGATTAGGTCTGGATCAGGATCTACATTTTTGTGTTCTCTATAGCTCCAACTTTTCCATCCACTCCTTCCAGCACAGGAGCACTGTGGCAAAGCTATGCTGTAATGCAATGACTAGTGAATTTATTGTCAAGAAAAAGGAACAAATGAATCCAAAACATTGGCAACAACAGAAAAAGAAAGTTCTGGAGCTGTCATAGCTGTACATAAATAAGCTGTACTAATGTAGCTGGGCTGTAGTTATAGCAGTGTTCAATCAAGCTCCTGGTGCCTTTCACTAGGCTTGAACTGAAAAACTGAGGTCCTCTCTGAAATTCCTAGCTGGCATGCCACTTTTCATCCCTGATACAATTTTGGATGTTCTAACTTTTGAACTCCTTCTTACTGTAGAGAGATTGAAGAGTCTCCCATATAAAACTGATACTCTGAAGAAAGTGAAAGAACATGTTAATGACAGATATTGGCTGTTCAACAGTAATTCTAGCCTAAAAACATAGGCCTGAGGCCAGTCTTGGCTAGACCAGACACTGAACTGCCAGGAGTGCCTGCCAGGAATTCTCATATTATTACAGAGTTGATCTCTTATCTAACTCATTTGTATAATTTCCTGTTAATATTAGAGGACAATACTCTCTGTGCTTTGAATGAAATTGTTCAATAGCCTCCTTTGCACAGCCAAATACAGATAGGAACAAATAACTGAGTTGAGGGGAAAAAAGAGATTTGTGTTACATAATCCAGTTTATTACTTCAAGAGTCTAAAGAATTTTGAATGAATACTGCACCAAGTCAGACCCTTCTCACTTCTCCTTGATCATCAGCTTTGGTGTGCAGAACCATCCCTTTGTTCAGGGCAAGAGCAGGAGAGCACCCAATAAAATAAGAATCTCTTGCAGCCCCCAGAAAGCTTCCTCTTCAATGAGGAGCCTAAGGGAGAGTGTTGTTAGGAGAGATCATGTCCCAAACTAGGAACTGGAAAGGGGAGGCAAAGTCTTTCAGGGAGACACGAATGAAACTAATCATTAGAGTTGTACTCCAATGAGACTGCTGCTTGTCTCAGGGGAGTGCTCTTGCTACAGAGTCCCAAGCTGCTTTTCAGCCCAACCCAGCTCCCCTGTCTTCTATACAGAAACTGGAGTGACTTCTGCATTATACAGCTTAGGGAATGAATGCTCTTGGTCTCTGTGCTAGCATAATTAGCTGCTAAACAAAACTGCTTGTTCTTGTCTCTGTAGAATCATCCCATCTTTCAAAGACCAGGGCAGTCATGGAAGAAGCCCCTGGAATTACAGTGGAAAAAACACTGGGATATTTTGAAGGAGGTTACCATCTTGTGATGGCAAAGGACTGCAGTTTATCAGCAGTCCTTACTGCAAGCATTGGCTGTGCAAAAGCGTTGAAGCCCTGGAGAAGTGTAAAGAGCATGGGTCAGTGCTTGAGACCTCCTGAAATAAATAAAATGTGAAAACAGAATTTTGCATGTAGAGAAGAAGGTTAAAGTAACCCAGTCTTGCTGAGTGTTTTAGATTGGTCATATGACTTGTGTGTTCTGCAGTTTCATGTAAATATTTGTCATAAAGTAAATAAATTCTGATCAGTTTCACCCTTAAATAAACCAAAGCTTGACCCAAGAAAACATGCACACAACATTAGACTTGAACAGAAACTTTCAGACTTTGAAAAGGTGCCAATGCAAACTTTTCTGCATGCCAATAGAAGAGTTAACTGAAAGCCAAGTGAACAAGTAAAATTCTTGTGAATTGAATTTATCTGAGATTTAAAAATTGGCACAGAGCACAATGTGAACGGAAAATCTGTGGCTTCTTTGGTATGCATAATGTAAATGAGATATGCACTTTCCTTGTTTAAGTTGGATTTTCTTTTTAAGATTGGGATAAAAATCTTATTGGACATAAAATATGAATGGGTACAAAGCTATTAAGCTTCAAGTGATAAACACTGTTTAATAGGAAAACTTGCACCAGATTTATGTGTGTATTCTGGTGTTTGATTAATACCAGAAGCACTAGATTTCATTTCTAGGACAATAACACCTTTCCAATATTTGAAAGACTTGCCTTAAAAAGACTTACTGGAAAGGAGGACCAGCTATCCAAAGCTGCCTCTCTTTGTAGCAGGAAAGCTGAGCACTTTCAGGAGATGAAAAGGAAATTTGGGGTAAAAAGGCACACAACCTGTTCTGTTCTGCCTGGGATGATTTGCCTCCCAAGGTTCTGCAGAGCCTCCTAAATGTTTAACTTTACAGGATAGTGGAGGAAACTTTCCTCTACATGGAGATAGTGGTGTTATGATCTAAAAGTTTTGATCGTGAGGGATGTATTCTTTGTATAGGATTGTAGCTGTGAATGCTGAAGTAGAGAAATACCAAGGCAAAAGATAACTTGGCAAAAGTGGGAAGTTCAAAGCAGAGTTTTGTGTGCTCTGCCTCTGTTTTTCCAGATTTGAGGGTTTTGTCGTCTTCCCACAGCTAGATTCCTTGCTATAGAAGGGAGCCAGGTCCCTACTGTGTTTCTGTTGTTCCCAAGCTTGATGTAATAGGTAAAATCACGTTTTCATGTTGAAACTTGGAGCAGACAAGAGGAGAGCAGAGTACTCCAGGAGGCATTTTGGATCAGGCAGGAAATGAACCTTTCCTACTTTGTCATAGCAAATAGGGTAGATCCACACATAAGAAGACTTGGCAGATGATGGAGAAAGGTTCTTGGGTGGATTTAAAATGCGATTAAATAGCTCCAGATCATGTAGGAGTCCTGCTTCAGGCTAGCTTTTCTGAAATTTGGGTGTATATGTCTAGTCAACCTTAAAAAGGAAAGTAAATCTTTGGTCACAATTTACTCATGTCTTGGTGTTCTCTATGGACTTGCCTTAGAACCACACCTGGAAGTCTGTTGCAGACAGAAAGATATCTATGTAATGGTTTGGGTTGGAAGGGACCTTTAGAGACCATCTAGTCCAACCCTCCTGCCCTGAGCAGGGATACCTGCCACTAAACCAGGTTGCTCAAAGCCTTGTCCAACCTGGCCTAAAACACTTCCAAGGATGCTGTATCCACAAGTTGTCTGAGCAACCTGTTCCAGTATTTCACTATCCATTTCTCCCTTGTGTCTAATCTGAATGTAGCCTCTTTTATTTTAAAACCCTTACCCCTTGTCTTATTACAATCCTCCCTGGTAAAACCTCTTTCTCTATCCACACTGCTCCCCTTTGTGTCACCTCCTTTGGTGAAACCTAGAAAGAGCAACCCTACAGTTTCAAAGCACCAGGGTGCAGTAGTTTCTCAGAAATTGTTTTCAAGTCCTCTAGCATCAATCCTGAAGTGCTGCAGTTGGTGCTAGGCATGGTGTTTTTAGAAGATGCCTTCAATTATACTTTCTCTTAGCTCAGGCTTGCAAAGGACAGTAAACAGACTCACTGCCCAGCTGCAGTGGGGACAGAGTCTCCCAGCACTGTCACTGAATGTGGATAGAATCACAAAGCTGTTAGGATTCAAAGGGACCTCTGGGGATCCTCTAGTGAATCATGAAGGCAATTAAAGCTGATACAAGCTGAGGTTTGCCTTTCCCCTGCAGACAGCAGATCTGGGCACTGCTCCTGAGGTACATGTTCATTCCATAATTTGAAATGAGGAGCTGTGGAAGCATTGACACACTTTCTGCTGTGGAGAAATAGAACATGGAGATGTAGGATGCTCACAGTCACTTGTGGAAAGAGGCAATTGAATAAATGTGCTATAAAGGTTGTGAAGCAGTGCCCCAAGGGAGAGCTCATTCTGGCAAAGGGTCTCCCTCTCAGTTACTGTTTGTAGATTTGCTGAGCTGCTTCCCTGTCTGAGCCCAGTACAGACCAGTCACTCCATGCATCCACAATGCTGCCCATAGCCCAGTTTAAAATCTTTAATTTCTTAAAGGCTAATCTGAATAAAGGACCCTTTCTTTTACCCAAAAGGCTGAGGACTGGGTCTGCTATACTGTCAGTGTAATGGAAGAACAGTACTGGGTTGATCTTGCAGTCCATAAATTGGTCTCCAGGGAGTCATATAGGACAAAAGTTAACCATGTAAGACATTATCATAGAAAGCAGAGGGTTCTGAAAGATTTTTTTTTTCCCCTATGGTTTTTCGAATTTTAATTATTTTTATTTTCATCCTTAAAGAAGAAAATAAGTCACATCAATTTCTGATGCTTTCTTTGATTTTATTTTAGCTTTAAGATACAGCTGTGCACAGATTACAGAATATGCTCCTTGGCACTGGCACATGACCAGAGAAGAATACAAATTAGCAGCTACTGAGGATGCTTTAAAATGTCATCTTTAATGTCTGACCTCAAGGAAGGAACAGGTCAGTTCCTTTTCCATGGTGAAGCATAAGGCAGAGAAACCAGGATAGATTTTTGTGAGCAGGTACTCAGTTTCATTATATGTTGGGTTTTATGAGTAGATTTCACTCAACAGCTGCATTTTAAGTGTTTTTGAATTTGTGAGAGAAAACCATTAAAACAATAAAAGGAAATATGCCCCCAATCCACCATTCTTCCGTTACCCCACCCATGAATGGACTGGGCATTCTTTTGAGTGATTATTTTTCTCCACTACTTTATAAGAGCAAGTCTCCTTGTTGAAAATTTTTTCACATTTCTTTTCATCGTAGTCAACCGGTGTCATATAGCTGTGGTTGGGAAAAGAAAAAGAGATGATGAGATCTAAAAGGAAGCAGCTTCCACTTCAGGTGGTATCTGCACCTTTGAAATGAAGAGGCTGTACTGAGGAGGCTTTTGGGAGGAGGAAAGGGAATTTGCCCAAAGTTCCAGCTCCAATGTTACTTAGCCTGCTGTGTGAGTAGGATGAGGGGAGAGTTGTAGTTTTTCTGCTCTGATTTACACCCAAGGGATGTTTGTTGTGTTTATTTGCTATTCCAATATCACTGCTTCTTCTCTTCACCCACAGTAAGGAACTAACATTGCTGGAGTGGTTGGGTATCACAACAAAATTACAGACAGGCCAATGTATCTTGAGCTGCTTCTCAGAGGAAAATGGGGAAATGTGTGGCTTTGGGAAGATCTGGACTAGGATCAATAGAAATTTCTCAGAGTAACTATGTGTTCTCTCTTGAATCAGTAACTTGCCTGATGTTTTAACCCCAAGAAGAATTAAATTCTCTTTTTATTTTAAATCAAGGATTAAACATGACCTCCATTTTTCAGAGGAATTTCTTGCATGTTCAGTGATGATGGTGTTAGATTAATGCATAACTTTGTGACAGGAAGTGAGTGAGAGAAGAGTTATGGTTATTTCCCAGGAACTCCTGTGTGAAGGGAAGTGGGAAAACCCCACTGCTGCTCTGAACTCACCTGGTGCAGCAGCCAATTCCAGTCTTGGAACAGGAGCATTCATCGCAGTTGTCAGTCTTCCACCTGGAATCAAATTCATGGACCTCTCCTTCATTGTCAAGGCATCCTGAAAAATGCAGTGTATGAGCAGACTTCAGTGTCAGACCTATTGCACTAACAACTGTAGCATGTACAAACTGGTGGGATCTCTGCTGTCTTTTTGCACTAACATCCCTCTCTGCTAAACCCAGAGGCTCCCCCACAGAGCAGGGCGTGCTATCCTAATGCATGGAGAAGGAGAGACCTGTGTCCCTCTGTCTCCTGTGGTTCTGAGCAGCACTGGGTTTCCTGGAGTAGTTAATCTTCAAGTATGGAATTTGGTGTACCCAGTAGAAAAACAACTAGACACCAACCTGGCCAGGATTAAAAAAGGCTTTGACTTTTTTTAATAAGCCTGCTGCTTACTAACACCATCTCTTGTTGACTCCTTTAAAGCAAGATTCTATCTGGCCAGAAAAATTTTCCCAGTCCTCAGCTGCAGGAAGAAAGCAAATATTGGATATAAATTTCCTGTTCAACAGTCACAGAACACCTCCTAAATAACTGATCTAGAAAGCAGGATTTTATGAGAACAGAACAAAGGAGAGTGATAGGGGTTCTAGGTTGTGTCTTTGCCTATAAATGTTCTGTTTCTTTGGCAATCTTAACTCATTTCTTCAAGTAGTAGCACCAGCTTTCTCAGGTACCACTGTATTTTAGAGCACTTAGAGGTTTTTTGCATATTGGCACACATCAGCTCTTATTGTGTCCAATAAATAGCACGCTTCTCTTTTGGAACCTATTTTCCTGCAGCTGCACTCATCTGTAGACTGACAGACTAGCTGTGTTCAGGAAGAGCAGATCCAGACTCAAGGGATGCAGCCATTCTGCTCTTGAGATTTGCTTTGGGATACAGAAACAAGACATGAGTACATTGTGTGGTGCTGTAAATCTGTTTTCTTTCTTATACTGACTGAACTTACACTTACAGGTCCTTTTTCCTTTCTCTGGATTTCTAGAAGTGATTCCATCATAAAAACATGAGTTACTACTTCATGCAGATGGGTAGACTAAAACTATGCTACTTCCCTCTCTGGAAAAAGATAATTTGTAATTTGTTCTGTGTGAAGCTCCCCAAATAACCTATTCTTTTTATAACGTATTGTAATTTCTCCTCTCTATATACCCCATTTCCCTCCCATTTCCCTCCCATTTCCCTTTGATTCCTCTCCACTGTTCCCACTTATTTTTAAATTGTGATGAATTGCACAGAATTGACAAATCAAATCAAGCAGTGATTCTGATGTTGTCTGTCAAGTTGAGGGCAGTTAATTTCTTACCTACAACCACACCATTAGACACCCCTGGCTTAAATGGCATAAAGAAGCAAGAAGCATCAGACATTGGCATGTTGATGGCAAGAACAAGAAGGCAGGCCAAGATGGTGTTCTGGACAAGAAAACAGAATTCATATCAATCCTTAAGTAGCAGTTAAGATGTCTTGATAAATAACAGGAAAATACATTGTGGTTTCAAATCAAAATCCAGCTGTCTTTCTTGTCCTTTTTTTCTCTGTAGGGTTGGTCACAAACGGTTTCTCCCACTAACCTCACTTAAAGTTGCAAAAAAATCTTTATTGAAGTCTGAAGAACTACAGAATGTTTCACCCTAATACAGAAGGATTAGAAACAAGTGAAATAACTTTAGCTGAGGTTGAATACTCAGGTCTTGGCCCTGTACCTTACTTGCAGGTGTCACTTACAGTCTAGATAATTCTATACTCTGTGACGTTTTTCAGTGTTTTTTTTTCTGAAAGTTCAGCTGAAGTTTCTCAGCTGGTGGTTTATCATTCAATATCAGTTTGAAATGTTTGAAGGGCTTCCTTTGGGGATATGAAGGAAATAGTGCAAGAATTCTAGGATGGAATTAGCTGTGATTAACTGAAGGTCTTGGTAAGAGAAGAAAGGCAGACCAGGAATCAACAACTGCATACGCATAGTGTGTGTAAGTGTGTTGTTTTGGACAGAGTAGGAAAAAGAAAAAGAATCATCCCTGAGAGATGAGAAGAGGCAAATCTAGCATTTTATTTTGCAAAAGAGAGCTTAAACCCCACAAAATCACAACAGAGTGACAAAGGAATGATAATCAAGATACCTTTTTTTTGAGTTCAACGAAGTGTTCAGATATTATCCGGATTTTCACCCCAAGTTCTTACCTGTGTTTGTCTCTCTTTGACTTTTGCTTTCATAACTCAGAATTTATACATTCTCCAAGTTGCTTAGATTGCCAAGTACTGAGATAAATCCAACAGAAACTCCTTTAAAATCTATAGCAACATACCATGGTCTTTTACAGTACAAGGTGTAAGGACTCACCATTCTTGCAGAATTATGAGACTTCCAGTAAGGAGATGGCCTGAAAAAGCTCATCTTCTCAGGGAACTTATATAGAGAGGGAATTTGTGATAGCAGCCCTTGAGCAAACTGCCCATGCGTGTCTAGCACCAATGACATTTCTGCAATATGACCTCATGGGCTGGGCACTACTAAGATAAGGCAATTATACACAGGAAGAAAGGTTTATTCTGACAGACACTGGAGAAATAGGTGTGGCTTTTGTGTGACACCAGAGTGAGGAGGCAGTTACAGGAAGCACTTTTCAAGCCTAGAAAGAATATTTAGCACTTGCCCTGAAATGACCATTAGAGACATGGTGGTTGCAACAAAATTGCATGCTTAGTTTGAGCCATCTAGGGTTTAAAAAATGGGCTCTAGGCAACCATTTTCTTCATTGTTCAGCTTTCCAACATGTAGAAGAGCCATATGTTCAGGTCCTCTATGAAGAAATAGGTATTACATATTTTATTTCTTAATTCTTATAGCCAGCGAGAAACTGTTCCTTTTCTGCAGAGGCTGGATATGTCAGGGGGAGACACACTTTCCAAGTGCTTGGGACAGTATTTGATAGCAAAGAGGTCCAGTATAGTCCCTTTTGGTTAGCTTTCACCCATTAGGTTCAAGTATTTCAAACTACATGGCCCCTCTTGGTGATGAAGTCTATCCTCTACTACCAGAGCTGCACAGTTTGCAATACCTGCATTAATTACTCTGACTGCATAATGGTGGTGACTACTTGTGTGGTTTTGGGAGTAGAGGCTGAACTCCAAGTTGGGTTGGCTATTGCACATCTTCTCCCCAAACTCCTGAGTTGAGAGCCAGCTCAGAAAGTCCATAGGTGAAGGCCAGAATTAGTGCAATGCAGTCACAGTGAGACCACTACTTCCAGCGATATCTGAGCTGGCTTTCAACTCAGTAAGTTGGGTTTTTTCTTTGGTTGCTAGACCATCACTCTTCAGGATGACAGAAAAGAGATGAAGTGCTTGCAGGTGTTTGATAAAGCTGTGACAATACAGCATGATTTCAGAGCAGTAATGTTATTAAAATAGCCCAATAAACCAGCTAATATCTATGGACAGCTAAAAGAGGTGCACTAAAATGAAAGCAGTCCAAGAACCTTGTTTCTTAGGCCAGCATCTCAGTACTACTCTCACATTCTTGAGAGGGATCAGCTTTCTGTGTGGGATGGTAAGTGCACATTACAGCAGTGTGTGTATCCAGCCACTTAAACCAGTTAGTTGATTATCAATGCTATTGAGAGGGGCAAAACAAGAGGAAGCATGAGGCATTTCAGCTCACAGGTCATAAGTAAACATGATTTAACAAACAAACTCTTCTTGACATTAAACTGACAATGCTGCCTATAATGTACTTTGGCTTTACTTTATTAAAGTCTCTCACATTTGTATGTGAGAAAGGACAACTCTGTTAAGGAAAGGCACAAGCAAACATCACAGGACATATTGTAAAGGTGGTAGAAGGAAGTTTTCTCTTGGTGGGGACGCTTTTCTTAAGTCTGAGGTTCACATACCCACAAACCTCAAGGTCTAGGCACTCAGATCTCTCCCAGCATAGGAATTATCAAAGAATTGTATTAATTTTATAGCAAGGTACCCAGGCAGTGTGAGCAGAATTTTGAATCGATACCAAAATATCAAGCTTGAGACAATAATATAATTTCTTCTCTGATCTGAACACACCTATCTTCTTCCACATGTAGCCAAGTCCACATCCATGAGTCCAATTTCAGTTTCAACTCAATGCAGTTTCAGTGGGATGAGAAACACTGTATTTTTTATCTTGGTGAAAAAGCATTTTTAAAACACTTGATAATTCCTCAGCTAGCCTGGAAAATCCTGTCAGATCATGATCCCAGGATGAAGGATCAGTGCTAAGCAAGGGACACAGAAACAAACAACAAGATCTAAGGAGCCAACCACCAGTGCCAGGCCATGTTTGCAGTGAGGAGACCTCCATCTCTGAAATGTGGGTAGAACTGAGGGAGATGGCCATAGATACTGTATCAGCAAGAGCAAAAGTCCAGAGGCAGTAAATCAAAATGAATAGGAGTGGCAGATTCAGCCAAAAAGGTATCTCCAGCTGACGGCAAATGCTAAATATCCTGCACTTCTAACTTCCACCTCAAGGTATGTAGTAACAAAAAGATCTTAGAAGTCTTCAGTGAACTAGAAAAATGACAAAAAAGTTTATTCCACAAATTAAAAAAACTTGCAGTGATTCCAAACACAGCTTGTTTCCTTGACCCTGCAGCTTCATTAAGCCAATGAAGACCATATGTCTGTGAAAAAGACTTTTTGTGGAGCTGTGACTTAAGGAATTAGCTGTAGGAAGGGTGGCAGGTCGGAGCACTGCTGTAGCTCTGTCCACTAGTGCCTCTGGTTTTGTGGAACTTAGATGGTGCAGCAGTGGACCCTGCATTGCCATGCTGGCACTGGGAACATGCCTTTGGTCCTCCAGGTGGTAGCAAATTTATCTGGTCTTTCATCTCAAACACAAGCTGCACATGCATGCACAAAAGGAAAGGAGGCTTTACTTCAATTTTATACTACTAATTACTTAGTTCAGCATCCTTTGGACTTAACTTCTGGGGAAATTCAGTTAATTTTGTGTATATCCCACCCACACTGTACTTCAGCTCTATTTAGAGAGCATGAGCCTTTTTACATTTCCCAAACCTGTTAGTTACTGATTCTATGAAGACTAAATGCCATGGTTGGAAGTTATTGCTGCAGAACTCAGAACAGACTGGGATGGGGAGGACAACCACAGAATGCTTCAGCCAAATCCAAATCTTGGCTTTTGAGACCTCTTCTCTTTTTTCTTTATTTTTTTCCACTGTAATGTGTAAAATCCTGCTTCCTGTCATTTCTTGTCCTACACCTTTCCTGTCTGATTGAGATGGGCAGGACCTAGAACAGAACATCAAGAGAGATTTTGTGACTTGCATCTCTGACAGGTTTCACCAGAATCACACTTGGGCTGTTAGTTTATAATAACTGTATGTACTATGCAGTGGTGTGAAGAAGCAAGCCCAGGAAACCCTGCTGTAAAACCCCCACTGTGTCTTGGAATACTTCTTGAGAGTAATTTATCACTTTCTGAGAGCAACTTGAGCCAGGAGAATTGCTTTCTCCCTCTTTGAGAAAGCAAAATGGAATGACCACCTACAAGGATAGAAAATGCAATAAATTTCATACAATTTTTTTCACAAAATAACAGCATTTTATTTTTGAAATCCTTAAAATGTGAAATATGCTGAAGATTAAATATATGTGTGGTATTGCCATGGTTCTCTGATCATATACATGTCAACAGATTGAATATGAGTGCTATAAAATCTTAAGAATCTGAAATTTGGACTTATTTGGACAATAATAGGTTGTTCCTGTGGATATAAAAATGGCAAACACTTATTCTCCCGTATCTCACAAAAAAAAAAAATATTTTTCATTTGGAGAGGAAGTTCTGTTGGGATTTCTGAGGAAGTTACCAAAATTCACCAAGATTTTCTTCAGCCTCATTGCTGTGAGGGGATGGAAAACAGAACTGGAACCTCTGCCTTTCTGCCCTACACATTTCAGGTGTTAGCCCCTACTGGTGTGGCAAAAACACTCCTTTGAGGGTCTTTATTATGCACCACATCATAGTCACAGAGCCTCTTGTTGAAAACAACTTTACATTTCTTTTTGTCATAAGAAACAGGAGTATGAAAGCTGTCAGTGGCAAAGAGAAAACAAAAGTTAGCTTGAGAGCTTTCCCTAGCTCTGTGACACGGGTGAGAAAAGGCTCCCTTGTGCCCTTACAAACTCATTTATCCCCAGCAATGGAAAGCTCTGGTCATCCTACAGACAATGATGGTACCAAGAAGTTCAAGCTTACAGGGAACAGCATTCCATTCTGCTTTCACTGCAGGTGCATGTGTAGCAATCTTCTGTCCTCTCAATGTGTCCAAAGGGATAGAGTTTTCCATTCAGCATACAGCCTGCACAGGACAGCAGCAAAACAGAACATGTTCTTTAAGCCTCCACCTAAACACTGAAGAGTTTAAAAGGTATTTCAGCTTTTCTGAAAATGTTACTCCAGGCATTAGTGAAGTACAAAAAATTGGGGTTTACCCTCTCAACTCCTGCATGAGCTCCATGTGCTGGAACAGCAGTAGCAACCTACAAGCAATTGCAATAATATTGCTGCAACCATACTGAGCCCAGGGAAGATTTAGTTTCTCCCCTACTTTTGGTAACTTGCTGCAGGAACCCCCTATTTGTGTTTTTCCAATGTCTTCCCCCTGCCTTGTGTTTTGAGCCCTTTCTGGCAGCTGCACATAGAGCCAAGCTACCACAGAGCAATCAGGTCAGAGGACTTTCTTTGTTTTTACCTTTGTAGGGCCTCCCTGGAATTTGAGGTATGAGACAGCATCACACAGGGTCACAATGATGCCCATTGCAACAAGGAA
>VZRX01023378.1:0-25629 GCA_013398075.1 Notiomystis cincta | reverse complement strand
CCTCTCTGCTGTGCTCGCTCTCAGGCTGGTCCTGCACAGCCTTTGCCTTCCCCAGGAAGATCTTTCCCCCTCCAGTTTCACAACACGGTGTGGGTGGGTGAGTGCCGCTCGTTTGATTGCCATTTCCCCTGTTTTCCAGTAGGTTTCACTGCTGACCTAGCAGGCACAGCCTCCTTTTGCTGCTTTGCAAAAGGTCATGGCTCGGAGTATTTAAGGGATGGAGAAAGGCACAGCAGCTGCAGGATAGATTTGGTGAGTAGCACATAGAGGATGTTTGCTGAAGTTTCTCTGTGTTCCTGAGGCTTGTTGGACATGTTCAAGAGAAGAAATGTGGGAAGTGTGTATCCATCCCTCATGCCTGGGTGAGTACTGGTTACCCAGCAGAGCAGCACACTGCCTCTTTGTGACATGGAGGTGGGAAGCTGAAAAAAATCCCATCTCCTTCCCCTAACATAGCTATTTTTCTATTTTATTAACTCACTATCCCCAGTTTATTGACCAGTAAGAGAGTACTCTCCCTTTCCTCTTTCAATTAGTCAAATCAACTTTATTTGCCAAATAAACCTTTGCAATGAAAGCACAAACCACCTTTGATATAGATTTCCACACCCAAAAGCTGATCTATGATCCAGTATAAAACATAGCCAGTCAATGTGATTGTTGTTTTTGCCATGTAAGGGAAGATGTTTAGCATCTCATGTCTGGAGATAAAGAGTGGGAGACACCCAGATCAACCCCTCAAAGTGTGAGGTTGGTCTAACACTAAAATTCAGGCATCTCCATCCCTTCCCAGGTTGTTTTCCTGCTGTTGCAGTCAAGAGCTTGGGCAAATCTCAGCATCATGCTGGCAGAGACACCAAACCCTGGGAGCTGGACCTCAGATCTTGGAGGTCTGGGCTCTCCTCCTGGTGTGGAGCAGTGGGGAATCAGCTCAGGGGGGCTGGGGGTGACCCCACTCCACTGCTTGGCATCAGTGAGCCACTCACAGTCAGGAATTTCCCTTCTTGCTCTTTTCTCTGGTCCCCAACTCCTCCATAGAAAATTTGCCACATTTCAGCAGATTCATGGGGATGAGTGCTGCTAGAGTGGTGGGGTCATCTCTGAAGACTGCACTTTTGTAGATGGCTTTTCTGTTTTTTTGGCTCAGATCTCTGGGCTCTGTCCCTTCCTCGATCTTTTTGATGAAAAATTCTTAAATGCTTCTCTTCTATTTATTGGAAGTGTAGTATATACCATAAGTTTCTGGGCCACAAGAGATGCACAGGCAGCCAAAAATCTGCCAGCCACAAACCCCTGAGCTCCAGCTCCTGCCCCTCTGAGCTCTTTCCTTGCCACCATTTCCCTCTGTATATGATGGAGATAAGAATTTTTTTCCTGGTAATTTTTTTGCCTGTCATTGAAGTGGATTTTGGCATCACTCCAGCCATGGAACTGATAATTTTTCACTTATATGACAAAATGATTTCCAGAGGGAGGGGTTAGTTCACGTGCCAGTACACTGGAAAAACTTCTTCCTGCCAGGAACTGTTTTTTCCCAGGACAGAGAAATTCAACAATACCAGACCTTTGATTTTGAGTTGATTTTTTGGTCTTTTTTCATGTCCACCATCCAGCATTCCCTCAAGTTCACCTTAACCTGGGCATAACCTCACAATGACCTGGTTTTCATGTCACTGATGCCCATTTGATGCTGACTGTGCAAATCATGTGTTCTTCTTTTCTGAGTTGACAGAGAAATAGGGTTTTTATGCTCTGACTTCTCCCCCTCTGGCTGGGAGGCCACGCTGGGTATCCTGAACTGCTCTGTGAAGGAAGTGAGAGCAATTCCTTCAGCCATGTGCTCGAGACCTGCTCACCCTGCTGAATGCCAGAGGTAGTTCCCAAACCCTTCCCCTTGAAGGTCCTGACTCTCCATCATTTGCTCTGCAGTTACTTCTGTCATATCAGAGCTCTGAACACTGCCCAGGATCAGAAGAATGGTGGTTTAATCATATTTTTTACTGGTGAAAATATAGTAGAGGAATTGTTTCAATTTGTTTTAATTTGTTTTAAATGAAGGTTCCTTGGGTAGTGATTCTGCTTAAATGCTGGAGGCAGAGTTGAAGAGAAAATGGCATATTGACTGCCAAACCAGTTTATTGCTATTTCTTTCTATGCTTTGTGAAATAATACCTTCAGTTTGTTCTGTAAGAACCAAATCAGCCTCATTCTCTGTGTGGTCAGTTCCTCAAAACCTTCCCCACTTCCTGCCAGGAACTGTCTTTAGCAGTGTGAGTAGTTCTTTAACAGTGTGAGTAGTGTTTAATTTAGGCTTTTAAATATTTTTCAGGCTAGTTGGCCCCAGACCATATATGAGATCACAGCACAGAAGTTAAAACCACTTCTTAGTTCTGCTTAATTCTTCAGGCACCTCAGGATTTATTTAGCCTTCACAGAGGCTTTGCTTTCCCAGACTCAGGAACTCCCTGGTACAGGAATGGCCTCAATCCCTGTGTCCTTGTGCTCCTTGTAGGAGGGAGCAGAATTGTGCTTAATAGTTCTTGTAACATTCAGGAGTTTTACAAATGTGTTTCAGGCAGCTGTAGCAGGCACAGGGAGGTGGGGCCAGACAGGGGCTGAGTCAGGTGCAAACACAGCACTAATGGTGGGAAATAGGGAGGAAATCACCACAAGGAGATGAGCAAGGCTGGGAAATTATATTTTAAATGATCCCTTTTGTACCACCCCTCTTCCTTCTCACTGCAGGGCAGGGGATGGATGTAAAAGGAAGGACATAAAAAACACTTTCAAAACTTGTATTTGACACTCAGATTGCTTTAGTGTGAAAAACAGAGAATCCATGGGCAAAGGTTCCACCTCACTTAGGAGAGGAGAAGAGACAGGAGCTGTCTGAGATTTGGCAACAATTAAGGAAGGTCTTTATCCTGCAAAAGTGAAATAAAATCTGACATCACAGTTTCCTCTAACTCTAGTGCAGTGATGTAAGTCTATCTTCAAATAAATATATTATTTCTTGCTTTAA
This sequence comes from Notiomystis cincta, assembly GCA_013398075.1. Lineage (NCBI taxonomy): Eukaryota > Metazoa > Chordata > Aves > Passeriformes > Notiomystidae > Notiomystis > Notiomystis cincta. The sequence continues at coordinate 22,607 of VZRX01023378.1, read as the reverse complement.
CCTTATCAAGTGTTTGAGCTAGTTCATATTTTATGTCATGTCTAAGGGTCTGGGAATCCTTTGAGCAGGGCTCTGGTGCCTTATTGGTTCTCTGCTAAGTGAGAGAGATGCCACATTGCTTTCTGGTGTCCAAAGAGTGCCAACACTGCTGTTCACATGAGTTCTTGCAGGCCTTGGTGTGTCATGTCAGAGCAAGAGATGTCTTTAGATAACTTGCAACAGTTGAGAAAATTCCATTTATTCCTGGGAGAGTCTCGTGTCTGCCAGTAGTCTGTAGGTTTGTAGGTGTTGCTCTTTTGGATGCTCAGGATGAGGCATCATCTACACCATAGCACATTCCACAAAACACTGAGTTGTCCCTTCCAACACAGGCAGCCCTGGCAGTGCTCAAGTCGAGTTTGGATGGGGCACTGAGCAGCCTGGGCTATGAAATGTGTTTCCCCAGGAGCACAGATCCTCTGCCCTCCCCACATTACTGTGTAGCTACATCGAGCCTGTGAGGCACCTCAAAGGGGCCCCATTTCTGTCCCACTAAAGCCAGTGCTGCCTGCTCAATTATGCACCTACAACATTATTCAGAACATGTGGCACCCTTCAAAACACAATATTAGAGCCCTGCTTTATCATTTCATGAAGATTCATTTTCAGAGGGTTATACAGACTCTATTTAAATTAGAAATCACATCCACGTTTTATGCCTGAGGATTCATAATAAGAACAATGAGAGCTCCCAGGAACAAATAAAGAAGCAAGTGAATTTCTCATCATGAAATTACCACTGAGGTTATTATTGACTAGCTTTTGTTTTTTTCCTGATCATTAATGTGGCTCTGCTTCTCTGGATATCTTATTGGCAAGGAGCAGAGTGAGCATCCCATGCAGCAAACACAGGCGAGAGGCAATCTAAATGTAAAATTAGTTAAGTGCTGTGCTGCTATTTAATGCACTCTTGCAAGCTAAAAATGTCAGGTGGGAATTTTGCTCAGAGAAAAGAAAGAAAAACTGACCCAAAAAGAATGTGTTTTTTTTTGCCAGCATCATACCTCATGAGATCATTTACATTGACACTGGATATGATTTCTTTTTGGAAGCATTTTTTTTCTTTTTCTCTTTTTTTTTTTTTTTTCTTTTTTTTTTTCTTTTTTTTTTTCTTTTTTTTTTTCTTTTTTTTTTTCTTTTTTTTTTTCTTTTTTTTTTTCTTTTTTTTTTTCTTTTTTTTTTTCTTTTTTTTTTTCTTTTTTTTTTTCTTTTTTTTTTTCTTTTTTTTTTTCTTTTTTTTTTTCTTTTTTTTTTTCTTTTTTTTTTTCTTTTTTTTTTTCTTTTTTTTTTTCTTTTTTTTTTTCTTTTTTTTTTTCTTTTTTTTTTTCTTTTTTTTTTTCTTTTTTTTTTCTAGTACAAATTACAGCACAGAGGTGGGATTCATTTGCCAAAGAAAGATGCCCCACTGCTATCTGACATGCCTGGCAGCATCCAAAAATCTCTGTGGACAAGACAGAAATAGCCCAGAACTTATGAGTGACCGACTTCTTCCCGGATCAACAGCTCAAAGGCATCTGTGTTAGAGTGAACCTTTCTCCAGCTGACACTGCTCACCACAGAAAGGACTTGATTTTCTGGACCTCCAGGGCAATTTCACATGGCCCATGATTCCCAAACTGCCTGGGAGTGGCAGAGGGACACTGGAAATCTGTTCTAAGCATCTGAGTGCTGCCCATGGTCTGCCTTGATTTTAATGGGAGATCAAACACTGTCACACAGCCAATGGATGTGGATATCCTAAATCCTGAGTGCTACCTGTGATGTCAGCCTGGGCAGGCTCTAGGTTTTCTTTTTTTCCAGCCTGGATTTGATAGATCCTCATCCAAACCCATGTGCAGTCATTCAGCACTGTTCTCATCACATGAGTGCTGGAATACAAATGACATGGGGGAAAAGTGGAGCCTGTGGGGAGGTACCTGAGCTGGGATTTCTGGGTCGAGGAGGATGTGAGGGAAAGGTGCAGCCTGTGGGGAGGTACCTGAGCTGGGATTTCTGGGTCAAGGAGGATGTGAGGGAAAAGGGCAGCCTGTGGGGAGGTACCTGAGCTGGGATTTCTGGAATTCTGATGTGCTGCTTTGTCTGGGCTACAGTCAGTCTGACAACTGCCCATGTAGACTTGGCTGGATCATGCTGTCATGGATGGAGTGATGCACTTCATAAAGAGGCTTAGACCTCTCCCAGTTCCATCACTGGATAAATCTGCAGTAGAACTGGAGTTTGTAACTGGGACTAGGCAGGAGGCTGAAGGGAGACATTTTTTTGGTGAAACAAGCAGGTGAAACTTCCAGGCTCTAGCTACCCATTAGTTTAATTATTAGGTGATAACTGTAGTTAAAAGGCATCACTATTAAGGAAGGTCTCGTTAATCATTTTGATAAGAATGAGAAAAGCATATTTATCTCAGTGGCAATGAGATGTAAATTAGAGGAATTCTCCTCTTTCACCCCACTCACAGACACTTGAGTGTTTTCCCCTAATTACTTGCAAATAGCAGCTTACTCAATTAAGTAGCAGAGCAGAATGTAACCCCCTTCTCCTCTTCTCAGTCTCTCTCTTGGTTTTTTCTGTGTGGTACCAGAGATAAGCAAAGACCTTTCTCCTTACAACAGCCTTCTGGGTCAGCAGCATTAGCTTCATTTTATAGAGGCAGATCTGAAGGACACAGAGAGATCAAACAACGTTCTCAGAGCCGTAGAGGGAATGGGAGGTGTCAGGAAGACCTGAACCTGCTTCTCAGAGGGCTGACACTGCTTGTCACATCAACACCAGAATTTTTGCTTCCTTTGTAATCTGCAAAGTGATGATAAGAGGCTTCTCTGCATGGACGACTGGAAATTCTGGAAATTCCTGGAAGTGGCAGTGGTAGAAGCACAATTTCCCCCTGCTTTTTCTTGACTGAAAGGAAAATCAATGTCAGTGGTATAGGCTATAGAGTGATGTTGTGCAAAGCTGTTCCACTGTTGTCCCATCCACTTAGTACATTTATTGGGGCAGAGTTTCACTGCTCACTGAGCATGCAGGAGCCAGGAATGCAGTGCAAATGACAGCAGCCTGCTTTTCTAACCCTGCCTGACAAAACCTGAAAAAATCCACACCATGGTTTCTGTGATGTACCAGGGCTTTGTGAACCCCTGAGCTACTTTCTGTGTGTCTTGGGATTGAAAGAAGTTCACACCCTGGCACAGAGCACTCTGCCCTTTTCTGTGGCAAGTGTGACACCCTTTTCTGGGTGTCTCAGTCCCCTGAGTGTGCCTCACCTGTTCCTGAGAGAAGGAGCTGGAAGGAGACTCCAGGCTTTGGGTGCACACCGTCTTTCCAGGGTGGAAATCTCTCTGCAGCATATCAGGTTCTCCATACTGCTGAGGGTTGAAAAATGTGGCTATTTCACATGTATTTGGAGAGTTGGAAGTGCTCCAAGGGTAGTCCACAGGCAGGACAGGACACTGCCCCAAGGCTGCCAGAGTTCAAGGAATGTTTGGAAAACACCCTCAGGCTCATGGTGGGGTTGTTGGGGTTGTGCTGTGCAGGGCCAGGATTTGGACTCGATCCTTGTGGGTCCCTTCCAGTTCAGGATATTCTATCATTTGATGCCATCAGGGGCTTGGGCCAACATCAGTTGTCTGGGCTACAAAAGAGAGCCCCAGCAGCCACCTGGAGACTTTGGGCTGTCCATCCTCTGCTGATCTCCTACAGTGACTGAGGGTCAGGTACCCTGGGAGGCCCTGGCAGCTCAGCACTGCTGCAGGGCCAGGGATGTACACGAGAGCCTTTCCTGGGCTGTGTGGGAGCCAGCTGAAGCCTGACAGCTGTGAACTGGCTGTGCCTGTCCTAACAATGCCTGTGCAAAGCTTTGTCTGCCAGGGCACACACCATCAAATCCCTTTTTCTATTTGCAGCTCTCTGGGTTCAAGCCATGTGTTTGAAAGTCATTTTCCCAGAGTACACTGACAAATATGAAAAGCCAAAGGCAGAATGGGAGGAAAAGCCTAAAATCTTCCTTGCCTCTTCCTCGATATTCAGTGCAAGAGCAGATGTGGATGGAGTGTATAATTCTGTAGGAATGCAGCTGTAATTTCATGTGAACTAATACCCAGTTGTTAAACCAGCTACTAGAGAGGAAAGAGAATCCTTCAAGCTGGTTTTAGCAGCCACCTGGCCTCTCTGCTTTCACTTGTTTTCCTGCTACCAAGATCCCTCACCACTTCTGTGTGTGCAATTCAAGATGAAAAGAGCATCGAGCATTTCTTGGCATGGTCTGGGTGGATGGATGCAGAAGAGCTATTGGTAAGGCAGTATGTTCTTGGAGCTGGAGTTTTTCTTGGATGTGAGCCCAGGATTTTTTGGATTGGGGGCCAGTTTTACTGAAAGGTTCGTGAACTCTTGAGGACTGGGCCCAGATTTCCTCTGTCAAAGCTCCACACAGCTCTACTGGGACAGACTGGAGCATACCACAGCTGTAACCATTCCACGAGAAATTTTGGCCCTGCAGAGTTCAGCTTTGTTGTGTTTGGCCATAATTTCTGCAGGTGAGGTAGGAGGTCAGCACCCTGGGGAAGGGGCTGCAGTGCTGAGTTTCAACTGGGAACTGGGTGCTTTACAGTGGGGCACTCTACATGGAGAAATTAGAAGGTCTGAGGTTTACATCCCATCATCTTCTGTGTTTCCTCAGCTATTTAATGCCATTCTTCATCCCTTTCCCTATTCCCCTCATTGGTTATGCCCACCATTCCTCCATGGTGATCAAGAATTGTGTCCTCCAGAAAAGACCTTTTGCTTTTACACTGCACTGGGCTCTGTGCCCTGGAGATGCAGGGGTGACCCTGCTGGAACCCACAGTAAGGCAAGGAGAGCCAAACCTGGTGAAATCTCACCTACTGCTCACTGAGCAAGAGTTTTATAGCCAAAAACTAGCCATGAGAAACTGGGGTTGTTTTGGAGAAGACTGATTGCTGTAGTGCAAAATAGCCTGGGCTTGAACTGGTGTTTATGTGTCCCAGGATAATCAGGAATTAGGACCGTGGAGGTGACAGGGAAGCTAAGCTGTATGGTGGTAGGGACATTACCAGTGAGACCTGAGTCCAAAGGTCTCTGTTTGGCCACCTTCACAGCTTTAAGGTTGCCTCAGGACTGACTTGAAAGGATAAAGGACAACACTATACACACCAGTCTCCTTTCTCCCCATCTCTTTGATTATCCTCCCTGCTCTGCTGTCTTCCCTACCTTTCCAGTTCTAGTTCCCAGGGCACAGGTACATTTCCTGCCACCCTTCAGGTTTAACCTGAAAGCTGACATTAGAATCACAGAATCACTTAGGTTGGAAAAGACCTCCAAGATCATCAAGTCCAATTTTTGTCCAATCACCACCTTGTCAGCTAAATGGCAGCACTGAGCACCACGCCCAGTCATTTCTCAAGCACCTCCAGGGATGATGACTCCACCCAATTCCAAAGTTTAACCACCCTTTCTGTGAAGAAATTCTTCCTGATGTGCAACCTGAAGCCCCCCTGGCACAGCCTGGGGCTGTGTCCTCTCATCCTGTTGCTGGTTGCCTTTGAGATCCTCCTGGAGATGACCCTGGTGGGCAGAGACAGAGGAATTAGAGAAGGCCAGGTAATTGTCTTTGTCAGCAGCCCATGGCACACCTGAGATCCACAGGTAGTCCTGCAGCCCTGGGACCACGTGCCAGGGGGAGATGATGTTTCTCCTGACCTCAGTTTGCTGGAGGTGGCCACATGCCCTGAAGTGTGCACATTTCTCAGCCTTGACAAAGCTCTGGAGATTCTGCTTTAAATCATAAATAAGAGAGGTCAGGATTTTCATGTTTCTCATGTAGAGTGGTTTCCAGAAGGCCTGAGGCGCTCTGGTTTATTGGCAGATCTGTGGTGTGTTCAGTCACAGGTGAATCAGAAATGGATGTGGTTGTACAAGCTCTGTGAGGTCTGGACATCACAGCCAGAAGTCTTGTACCAATCACTCCTGTACTCCTGCTTCTCTGGATATATTTATTCTGGGGTTTAAAAAGTATTTTCCCCATGTGCCGTTAATTGACAAATGGAGGAAATTAAGTTCCAGCATTCTGGGGAATGCTTGATTTCCATCATATGAAATGTACTTCATAATTTAGGCACATGCTGAAGTCCTTTGCCAAATTATAGCTTTTCTGAGCAAAGAAAGTGCAGTTTTCCTCACTTTTGCTGGAATGTGCTTCCTTCTGGTAATACTGCTTTGACAAATGCACCTTTCTGCTTTCTGCTTACTCTGATTTGATTGATTTTACACTCAAGTTCTAACTGTGTTGGAAGAAATTGCTCATAATTTTGATAAACTTATCAAGGAATTTTCTTCCAATAGAGTTACATTTTTAGGCAACTCCAGGTGATCTATTGCCCTGAGTTCCCTGGACCTCCACCTTACTGAAGGGCAGTGGAATTTGAAAACTTATACTATGTGTGGATGTACTTGCTGTGGAACGGGCAGTAAATATTACTCTTCTACCCCATCTTTCTTTTCCTTCTCAGGAAAAAAGAGATTTTTCTTAAGTACATTATATCTTTCCCATGTTAACTTTGTGTTAATCATGTAAGCCATTATATTTTGAACACATGACTCAATGCCTTGCTAGGCTTCTGTCTACATGAGCCATTTATCAAAAAATGTGCCTTTGGGAAAGAGCTTTTTCACTGAAATGAAGATTATCCTATTGTTTGGCAGATCCCATTGAGATCATCTATTGAACCCAATCAAGGACCTTCATAAAGATGTGAAATGGTAATAATAAGGCAAGGTTCTGTTTTCCTGACTCAGCCAAGGGAATATAATTAAGTGAACATCAATACTAATTTTAAAAGTGCTGTCTAATAATGTGGCCTATTTTGCTTTACAGGCTCGCTTGATTCCATTCTCTTATGGCTCGACATTTCAGTGTAAATGTTAGTGTCTGAATTTAAAACAAAACTGAGGGGATTTTTTCAGTTTTCCCAGGCACTTATGCACTTTCTAGCTGATGCCAGGTTTTATGGGTTTTGGTTTGATTTTTGGTTTTGTGGTTTTTGTTTTATTTATTTTTTTCCCCCCTAAGAGTTACTTAGGACTAGAAACTCCATATATTGATGACACCATCACCAGGGACTGCCATCCTGGTAGAGATCTGGGGCAATGTGCTGGCAGGCTGTGCAATGTCCTTTCCATGGTACTGATGGCTCCAGTTCATCTGCAGCACTTCCCTGAGCCCTGAGCATGTGGGTAACACACCCACCAGCCCTGTCTTGGATATATCCCTCTTCCTGCTTTGTATTCCTCCACTTATGCTTGGATAGAGTTTTAAGCCAGCTCTTACTGGGTGCTTGTTTTCATCCTCTATTGGCTGGTGTCATTCTCTCTTGTTCAATAAACCCTTCTTTCAAAAGCCAATAAATGTTGCATTCGTTGTCAGGGTCACCTTCTTTCAGCTTTTCTTCTCCGTGACTTTTTTATTGTCACATTTATGCCCATGTCCATGTTTGTGCAGCATCTATAGCACCACCCTGGCCTCATCTCTCCTCTCTGCTTGTGTGGAATGAGGATCAGCTGGTGGATGTGTTAATCAGCTGGGAATTATATCCAGAGAATCCTAGAATGGTTTGGGTTGGAAGGGACTTTCAATATCAGCTTGTTCCAACCCCCTGCCATGGGCAGAGACACCTTCCACTATCCCAGGTTGCTCCAAGCCCCATCCAACCTGGCCTTGGACACTTCCAGGGATGGGGCAGCCACAGCTTCTCTGGGCAACCTGTGCCAGGGCCTCCCCACCCTCACAGGGAAGAAATTTTCCTAATATTTAATCTAAACCTCCTTTCCTTGAGCTTAAGGCCCTTCCCCTTTGTCCTGTTACTACAAGAAGGAGTAGTAAAAACTCTCTCTCCAGCCTTCTTGTAATTAAATTCTTCTTGTAATTAAATTCTTCTTGTAATTAAATTCTATCTTTTGGTGTCCCTATTACCTTTCTCTGTATTTTTACCATGACTTCATAGAGAAAATAAGTTATGAAGAACACAAGGAAGTTCTGAGTATAAAACATGTGTTGCAATACATAAATTTTCACCAATCTGTTTTCAGGTGGGGAAAATGGTTTGATGTCTAAAGCAAGCCAAGGGTTCAATTATGTGTACAGCTTCTGTTGAGAGCAGTGAAGGAAGAGAAGAGAGATGGTGGCTGCCCCATCCCTGGAAACTTTCAGGTTTAGGTTGGACAGGGCTCTGAGCAACTTGATCTGGTTGAAGATGTCCCTGACCATGGCAGAAGTGTTGGACTTGGTGACTTTTAAAGGTCCCTTCTAACCCAGACTGTTCTATGATTCTGTGATTTATGGCTTGCCTGGCACCCATCACAAGGAGTGGGTTAGAAGAAACCATTTGCCTTCCCTTCAGGAATAAAGTGAGTGAACCCACTAAAATCAGTTCAAATCTGCTCTTACCTCTGATAGTTTTTAGTGGGAGAAAGCAGATCCATCCCTGGAGCTTGGATGGCAGTGTAGCAGTTCATGCCCTTTAGTGCTGAGCTTCTGTTTCAGCCCCAAGAAGGTTTTTGTTCTGCAGCACAGCAAGGTCATTAATCAGTGAATCAGTAAAAGCACCATGAAATCACTCCAGTGATGCCTGAAATGGAGAATTTGTGTAGGCAATAACATTGCTGAGACTGGAACATTGGCAGTAAGGTGCTTCCCAGGGACAGGGTTCGTCTGAAGGGAGTGGCAGCACCGCCCTTTGCTGTTTAGGTGGCCACAGTCACTGACCTTTGCTGCTGCTGCTGAGGGAGTGCAGAGCACTGAGGGGCTGTTTGGGTTCTCCACACTGTGAGCTCAGACCCTCCACTGCAGCAGTGTCTGCAATGCTGCAATGGCTTCTCCGTCCTCCCACCACCACATCCTGAGCTCCTGAGAGTTAAGGAAGAAGGGGATAATGCCCCTTTTAGTGCTTGGGTCAAGCTGTAGAAACATTTGATTATTGCTTCTTTTGTGGAGCATTTTCCTCACAGCTGTTGCATTTTAATTATTTTTTTCCCGAACAGACACTCAGGAAGTGCAAATCCCGGTCTCCACTGATCCTGCACCTCCTTGCTGCCTCTGCCACTTTGCCCCCATCAGGGATACCCTGCTCTGGCAAGATTTATCGTACATACGAGGGAGCCTAAAATTTCCAGGTGGGCTCTGCAGTCCCCGGTTTGGGAGCTTTTAGAGTTTCCTGGCTGAGCAGGAGAGGGCAGCAAAACACAGAGATTGAGAGAGAGCAGGAAGGAAATCCCCTCGCCGAGTGTGCAGGAGTTCATTCCACAGTTTCGGTGAGGGTGCCCTGGTGTGGAGTGGGGATTTAGGGTTTTCTGGTGCTGCCCGATGTTGCTGCAGCTTGGACAAGGATGCTGGGGTGGGCAGTTTGCTGCAGCTCACTCAGAGCTGTCCTGCAGAGAACACCAGGCTGAACAGGGAGAATCCTTGCTCCTTGAATGGTCAGAGAGGTGGAAAACTTGATGACCTGCAGAGAAGGATGTGTAAGAGCCAACTACCTCAGAGAACAGCACGATTTTCAGTGAGAACTGTGAGTGTGGGGCCTTGGAGAAGGAGTTACCTCTCTTCTTTCTTGCCCCATGATGTGCAGCCCAAAGCTTCCAAACCACAGATAAGGGCGAAATTTTAACAACAAAAAAAAAGATCAAGATCTTGGCAATGATGGGAACAAACAGAGTCCATGTAACAATTGGTGTGGAACAAATAAGGAGTGTTGAGGAATGCAGTTACTGTGGCAACCTGGTAATAATAGATAACAGCAGTACAGAGGTGAAAATAGAAGTGAGAACAAGGAAAGCATCGAGAAATATGAATATGTGAGTCAAAATCTGGAGCAATAAAAACATTGTCAGAGAATTAAAGCTGAAGCTATGCAACAGCATTGTTATGCTGCTGGTATCTAATTTGGCAGAAGTATGGCCAGAGACAACTGCCCCTGAATAAAACATCAGTTTTCATGCATGGTGGGTATGGAGAATATTAAGAGGTAAGTGGGGGAAAATGGTTATAAATCTGAAAGCACAGGAGAGATCAAATGGATACCAGAGCATCCTGAAGTCACATCCCAGAGCATTAGGAAGCACCAGCTGGGCTACAAAGAAAAGGAAAGGGATTTATTGCATTGGGACAGTGGTAGGAATTAACAAGGGGTTCCCAGTGGAGATATAGAATGGGATGCTGTTATACACAGACCTGGCTCTGAGCTCAGTAATTTAGTTATTAGGCTTCCAGGTGGAGATAAATCTTTAGCAAAGATCCCACTCCCACCTCACTGGTTCTTCCAGCACGGATCTTCCCTAGCTCTAATTCCTGGGATGTGTTTGGATCAAAAGCTGGCATGAGATGACACTCTGGGGGCAAGGCTGGTGAAGACACTCTGCCACCATCCATTAACCTCCTGAGGATGCTGTTCAGAACTAAGGTGCCCAACTCTCTGGAGATATTCCTAGATTTTCTGCACACCCTCACAAGGATTAATGTGAAATTAACCTGATTGCTGCCATGGTTTTCCATTGCCTTGAATCAGGAGGCAAAACCTGCCTTTTTGTGGACACTGTAGAGAATTACAGAATCACAGAGTGGTTTGGGTTGGAAGGGAACTAAAAGATCATCTAGTTCCAGCACCCTTCCATGGGCAAGGACACCTCCCAGTAGACCTGAATTTCAGGTCCCCATTGTACTTGAAAAAGCACCTCGTTTCCCCAGCAAGGGGGCCAAATAACTTATTCCAGTGAAAGGAACAGTTTGTACAGTGAGGGCTGGAAAATCAGGAGGAAAAAGGGCAGCCATAGCCAAGCAGCAGGAAATTAATTGTCGTGGCAGCTGAATGTGATTTGACATTGTTAGTTAGCACATTAGTTTTGATGGTAAATAAATGTCCCTGTCTGTGGGAATAGGTGCCATTTTGAAAATTGCTTTTGCAGCAAAATGGAACTTTAGTGAAATGAGAAAAGAAAAAACCATCCAAAACATCAGTGACTGTACAAACATTATGTTGTGAAGTAATCAATACTACTCAGAGAAAAGATGAAATATACTCATTTTCTTTCATCTCAGCATATTTTCAGATGGCCAAAGGAACTGTTACTATAACAGGCAAATACATAAACACAGTATTGGAAGGATCGTAATATAAAATTAGGGTGAAATAAAACAGAGTAAGAAAGTCAAAACAAACCCTCTTTGCTTTACTGAAACAAAACACTTCAACACCAGAGTGAAATGAAGAAGTCAAAACAATCCAAATTTCCCGTCAGATATTTCACCAAAATCAAAATATTTCAGCACAATGTCTCTGTTTCCACAGAATGTTGTTTACAGGTGGAATATTCTTGTTTAACAAATGCTTCCAACTTACTGTAAAGCTGGCACACCTGAAGAGTAGCATCTTTGTGCCCAACAGGATTGGAAACCTATGTTTTGTTTTGTTTTGGTTTGTTTTTTTAGTTTAGGGATCTCCATCACAAGAGTTCACTCAAAGAAGGAACACATTCAGTAAGGCTGGGAGTTTTTGCTGTGGTTGATACTGTTTTCCTGAGCTGCTCACTGGAAATTCAGCAAACATTCTCTTCTGCTCCCTGGGCCAGCAGGGAGGGAAGGACTGCCATTTCAGCACCAGTACCATGGAAGTGCAGTGGTTATTAGTAACAATCTATATTTCAATACTGCTCAGAGGCCTCAAATAAGATTAGTGGCTCATTATGTTAAGCTATATGTAAATACACAGGCACTGAGTGTTCTGTAAAATAGCCTTTATCTACACCAACGAGAGGAAATAAGGGAGAGCAACAGGATTTTTTTATGGCTCTGAATTTGTGGAAGGGGGAAGAATTATGATTAACTATGATTATGAATAAAACAGGCCAAAAAACCAGTTAAATTCAGACTCTTTGGGGCCAAGGTGATTAGCTGTCTCATGAGAGTTTGATATTTTGTGAAGGGTTTCAAGGATATTACCTCAGGATTGCCTGTTTGCCCCAGCCCTTGCTGAAAGCAGCTGGAAATCAAGGTCTTCATTGGGATGTGTTATCACATGAAATTCCCACTGAAATGGTTAGATACTGGCTCAGGAGTCAATTTCTGGGCCATCATCCTTGTGGATATCTCTAAGGTGGAACTGCAGAAGTCTGCTTACTCTTATGGAATAACAATAAAAAAACTGCTAATACAAAGTGTTCAGTGGGTTTTTTTTAACCCTGACACAAAATTATTGAGAACTACTTGTGTTCATTCTCCTCCAGCTGTAGCCAAATGAGCCTAAACCAGTCTGAACTGTCCAAAATTTCTGTCCTATCAGCTAAATTCTTGCAAGTCCAGCCTGTGGCATAATTGGAGTTTCTGCAGGCTTTTTGTGTGCAGCACAAAATACTTTTAAAAAATTAAAATCCAGAAACCAAAATCAAAGCCAGCCTCACATGCCCATTTGTTCAGCTCATGTGGTGACCCTGCACACATTGAGAGGTTCAATCTACACAATGAATTTTGAGTCAAGATTTGTGTCCTGGGAGCTTCCATATCAAATCCTTCATTAACATTCCTGTCTCTTACTCATTTCTGTCTTTCCTCATGGTTGAGGCTACCTAAAATAAAATCCTTAGGAGGCAGGGGAATTTCCCACAGCAGAGTGTCTCCTTCCTGTGCAACTTCTTGGTTGTTGTACTGTTAAGTTTTTTTTTTTTTGCTGTAGGAAATATGAAATGTGGTTTTCCTAGGAAAACCAGATAAATCCAAGCTGCCATGGTCCCAGAGGTTATTGATGGTTTTCCCTGATGATCTTCTGTCCTCCACATCCCAGCATGTCTGGGTTTTATGTGATGCAGGGACTTGAGCTGGAAAGGAGAACTGAGCCTCCTGTAAAATGAAGGTAGGATAAATCCATGTTAAAAGCCAGTTCACTCTGTGGCAAGGACAGATCAGCCCTGCTGCTCCAAAATGCCATTAGATGAACAAGTGAAATGTTTCAGGGTGGACAGAGGGAAAAGTCAGCAACTGATATTCACCAGAGCTGCATTTCCTGCAAAAATTGATCTCTCTGCAGCTGTCCCTCCATTTAGAGAGAAACAGTCATCAAGCACTGCAAGGAGCAAGAAGTAGGAGTGGTTTCGTCATAATTAATTATTTTCCACATTCATATTTGGAACGCTTTTTATCTTGACCAAAATAACAACATCACCATCAGCCAATTCCCCTGTACCCCCTGCTCCCCCAACAGCAGAAAACCAAACTGAAATGGTTGATTTTGGCTGCTGCTCTGCTGTCTTAGGATGGCATCAGTCTCAGGTTTAGAGCTCGAGGAAGGCAGAGCCCCAGAGATGCAGGAGACAGACGGAGGTGAGTGGCTGTTGGAAATGGGGTCTGTGTGTGTCGAGCTGCACAGGTCCAGCCTCCCTTTGGCAGACCCCATTCTGCTACTGAAGACCTGCAGATCTGCCTCCAGCTCAAGGAATTCACTCTGGGCTGCACTTACTGGATTTCTGAGCCCTCCCAGGTGCCTTGCCCACCAACCCCTTCCTCTCCAGAGTTGGGAAACATGGCAGGACTCATAGTCACATCCCCTCTGTAGTCCTTCACGATTCTGGGCAGTTGTTTATTAGTTTTGATGGTGTCTCAAAGTCCTTTCTGTGCCATTTTAGCATTAAAAATGGCTCAAGTCTTAGCAAGAGGCAGAACCTATCAGGGTCAGGAGCTGAGCTGCTTCTACTATGGGAGAAGAGGAAGAGTTTTGTGTAACAGGATGGAGATTTGGCATGGATGGTTTTGGAGACATGGATCTGCTACACCAACACAGCAGCAAAGGATTTGGCTTTATCTTGAGAAACTGCCAAAGATCTGAGCCCTCTCTCAGTTGTAGCAGATACCCTTTATTTCCACAGCAAAAGAGGCAGCAGAGCTGTGGGGATGCCACAAGTGGTGTGTGGGGACAAGAACCCTTGTTTGGTGTGGTGAAGGAGAAGGGACACCTCTGTGTGTCCAGAAAAGGGCAACAGAGCTGGGAAGGGTCTGGAGCTCATCTGATGAGTGGCTGAGGGAGCTGAAGGGGCTCAGCCTGGAGGAAAGGAGGTTCAGGAGGGATCTTACTGCTCTCTACAACTTCCTGACAGGAGGGGGCAGCCAGGTTGGGGGGCAGATTCTACTCCCAGGTGACAGGATGAGAGGAAATGGCCTCAAGTTGTACCAGAGGAGGTTTAGATTGGATATTAGGAAAATGTTTTTCACTGAAGGGGTGGTCAGTCAATTGAGCAGACTGCCCAGGGAGGTGGTGGAATCACAGAAGGATGTGAAAAGGGGACATGGTTTTGTGGTGGTCCTGGCAGTGCTGGGTTAACAGCTGAACTCGATGATCTCTGAGGGCTTTTTGAACCTTACTGATTTTATGATTCTGTAAGAAAAGCAGGGTCTTGGAAGGCAAAGGAGGTTAAAATTTCCACCAATCCTATTACTTAAAAGTTCTCAAAAAACATGTTTTTGATGTGTACCCAGAAAATGAAATCAAATTGTTCACATCTTCCAAAATAACAGTTAAAAAAATTGAAAATTTTTAGCTATGAAGGGATGATTGATTCTTACAGGAAAAAGGAGTCAAATTGTGGCAGGTTAGGTTGTTCATCCTTGATCTATGATGAAGGCAAATGTTCTTGAACTGTTCAAAACTGAGGTTTCTGGAACCCAAAATGCAGGGTGTAGGTAAATTACTCACCTTCCTTTTATTTTTGCAGAAGACAGAAAATCGCTTGCTAAAACCCCAGCAAAATCCAGCTTCTAGTTCTGATAGTTTTTCTCTAATAAATGAATGCTGATATTTTGTTTTCTTCTGGGCTTGGGGATCTGTACAGAAAGCAAAGTTAATTTGACTACTGGGACAAAATAACAAGTTTATTCCTTAACAAACAAAACAAAATATTCAAGCTTATGGCTAGTAGCAATGGTTCAAGAGGGCTTGAATCCTGGTACAGTCTCTGGAGACAAAATTTTTCTGAAGAAACAAAAAATAGAAACAGGCAAGAATTTCCTCTCTACAGAGAAACAACACTCAATCAGTTTTAGTAGATAAAATGTTTTCTTAACTCCTATGGCATTTCACAATTGATGAACGTTTCCAAAATAGAGATAGTTAAAATATTATCTCTTTCCCACAAATCTTTTTGGCTTATATTCTAACTTTGTTACTGTTGTGACCCAAGCTGTTTAAATTTATAATCTCACCTCTCCACCATCTATGCTGAGATGACTCATTAATGTGGCTGCCATGTGTAATTGCATTATGGATATCTTGTACCCTCACGTTGTGTTTTGATGTATTTTGCTCTCATTTTCAACCAGGGATCCAAAAGAAGACAAATATTGTTGTGCCAGTCAATGTTTTCGCTCATCTAAGGAACAGAAATAAACAATCTCAGGGTCTCTTAGCTCTGTTAATTAAAACCACAGGAATGAGGCTGGATGCTTTTCTACCAAGTCACCTCTGCAAAACTCTTTGTGATTCTTAAAGATCAGATGATGGTCCTACAATTAGGAAGGTGGTCAGAAAAGAGATAACCAGAAACTTGCTCCATTTTCCCCTTAATTTGTCTTCAAGGAAATGGACATGAACCCAAGGTTTTCTCTCATTATTTCTCAGAAGAAATAACTTCAAAGTTATTGCACAGAGGAATGATACAAAATGCTTTTTGATTTTAAAACTCAAGTACCAAGACCTGGAGAACCTATTTTCCTTGAAGAACTTATTTTCAACTCTATCAAACACAGCTTTTCCCAAATCCATGGGATCTGCCAGATCACCAGAGCCAGGAATCTTCATCAGCAACAGATTCTGTGAAAAAATCCTCTGGCACAAGGACTTCAACTTAGATCCCCACCAAGAAATCTTGTGCCTCCCCCACCTTGTTTCATTTATTATACTTCAGATATATTGAATACTGGAAATATGGAACTTGTGGTAGAAAAAAAAGTCACAGAGATGTCCAAAAGAAAAAGGAATCTTCCATATCTAAATGGCAGGGACTTTTTTTCTCAACTGGAAGAAAGGGAAATTTGATGGGGACTGCAAATATTAGTCTGGGTGTTGAGTTGCTAAAGAGAAAACTCATCTAGATTAATGATGTGAACTACCTGGAGATAACCTGACAGTCTAAAAGAATATTTGATATTTCTACAAAAATGGATATTTATTAAAAAAATATAAAAACAGAAAAAAAAGGGCAGAAGTGAAGCATTCATCCACCTGATTGTTATGAAATCCTTTAATCTGAGAGTCCTGGAGATGGTACTTGTATTTAGATAGTTTAAGGCTCCACCACACCATGCTGAGAATTTACCTCTGTGTTTCCAGAAGGGATGCCAGACTTTATTGAGTGTGGGCTGTTTCCCCTCAGGGCTGAAGGCAGGACAGGCAGGTCAGGAGGTAAAAGCACATCTGGCTCTGTGAGAAAAGCAGACATCCAGGGGAAAGAAGCTTTTGTGCTCTGAAACTGTTAGGTGGTAGTGAGCTCATGTCTGCTGCCATTCCTCCTGGAGGAATTCTTCAATGTGTAAGCCCTATTACTTTACACATTTTTTAAAAACTTATCTTGCTGTCATACTGAGCACCAGCAGTGCTTCAGCAGCACTTTCAACAGCCAGTCCTTGCCTGAAACCTGTCAGCTATTTCACTCTTACTGGAGACATCTCTGCTGTATTTCTCCTTTAGTCTCCTCTTTTCCACCTTTTCCATGCTGACCACAGACTCTGCAAGCTTGGGTTAGACATTGGACTTGATGATCCTGGTAGGTCCCTTCCCAGCTGAGATGTTCACAAGGATATCCAGTGGTAGGACAAGGGGGAAGGGCCTTAAGATGGAGGGAAGGTTTATATAAGATATTGGAAAGGAATTTTTCCCTGTGAGGGTGGGGAGGCCCTGGCACAGGTTGCCCAGAGAAGCTGTGGCTGCCCCATCCCTCGAAATGTCCAAGGCCAGGTTGGATGGGGCTTGGAGCAAACTGGTGTAGTGGAAGGTGTCCCTGTCTATGGCAGGGGAGTGGGATTGGATGAATTTTAAGGTCCCTTCCAACCCAACATGTTCTATGATTCTCTTGATTTCATTTAAACATTAAAAAAAGGTTTTTTTTCTTTTATTTTCCTTTTTTATTTTGTTTTGAAGGTGCACAAACAGTAGAGCAGTTTGGCCAGAGATGCTGTCTCCCTCCTTGAAGATGTTCAAAACTCAGCCAAGCAAACTACTCTGGCTGACCCTGTTTTGATAAGAGGGTTGGAGTAGGTGTTTTCTGTTCTAAACTCAACAATTCTGTGATCTTCCCATAAAAACATCCTAAATTATTTCAGACTAGTCTCTTTATACCTAAGAAGATTAAAGCAGGGAAATGAAAAGAGGAAGATTGTTAAGTCTAAGGTTTTATCTAATACTCTTGAACTTCTAAAGCTTTATTCTTTCTCTTTTTCTTTCTTAGTCAAATATTAATTAGGTTAGGACCATAGTTATATAATAATACTCTTGCTACTCCCTTGTGTACAGTGACTACAAGGCACTTCATCTTCAGAGATAAATGATCCAAAGGCTTTTCCTTCTCTAAATCTGAGGCAGCTACAACCCTTCAGCCCCTGCAGGACTCTTCTCCCGGAGTCACAGCTAAATCAGTGCCACACTGTGTAAACATGGGCTCTGCCTTACAGCCCAGACTATTTTGGAAGAGATCTGAAAAACATTTTGAAGTCTTTTCACAAGTAAACAAACAAAAATCCCCATGGCTGGATCCTATCCTTCCTTCCTTATCTGCAAGGCTTTATGTGCATATTCTTATTTAAGTGTCTGTGTAAGTATCCAAAAATGTAATGCTTCTCTTTATTTGGTGGATCATATTCTAGTAAGTGATTTAATTTAAAAATAGGTAAGATTTAAGAACTGGATGCAGGTTTTCTGTTTTTGCATGTGTTGTTAACAATACCTTCCTTGATCATTACAGTTATTGTGGCAACACATGGAAGGCAAAGGACTGCTGTTCTTCCTCCTCTTTTTTTTTTTTTTTGATAACCTGAATTTATTTATCTGTGACAACAGAATTTTTCCCAGATAAATTTGGAACCTATATCTTCTACCATCCCTGCTGGTAAATGTACTGCTCTTGCTAGTCTTGAATTGCATCATACAACTGCTTCCAGGGAATTATCCAATCCAATAACCATCCATCACTGTGGCAAAGTCTCAGCCCTCTCACATCTTTGTTAATCACAGCTGTTGCAGACTTGCAGTAGAAAAATTAGCTCATTGAGGAGGCCCATTTCATTTTTCTAAGGACTTTAAAGATGATAGTGGGAGTCTAAAATCTGTGATAACAGGAATGAACAGAAAGCAGTGGTAGGAGTTGGTCTCATCAGATGTATTTTTTTCAGCAGGAAGGTGGGATGTTATCAACCCAAAAGGGCTGAAGATTGAGCAAAACTCCTGGAAGCTGCTTCATCAGGAACTGGATGTCACTGTGATAATGCAATCACAAAGTCCTCCCTCCACCTGCAGGAGAAGAGGTGCTGCAGTGGGTGGTCACTGAGAGTGCCCTTCCCACTTGCAAGAGATGAGGATCCACTTGATTTCATCTGCTCAAGAAAAAAACCCATGGTCTGACTTGGGCTTATTTTCTGACTATTCCTAAAGCAGATCTGGTCGCCATGAAGTGATAAACTGATGAAATGAGGAACTGATGATGCCTTTGCCCAGAGAAGATGGCAGGGAGGAGCAAAACTGCTTTCCTGTGTCCCATACTTCCACTTTTATCCACTGCTTCCCACTGCTAGCAGCACTCATCCAGCAAGCACGTTGGTCTCTTGGATTTTCTGTTTTTAAACATAAGGGGCATGTAAAAAATGTCCCAAATTAGGGAAATTCCTAAAATCAGTGAAGTCACCAAACCAGATGATGGGGGGATGTATCAGAGAAGAGCTATTTGCTCTAATAATCTGTCCTTATACCCCTCTATTGCCACACCCTGGGGTAGGACACCAGGAGCTCTGATCTTGACCTGTACAGATGTTCTGGAGTCCTTTCAAGGTTATAAACAAGTGGCCAAGGGGTCCTGTGAAGTTCATGTGCAGGGTTTGTGTTGTGTGTCCGGCCTCTCGACCCCTCCTGCTTCCAAGAGGAATTTTATCTGCTCCAACATTATGGGAATCTAAATGGACGGGAATCCATCTAAAAATGTCCCCAAAACACAAAGTGATTTGGAAGCTCAGAGTCTCTGAAGCAATGGCAGTGAAGAATTGGTAATTAGGCCAGGTTGGTAAGTAGGCCCTGAGCAAGTTGGTGTAAAAGGTGTCCATGGAACAAGATGATCTTCAAGATCCCTTCCAACCCAAACTGTTCCATGAAGCTGAAATCTGACTCATATGATATTCATCTAGCATCTAGTCTTCAAAGAATTTGAAATACAGCATGATGTGTTCAACATTTTATTAAACATTAACCGTGCCTAACGTGGATGTCAGGCATTGGCAGAAATCTTTTCTGAAGAAATTATTCCCCTCTCTAAATTCCAGCAGAAATGGAAAGATTTGGAGCCTGAGAGAGACATTTCCTTTTATGAAAATGCTGTTACTGGCAGTCCTTAAAGGTGGGATCAAGGGATTTAATAAATGTAATTTTCTTTTTATTGCTGCTCAGAACTGGAGCTACTTTGGAGTGAAATGGGGATGTGCTGTGGGAAAGTACTACCCTAAATCTCTCCCCATCAAACAAATCTGCCCCAGAGCGGCATTTTAGGGCAGCATTTTGAAAAGGGAAGGGTAAATCTGCAGGAACTATGTGTGCCTGTGCCCCTTTGCTTCTTTAATCCACTCAATCACATCTGATTCTTGTGACTCAGAAACATTTGTCCAGCTGAATTGTCTGGGAATTATTCTCTCTGATATCTTTCTAAGGAAAGTTGATTAATTAGCACATTTACTGAGCATTGCTCCTATGCTGCAATGGGTCTTTGCTTTGCAGAGGGAAGATAGGCCCTGTTCCAAGTCCTTCCTTCAAAGCAGCATCTCTAAATTTTAACTATTAGCTAAAGGCTGCAATTCTCAAGCAGTCAAGAGTAGTTTTCCCCTTATTCATTCTCCATTAAAAGATAATTTTTGCTTTTTGTAAAACATAAGATCATCCAGAAAATCACGTGGTTACTAAACTGAGCACCTGGGAATACACTCCTCAAAGGAAATTTAAGTTAGCCAAAACCAGCATCAGGATTTTTCCTGCAGCAGGGCAGGATACAGCTTGAAACATCCCTCTGCCTGACAGGCAGCAATGAGTCCCTGGGAACCAAGAAATACAGCAGGAAATATTGAACTTGTAAGGAGAAGTGGTGGGGAAAATCCTGAAAAAACCACACCTGCTACCCAAATTGCTGATCTGTGTCATTTGCAACATCCTGAGGAAGTTTTAGTGTGGTTTTTCTTTCCCTTCAGCAAACTGCTCACAAACCTGCTCTGCTTGGGGTTTGCCTGCCAGCACTGTGCCAGCAGCATCCTGGATGGACTGTACCTGCCAGTATCTCAAAGCCTCTGGGCTTGTTCTCTCCAGTGCCAATGGCTGGGCAATGTGTCAGCCAGAAAACCAGGTTTCTGTCCTCCTCTGGGGGAGAAACACTGAGGTTTCACTATGAACTGCAACTGGTGCACTTTTTGGAAAATTTAAGTGTCCCATAGTATTAATTTGGCCTTCTTAGACCTTTGCTTAATACAGGCCAGCAGTGATCCACAACCAGTGATCCATCACTGTGTCCAGCAGCTGGTCCAGCCATGGAATGGAAAGCTGGGTCTGAAATGGGGTAAGAGTACTCACGCTATATCCTTCCACTTCCAAACATTTCCCATCATCTCACAAATTTAATACTTTCAATGAAAAAAAATCTCACAAATATAATTCTTTTAATGAAAAAATGAAGAGTGACATTCTTCAGGGAAAAAACAGGAGAGACCAAGGACTCATTGTCTCAGTAATTGTCTACAGCCCTGGAGTGCTTGGGCTGTAAACCCCTGCATGGTCCTAGAAGGTGAAGATTGATTCCATTTTCCTTGGGTAGGTGTATCTGAACAGGAAGAGAAAGGGAGAGGAATTCCTTGAATGTCAAGAGCAGTTTTACCCCAGCTTGTAAGGATGCTTCAGAAAGGTCCCTCTAAAGCTTTCTTTGCTTGAAGAGGGACTTCCTGCTTTGTCTATCCAGCAGAATCTTAGGCCATTTCTCCCTGAGATGCTGCAATGAAGCATCTGGTCTTTTGACAGTGAGAAAATCCAGAATGGGAAAAGGCTGACAGAAGAATGGAAGGATGATGTTACACTGGCAGCATTTATCCCTTTCTGTGCTGCAGCTTGGCTATATCCTGCTGATTTCTGAATTTTTCCTTAAATGAAAAACACGCACCTGTCTGTAAAGTCTTCTTAAAAGCCTTCAGATTGGCACTGATACAGTACAACAAATTTTGTTTTAAGCTAACACATGTAAGGGGTCACTTCTTTGATAAGCTTGGATGGTGTGATGGATTTGTGCTTTGAATGTTAGATCCACCAAAAGAATAAACAGATTCAAAGGCTTGGAGTGTGGAGAAACATGGATATTTCACACGATTTTATAATCTCATTCAGATTGCTGCTTAATGATCTTTCACAACTCTTTTTAGAAGAATATATGACATTGATTAAGGAGGTCAAACAGCGGAGATTTTTCCTTCATCCCATCATAATCAGCTCAAATAATTACTTATTCTCTGTTAAAGTAAGCATCTCATTTCCATTTCAAACTTTGTTGGCTTTCAGATAGAAATTAATATCTAGATCTTTCTGCAATTAAGAAAATTCTTACCATGAAAGCTTCTGGCAGGGCACAGGGTTGCAGGTCATCAGAAAAGTTCTTTTTCCAAAATAAAAGTGAAACTAAGTCTTGTTATTTCTTTCCTCAAGTGCAGAAGGTATCAGTATTGCACCTGGAAACCAGAAGTTAATTGGGCAATGACAGAAAATGAGCAGGTTGATGCCAATTTAACTGAGATGAGACTCTACTCTTTGGGTTTATTGTCACCAACATGCAGAAAAGTAGTTCGGGGAGGTGGCTTTCCCCTTTGTGCAGTAAGTTTGAAAAATCAATGGATTTCCTATGTTGAGAGGTTTTACTTGTACAGGCACATTAACACAGCTGGCTCCAGATTTTTGATATGTCATAAAAATAGGGCATAGACACAGAGATGTTTGACAGTTTGCCTTAGGAAATGAGAATTCTTCTCTTTCTAAAAAGAGCTGGAAAGAGAAACTAATAAGTAATGAAGACTCTCTTGCTCTAAAAGACTACTGCAGTTCTACAGTTGAACAACGGGAGAGCTCATAGGTTGTCAAAAAGAAGTTCAGCAGTTTTACCATCTTTGTGTCTCATCTTTAATATATTCATTGCTGCCTTTAAGATAATGATGTCTTCTGATTACCCTTGCAGGAAGAGTACCTTGTACCAGGAGGGGGTGACTGGCACCACTCAGAGCTGAGCTGCCTGGTGCTCCTGCAATCTCCCCTCGAGCT
>VZRX01023377.1:61666-74642 GCA_013398075.1 Notiomystis cincta | reverse complement strand
GAGATGGTTTTCATCATTCTCTGTATTAATACAGAAGTGGAGAACTAGGACTAACTCCAGATTGGTTTTAGGTGTTTGCAAAAAAGATGTCAAAAAACACTTGAATCTCTTAGTTTTCCTTTTTTGAGAAACATATGTCACAATTGTTTTAGATTTGAATGTGTATGAGGGTATATTTAAAGCTCCACAGGTAGTCTGAATTTCATTCTTCGAAATAACAGTATATAATGAAAGTATATTTGTAAATATTCATAGTTTTCCTGTCAGAGGATTTGGAAGGCACTGTTATAATTTTAATAAAACATTCATTTCTACTGACATTTAGAATGGTTTCTCCCAATTTCAGAAATGTTTTCACCAGATTTTGCATGCAGGGTTAGGAAAACTACAACAACTTTTAATTGAACTGCTATTAGGGCAGGCTTTGCAACGAGCCTTTTAAGGCACTTCATTTTATAGATTGCTATTAAATGTAATTAATTGCTTCAATTGTGTATCTCCATGTGAATATGCACATGGACTGAAATACATGTTTATATACACATATACACAAGCATGTAAATAAATATTTACACTCTGGTAACACATACCTGGATAAGAGAGATACAGCCACTGCAAAACTTTGTTTTCTAATTACGCTTTATAATATAGTCAAAGTCCTAGAAAGAAATGCAGTTTTCGGTCATAGTTTTTTTCCTACTGTTTATGTTTCCCTATCCTCTCTTAAAGCATGAGTAAGACAATTGTGAGATACTTGCATGATAACGGACACACATGGTGAAATCAAAGTTTGGGGCTCTTCGTACAGCTATATCTGACTTAACAACTTCAGCCTTTTATTTCCTAAGTCTTTCCATCTTTGGCAATTTCTGCATGCCTCAGTTTCCTACCTTCTGTAGTTATTTTCCTAAAAGCAATCAGAGTAAATTCCTCAGACTGTGCTGGTCATAGGAGCAGCGAGACTGGGAGATATAACTGCTCTCATTTCACCCATTTCAGTTAGTCAAAGCAGAGGTTTCAAAGGACTGAAAATCAGGCTCATCTGTATTTTTCCTTCTCTGCTGAGAAGCATGTCTCAAGACTCACCTGTGTGCCTGGGGTGCCATGCAGAAAGATCACTTGTAGTATTTCGACTATCCAGATACCCATAATGGCTTTCTGAAAAAACACTGCATTAGTAAAGTCTGCTACCTTCATTTGCAGCTACCTTCAGGGTTTGGCAGGATGAGATCTAAAAGACAGACACACAGGCAGAGATCACCCACACCCTGGCAAAGCTTAAGTTTGCTGTTACCTTGCTTGAGCAACTGGCACTGCCTTCACAGGGCCTTAACCTTTGCATTGGTACAGTTGGGCATCAGAAGAAAAATAGGCAGAACTATTAAGAGCATGTGAAAGTCAGGACTGAAGTTCCTCTCCTCAAAGCCTCATCCCTAGCCATGATAATTCCTCCTTTCCTTTCCATGATAATTTCCCTTCCTTTCAAATGGACACAAAGGGTATATTTCTTCTTAGTCTTCCAGCCACCAGAGCTAAAGCTGTAAGAACTGGCAAAACTGACATAAATACCTTCGCCTATTTCTACCACCACTGTGCTGTACTTCAAACTACCTCTGCTGACTTTTATTATTCCAAACATTGTAATGTTAAAATTGCTGATGCATTTTTTTTAAAAATGGAGTAATGACTAAAATTCTGATAAATTACAGTGGGTGTTATTTTTGATAATTTAACATAATGGATGTAGCCTTTTCACTAAAGTAGCAATTAAGTCATCACTGTTGCCTGGCCTACACAAATTTATTGTGTCTCAGTTTATTGCTCTTACCTTCAGAACCATTTTGCCCCAAATCTGACTCCAAAGTCAGAAGTCATGCAGAGAAAACTGGTAGGAAAACAAAGGTCATTAACTGAAACTCTTATTTTTCAGTATGTTCCACTGATTTTTAAACAGTTGCAATTAGCTCTGCATCTAAAATATTGTTTCCTCCCTGCAATCATTGTTCCTGCAGGTACATGTCTGTTTCACTGTATTTTCACTCTGAATAAGGAATATGAACATGGGCATACAATCAGAATCACCTACCTTTAAGGTGCTTCAGCTGCATTGCTTATCTTTTAGTTCTTGGTTTGATTATGAGCAATATATGTATAAGATTCCCATATTTATGTCATTCCAGTCTCTTTTTCATAAAAGCCAATGTACTGATGCAAAAATAACTTCCATTACAAATTATCATTGTTCTGGTGGGATTATTTATTATTTTTTTTAATTTCCTTCCTGTGGCTGCTGCTATCAATACTAAAGCAGTGTAATATCATAGCATCATAGACTCACAGACTGGCCTGGGTTGGAAGATCAGCTTGTTCCAACCCCCTACCATGGACAGCAACTTATTTCACTAGACTAGGTTGCTCAGAGCCCCATCCAAACTAGCCTTGAACATTTTCAGAAATGAGCCATCCACAACTTCCCTAACAACCTATTCCAGTGACTCACCACACTCACAGGAAAGAATTTCTTCCCTAATTTAAACCTGCTCTCTTTAAGTTTGAAGCCATCCCCCTTGTCCTGGCACTGCATGCTCTTGTAAAGAATCTCTTTCAATCTTTCCTGGAGGCTCTCTTCAGGTACTGGAAGGCTGCAAGTAGGCCACCCCAAAGCCTTCTCTTCTCCAGGCTGAACAGTCCCAATTGTCTCAGCCTTTCCTCACAGGAGACATGTTCAATTCCTTGAATCATGTTCGTGGCCCTCCTCTGGACTCTCTCCAGCAGTCCATGTCCTTCCTGTGCTGGGGACCCCAGAGCTGATGCAGCACTGCAGGTGAGGTCTCAGCAGAGCAGAGCAGAGGGGCAGAATCCCCTCCCTGCCCTGCTGTCCACACTGCTTTGGATGCAGCCCAGGACACATTTGGCTCTCTGGGCTGTGAGTGCTCATTGCTGGGTCATGTCCAGCCCATCCTCCACCAGCACCTCCAAGTTCTTCTCAGCAGAATCTGTTCATCCCACAACCTGTGTTGGTGACAGGAATCACCCCAATCCAGATGCAGCACCTTGCAGTTAGTCTTGTTAAACTTCATGAGATTTCCATGGGCCCATTCCTCGAGCTCGTTCGGGTCTCTCTGTATGGCACCCCATCCTGCAGTGTGTCAGCCACATCATTTAGCTTGGTCTCATCTGCAAATTTGTGAAGGGTGCACTTGACCCCAAGGGACACCACTTGTCACTGATGTCCATCATGACTCTAAGACATTGACCCCTACCCTCTAGATGTGACTGTTTCACTGCTTTCTTATCCACCAAATCCATCTCTCTCCAATTTAATGAGAAGGATATCATGGGGCCTATGTCAAAGTGTTTACAGAAGTCCAGATAAATGACACCTGTAGCCCTTCCCTTTTCCACTGATGAAGTCGCTCCATTGTAGAAGGCCCTGGCAGGACTTGTCTTTGGTGAAGCTGTGCTGGCTGTCCTGAATCACCTCCCTGTCCTCCATGTGCCTTAACATAGTTTCTGTTTCATGATCTTCCCATGCATGACTTCCCATGACTCAGGGTCCTCATTTCTCCCCATTTTAAAGATGGGTACAATATTTTCCTTTTTCCAGTCCCCTAGGTCTTCAACCAACTGCCATGACTTTTCAAATATCTTGGAGAGTGGCTTGGAAGCTACATCATCAAGTTCCCTCAGGACTCTGGGCTGCATCTCATTAGGTCCCATAGACCTATGTAAGTTACTCTTTTACAGCAGATCAAAAAGGAATCATCAGGCTTTTATCTCAAACCTTGAATCTAATGAGCACAATTGACAAATTCTTTCCTTCCAGTTTAGCTAGCAATTTGAAGATTCCATTATTTCTTTTTATTATTCCTAAACTGATTAGGAATGAAAGCTAACATAACATACCATAAAAATTTGCTTTGCACCTAACCTTATGCATGGCCTTAGACAAAACACTTCTTTTCCCTCTTTGTTTTGAGTAGTTATAGTACTGACAGAGGAAGTCACAACTCTAAGCACTTTTACCACGGCTTTGTAAATCGCCTGCTTTCCTTTGCTTCCACAGGGCTTTCCCAGCAACCCAAAATTAGACATAGACTGAGTTTTTCCTGATCTCCCTAAAAAATTCTTGATATCTCAAGGAAGTTAATACGAACATGTATTTCTGATAAGGACCTCCAAGCTGTTAATCTAGATTTTAAGACTATTTGAGAAATGGGTGTTCATTTGCCCCCCAGTGTATAACTCCATAATGAGAGAACAGAGTCACAGAAATTGAAAAGTATCTATTTTGGTTACCTACACCTGTGCCTGTAAGTGGAGTCAAAGTGTTCCCATAATTTCTTTGATAAAGAAAGCCTCCTCCATTCAGGAGAAATGGCAAGAGAGATACCATCACAGCTTTGAAGGGTCAGGACCTGTCCTGCCTTGGCAGTCTGTACACTGCTTGGCAGAGAGACGTGTGAGCATAAAGACAGTTCCAGCCATGTACTGCAGGTTAGATCATGGACACACACAGGGGCCATGAAGTAGCCAACATGTTATCAGCTGGCAGCTGAGCTTACCTTATTCATGTAGCCATGCCCCAAGCCACCATTAGAATAAACCACCTACTAATAAAGCATTAATATACAGCAGGTGCCTAATTATGTAGACCAAGTTACAACTGGCCCTCATTTTCAAGTGAAAAATTGTGGGTTTTGAAAATCCTAGCTGAAGGCTTTGCAGAAACTATATGCTGTCACATCAAAACCCAGTCACATCAGGTATCCTGGTCCTTGGTATAATACAAGACCCAGGGGGACTGATCAGTTTAAAAAGAGAAACTAGTCTGCCCCAGGCAAAAAAATAATTCAGAGCAACACTAATTCACACTACCAAATGGAATAAGACAGCAAGCTTTCTGCTCTATCGATAATCTTACTCTCTCTTCAGCTACCCTCCTTCCCTACAGGGAGAAAAAAAGAAAGAAATCTACTTCTACCAGCTACTGCAGCTCCAGGGGATTATTTTTATTCCCCTAAACTCCAGTTTGGTTCAGAACACTGTTCCTACCACAAACAAAATTCTACATGTGTATGCTGGGTAAATAGGAAGTATTACAGGAAAGAAAATGTATTAGTCGTCTCTTGCACAGGCATACTACTCTTCATTTCCAGCTAAACGAGGTCCTATCTGAGCAGCTCATTAAAGGGGTTAAATATGTTGTCTTTAACTCCTATAAAACCCAGCAAAAGGAATTCCAGATATCCTAGTATTTCCTATGTCCAACAAAAACACCAGTTCAGGCACCAAGGAAGCTCTGTTCCTGCAATAAAATCAGAGTGTTACACTAGGCAGTGGGGGTCTTTCCTTCTCCCTACCCCCACTTCCCTTGCAGCAATCAACAACTAAATTGATCTGACCCTTCATCCATATAGCAAGGACCCCAGGGAGAGGGGATATATGCACTGTATGGAGTGCATTGGGGAAGAGAGGACCTGGGTGGGTGGCAAGGGGTGGGGGGAAAGATAAAGAGTTCAAAAGTAAAGTCATCAAAAATAATGAGAGTGTTCTGCCCAGCTTCCACTGCAGCAGAGGAGCAAAGTGACCTTTCAAATAGGGTGTCCCAGTCCACAGCTGAAATAACTGGTCACAGAAAGCTGCAAGCAAATTGCCTTGACAAGGCTGTTACTGTTGTTAAGAGTTCAAAGGTTTTGGACACTAGGTCAGCAGCTGCCAATCGAGCAGACAGAAAAAGCTGCTCATTGAGCCTGTGATTTCTACCTAGGCCGCTATTATCCCTGACTATTCCTGTACCTCAGCAGCTCCTCTGATTAAACTAGCCTCCCTTTTACATCTCTTTCAGAGTGAGATTCACACACTAATTAGTTGCCTGCTCTCCACTGGGATGTCAGACCCTCAGTCAATTTATCTCTATTTCAGCCTGCTCAGAGTGACTTCCCCAGTTATCAAAATTTAATCATGCCTTCAAAAATGTTGAAAAGTGGTCATTAGAGGCAAAAGGCCACAGGATACAATATTCATTTTTCTCTATCTTCCAGTCATCCAGCTGGCATCTATAATGGATATCCTGGGGGCTGTGAGAACACGTTGATTTATGCAACCTTGCTCTTGCTCTCACTGTGGTGCACCAGCCTGCTTTAAAGAACAGGTTTTAACAAGGTCTGAGGTGGGAGGACATTAATCATGGTAGCATTGTATGTGAAAAAGGGTGCTGTGTAGTCAGAAGAACCCCCTACAGCAGGGCAGTTAGATTTTTTTACCACCTTCTCAGAGATAAAGGAGAGTTTGACAATTGATTAGACCTTTCTGTAACCTTGCAGTCCTGTGAAATGATGAGAGAGAGAAAGGGAGGGGAACGAACAGTGAGAGGGGGAGGGAGAGAGAGAGAGAGAATGATTCTCATACTGACGGTCTTAAATGTGCAATAACTTTATGATTCTTGACTGAAACTGGCTATCAAAATCAGTCCCAACTCAATACAGTCTAAAAAAGAAGATCATTCTTTGAATAAGAGTCCTTTCAGCTGTACATGTCAGAGGCAATCATGGGCACCAGCAGCCTGCAGTGACTTCCCTGAATACTCTGTATTGCACAGTGAAACCCTGATAAAAATGGCATTGGATAACATCAATCCAAGCTGTAACATTCCAAAGTAGGTTTCAGCAAAATCAACAGTGATGAATTGAAATTTGTTGACAATAGGCTGGGGGGTGAGGGGGAGCGGGGGAGAGTAGTGGTGGTGTGATTATTATTCTCTCTTTTTCTTCCTTGAAACCAGAGGAATGATTTCCAAACCTTGGTGCGCGCAACTGAATGCATACATTTGCATGTGATGAGCCAATGCAGAATGTGAAGGCAAAATCTGAGTGTGCAAATCAGAGCCTTGCTTTGCCTTGGAGGGTTCCCTGGTGAGCAATGCATATGTAAATGAGTGTTGGAAACTGGGCTCACCTAATCTGTTTACTCTGCCATGACGTCAGGTGTTTTTTCCCTTGACCAACAGGCAGGAGTGGAGGGTCACAACTTAAGAGTGGCTGGAGCAGGGCACAGTATGTTCTGCCTGCTCCATACCCACTCTGTCAACGTGACTTAATCCTTAACTGCAATCCCCCTGCTATTTCAGTCCTGAGCTTTACTCTCTATAAGATGCAATATTTGCCATTTTCCATTATCCTGTCCTGGGATCTCTCAAGCTGAAGAAGTCTTCTGAGCTCACTCCCTCTCTCCTTGCTGATACTTGAGACCCTGGGGGTAAATGTTCAGCACAGTATGCAGGCATTGAGCTGAACTCATTACTTGTATGGGGAGGAGAATGCAACTAATCCTCATATCATGCTGGAAATTTAACCCTGGATGTCATAAGACACTGTTCTTTGCCACAGACAGAATTAAAATGAGCTGGAGAGAATATGGTGAAAAAAAGACTCAAAAGCATTTTCCAATTTTCCCTCTTGGCATTGGTGGACTGAAATCTGTTTCTTGACTGTGGACAGCCTGACAGTCAACCTCAGTTTTCTGTTTCCAAAGCAGCTGACTGTTAGCCACTTCAGAAACGGCCTCTTATGGGCAATGTTAGATGCTGATCTAGGTATTACAGGTCAGTAAAGTAAATGGCACCAGATCTTTAAAAGCTTTGGAGTCCCAAAACGCAGGCCCAATTTTTTTTCCACTATACAAGGACATTTCTCCATAACACCTTCTCCCCAGAGAATGTGATGATGTCTTCCGGTCTCTGATTCAGTCTGTGTGTTTCATACATGCGCTGCAATACTAGATAACAACTTCTGCATTAGGTTGCCAACATGCTTTTTGGTCTTTCCTGCTGCAGCAGGAAGGACATGAAGCACCAGCCATTCTTCAGCACATGAGCTACTGCAGGCAAGCAGTTCACTTGTCAATAAGCAGCCTGTGTAATGATAGGCCATGGGACATATTCAAAAAGATTTAGACTTACAATTTAAAGGGGTATACTGGAGCCATAAACAGAAGAATGTATGTGCCTAGCCACATTCATTTCAAACTGGCCCCTTCAAATTCAGGGGCACAGGTTTACACAAACAAACCCTGAGTACATTAGCTGAATGTAGTCAGACATATTATTTGTCTTGGGCTGTGGTAGGCTGAGTAGATTGTAGTAGACTGAGTGATACTGGAAGGTTGCTCAGCTTTCAAAAAAGGCTGGGGGGAGTTGTGCACTCAGCACCTTTGCAAAAACCAGCAGTGTTGGTCTGGAGAAGAAATCCCCATTTTTTTTGCTACAATTTTTGAGCTCCCAAACGTATTCTACATGTGGGACTACTCTTGTAAAAGAGTAGAAATTTATTTTTGAGGCAAGAATGAATCTTGCACCAAAAGAGAAGTGTAGGTGGGCTTTACTAAAAGACAGAGCTGTCACATTTCATTCTCTGTTGACTCAAGATTATTCAAAGAATATTTGTAAGGAAAAATATTTTTCTGGTCTGTTACAAGGTTAACAGCGTATGAGAAGGAAGGGAAATTAAAAATCCTGGAAAATGTTGACTGCATGAGAGTAGTAGCCTGGTAGCTGCTAGGATTTTGGACAGCAGATGTTTTACATCAACACCTCCCCATATTGTATGTCAACAGTATAGAAATAGAGGCATTAGTTATGCTTTCTGTTTGGTAGAAATGAGTGGAAGTACAGTACTAAATTATGGTTTTGCTCCATGTACTCTGTCTTCGTGGCACTGTTGGCAAGCATGAAAGCTGTAATTTTCATTAAAAGACTCATCCAGATATTTGGCAGCAATTATATTATTCCTAGAGAGACTCAGTCACAAACAGAAAATTAACCCAAAAAGCAATGTTTGTATTAGATTTATTTTAATTTTTATTATTTATCAGTGGTACAAAAAGAAAGAAGATCCTTTAAAGACCTTTTAGTAAGTAAGTAAATAAATAAATAAATAAGTAAATAAATAAACCACATCACAAAACAACAAGATAGCAGTGACTATGGAGGGTAGCAGCTCAATCTCTATTTTTATATCAATAATGTAACAGAATAAAACCAAGTTAAGACCTACAGCAAAATCCATTTTAAATTTCAAAGAATATATCCAGACTACATGGAGAACTTGAAGAAATAGCAATACACTTACAGTATTGTAAAAATTCTGACTATAGCTGATGATAAAATTGGAGGAATGTGTATGCATCCATTTGCCTTTGGGCCTGCATGTATGTTTATGCACATATAATAGCTAGTTCATATAATAGTGGAACTGAAAACTGTCAACTAAAAGCAGAGGAACTTATGATGTATATAAAGCACTTCCAACAGGCAAAGACTCATGCTCTATTTTTCCTACTTAAGGATCTAAACTGACATAAAATAAGTACTTCAAGAGACACCATTTTTCAACTGGAAGATTCTTACTAATGGACTATTAGTCAGATCCAATAAATAACAATAACAGTCATTTGCATGCTGTAGCAGTACTATATACACAGTGCACTTACCAGAGAAAAAAAATGCTAACATTTTTCAAAAGCCTTAATTCAAAGGGACTCATCCCAGGACATGTGACCCTAAGTCGCTCCACAACTCTGGAATTTCACTCTGAAATTATCATTCAAGCAAATGCTGAATCCCAAGAAATTTAACTGAAACTGCAGTTAGCAGCAGGAAACACCCTAGAATATCCTCACAGATACTGTGAAAAGGTTGGGAGCTCTTGTGCAACTTTCAGGCAAATGGCTTCCTTTCTTGAAAACTGAATTGTGAATTTTTATATTGTAAGTTTTAGGATAGACCAATACTGATACCCGTAAAACCAGCATTTTCAAGGTAGTTCAAAATAAAAGCTTTTAGAAAGAACAGCATCTGTTATTTTTCACATATTGCAGTCTCTAGGAGAGTGCACATTCAAAAATCCAGATGTTGTCCATTTCACAAATGACACTGAACATTGTAGAGCAAAATATTTTTTGTAAATATGAATGTGGAGATGTTCTATTGGTTATGGGGTTTGAGAGGAAAATAATAATGTACTGTTATTTAATTTTTTTGAATCAGTGTCTTTACTCTTACTCTTGCACAAGATAAAAAAGATACCATATTAGGAGCCACTGCTAAATCCACTGAAACAACCAGACAATATGAATATTACTTGCCACAACAAAATACATGTTTTCAAGATAAAATAACCTACATGTTCTAAAGTAACCCACATATAGCAAAATTATGGCCCTGCTATATTTATACACATGGGTGCAGTTTTCACACACAGTTATAGTCTCATATTGTATATCTTTAAATCATGCTGCAAAAGTTTCTGTCTTCCCCTAATGTCGGCTCTAATTTAGGATGAACAACTACTCTCATAAAGAAAAACTGCTGCTGCTGCTGTTTATTAGGCTGCAGAAAGGTCTCGCTGACTAATGTCCCAGGATTAAATGAATGTGGAATAATAAGAGCTGATTTATTTGTGCTCCAGCAGGATAAAGCTGCCACTGATTTTACAAGAAACTATTCATCTGAGGGCTACTATAGCTAGTAAATTGTGGCTGTTGCTGAAATTAGTCTCCAGGCCTTCGTACAATCTACAGAGTGAAGTAGCAATGCGGTAATAAAGCTATTGTGAGTACTTGGTGCTTTTAAAAGGTCCCACTTTCATCCCAGTCCAAGGGGATTCGAGAAGTCAGCTTTCAGAGTTTGCCATCACAATGTCTACTGGCCTTTGCCTACAATTTTCATTTCCACACTGGGAATGTATGAAAATTAAAAATGTGTAGCTGATGAAAAAGGAGAGGAAATCTCATGATTGTGGGGATTGAGCTGCTTTATTTTTGTTTTCTTCTCGCAGATTGGACTAATGCTTTCCTTTCAGAATTACAGTGTCTGTATACAGGTCTCCATCTAGACCAGAAATTTTATTAAGACTAGCAAAGTGAGTCCTTAATAAGATAGCAAAGAAACCTTTTTTTTAAGACTTCCTAAAAATTTTCTGATGTTTGCATTAAGATAATAATAAACTGAAAATTATCCAAATCACATTAAAAGATAAAAAATTAAATTGGCTGAACGGTTAGGAATTAACAGAGCCCTTTTCAAAGAAGAAATAATGGGAAATAATGTAAATAAAAATTTAAAAGTGAAAACCATACTTAGGATGGAACTGGAAGCATTATACCCTGATCTAATAAAAGGAAAAAATAGTATGTCAGATAGCCAACTGCAGAGATATGAAAGAATGGCTAAGCCCTATGGACAACCTCCATATTGAAAATTAAAGTGAAAGCCTTTTCATGAAACTTTTAATCTCAACACATAATTTTTATTTAAAATTAATTACATTTTTATTTGTTAGGAGTATTTCTTCCAGGTTAAAATCAGATTACACTTGTAGAAATAACTTTGATTCCCTGTCTTGTACATATTTTCTGAATAAAATACAACACACATAATTGTCCAAGTCCATAGTTATGAAATCTAGTTCAGCTGGAATAAATGAACACACATGTTCTAGATACATTGGTACATTAAAGTGTGGTAGCCCCTCTTTCTTTCACAGGAAGACCTTGTTGGTGATATTGCCATTGTACTGTTGGCATGATAGACATTTCTGTGGAAAGGAGCATGAGCAGCACACAGCACCTGAAACCTCAACATGAACTCTCACAACTGATTCTGAAATATCAATATGACTTTTACACAAAGCGATCACACAACCACACGCACTTGAACAAGCAGAACACACATAGAACAAATACAATCTTAAAACTTAAAGCTAAGAGATAACACCTCCTGTGAAGAATTCTGCCACTTCATTTTACCTTTCTTACTATTTTTTTGCCTATTTTTAAACTGAACATAAAAGTATATGGATCTATTTAGGTTTGAAATGAAAATTCAGGCTGGGCTTTCTTCAGGTAAAGAGCATCCATTAGTGAATTATTCTAAGGTATTGAACAAGCTGAGAGTGTCCTCTATCTCCAGTTTAGAATTTGCTAGATAACACTTCTCACCTACAGTGTATTTCATTTCTTTGTGTTGTAACTATAGTGACAAATTTTATCCATAAAATATATTGCACTCAGCACTAGAGCTTTTTGTTTTCAAATGAAAGGTTATCAACCTTTTCTTTTTATGCAATGCTTTATAATTGAGTGTTATACCTCCCATCTTGAGCTATCCTATCCCAACTTTCAGGCATAGTCAGTCTTTACTATATATTAGAAATATTTCTCATAGTGCCAAAAGCCCTACAGGGGAGGACTATTGTGAAGACAATACTATAGGTTTAAGTTCCTTTTCAGGAGGGGAGGTGACAGAGATCCATATACTTCAATGCCAGTATCCATGATAATTGTAAGAAAAGTTACCACTGCCTCTAAGCTGAACATTCAGGTACAATTGAACCATTCATTTCCAGAAAACTAAGATTTTTCTATGTTCATAGGTACTAAAATTATTACCAAACTCAGTTCAAATTTCTAAAACTATGACCTGGTTGTATACAAAATAAAAACAGCATTTATTTTTTTCTGTCAGTCCTCTCCCTTCAAGAGCTTTTGAACATCTAGTTGTTGCAAATAGACAGGAACTTGGCATTTGGATGAAGGGAAGAAATGCAAGGAAACACACAAAAAGATACAGAGAATAAACAGCAAGACATCCCAAGAAGGGAAAATAAATTTAGCACACTGACTTAATCACATTGATATTTGGTGCAGTGCATGACAGAGTACATTTTAATAGAGATTTCAATGTACACATTACACCAACAAGGTAACATAACTGCTGTTTAGAAACTCAGAGATAGTAGTATGAATATAGCCAAAGTGTCAGCAACAGGTTTAAATCTTTCAAGTTGGGTTCTTTTTTCCCCCCCATATTTTTTCCAAGAATTTTTTGTAAATTGAAAAAAAAAGAAAAACACAAAAACAACAAAAAAACTAAACCAAATCAAAACTCCAAAAAGAAACAAATAAACAAACAAACAAA
>VZRX01023377.1:33388-61609 GCA_013398075.1 Notiomystis cincta | reverse complement strand
AAAAAAAAAAAAAAAAAAAAAGAACACCACACCAAACAACTGCATACTTCATCAAGATTTTTTTTCAGTTACAACAGTCACAAGTGATTTTAAAGCAGTGTACCAGACAAACCAGCTATAAAACTGGGGGGCTAGGGAGGTGGGATGTGGAGGGTTGTCAAAGGTCAACACTTAAAATGCTGTTTTCAAAAACAACAAACTGAAAACATTTGAGGGATTCCTTATTAGCTGTTGGCATTGGATTTTTACAAAAGATAATCACAGTTACAGAAGCATGTATTTTCTCCATCATTCATAAGGTGCAATGCTGATTAGTGATCATCTTCGTTATCTTGTCGGAATAAAACAGCTACAGAATTAGACGCTGCTCGTTTATTGAAACTGAAAGGATAAATTAACTTCTTAAAACTCATTTGTAACTCTAGCTGTTCCCAAAGTAACAGTAACACTCACCACAGTGTTTCATCAGTTTATCACCCTGTGGTCATACTTAGTTCCATCCAAGTTTTTGTGCTATACCTAGTATCAAGATAAAGCCCTAGATCTAGGAAAAATGTCTGTCTGTGTTAATTAAGATTATTAATTACTGGGAGTAAAAATTAAACTTCTGTTTCTCTGAATATCAAGGAATTCCGCAAGTAAGAGCATTTCTTTCCTCTCTATGCAAAGCCTTTCAGACAGAAGAATTCAAAAACTCTTCTCTCAGACAAACCTCTCTCAATAGTAATTCAAGCTGCTACTTGTTCCCAGTATTTCTCTATTTCTCTCTGTTTTTCTGAGATATTTTCTTTCCTTTTCCTTTTTTTTACCTGTTCTTTCTCATAAGTATATTTTGACTCCACATTAAAAATAATAAACATGATAAACAATTATGGATATTCATACATAAAGTACAAATATTTTTGTGTATTTGCTGAAAATAGTGACAGATGACAATGTTTGAAGTATAATCTGCTCTCATAACCCAGAGAGTTTTTGAAATTTCATATTCCATTCTTGCTGACTTCCATGCACAAACATATGAAAATTTCAATAACAGTTTGTTATATATAAGCAGCACTCACAAAGATTTAATGCAAGAAATTAAGTTTATTAAAATTAATAAGTCTTTTTCTCTGGTAAATATTGAAGGATAACAATGTAAGGAACTTGAGTTACAGTGGTTATGTAAGGAGGAGTTCAAGCCATAGCCCTGCTCTAACTGGATGTCAGGGTTGTGCTTGTGTGCTGTCATCAAGCCCCCAGGCCATCCAGGAGAGCTTCAATCAGCTACTGCATGGGTATGAGAGCAGACAGACATTAGGCTTGGTGATGGGCTCCAATTCCAGCTGCTCTTGTGACAAGGAGTTCAAGAAGTGCTTGGACAACACTCTCAGGCACATGAGGTGACCCTCAGCGATGATGCTGTGCAGGGCTGGGACCTGGACCCAAGGATCCTTCTGGGTGCCTTCCAACTCAGCCTGTTCTGTGATTATGTGAAAAATGTTTGACTAGCTGCTACAGGACTCTCCAGGAAAATTTTGGAATCTGGAGGATTCCCCCATCAGCTGTGAATAGGTCAACTGATGCTCACTATTTATACATTTGTTAACTTTACCCTGGGTGGAGACGGGACATCCAGACAGCTCCGGCTGCATGTCTGACCAAACTGCACCTGAAAGAGACACTACTGAATCTCAAAAATATGTCCTGCAGATACAGAAATAGCCATGTAGGGTGACCTTTTCTCCTGCCTATGTGTGCATGTTTCTGTTCTAGATAGTTTAAGATAATCAATAGCAGTGGATGGATTGTGCATATGTGGGAGCTCTCACGCAGAACCACTGACCACATGAATTACAACAATTCATCAGAACAGTTCAGGGAGTGTCAGCTGACCCAGCCAAGAAGGCATTGTAAAGCCATCCTCAACCCAGACAACAGACCATTGCGTTCCAGGGACGCAGTTCCACATGAGATTACTAAACTCTGCGAAAGAATAAAATTGATTTTAAAAAAAGCAATGTGGCCATGATTGACTGTGGAACAGAACAAAAGTATACTGGAAATCCATCCCAGAGTCTAGGAACTCATACTGAAAGATGGCAGCACTGAGCGGGTAATCATAAAGTCTAAAATATTTTTTCTGAGATTGTCCTTCCGATACTATTTCTATAGACTTACATAGGTAAAACTCTCAGCTAATCTTTTTTTTTTTTCTGAGATATCCTGAAAATCAGATGGAGAAGCATTCATAAATCCACAAAAGAACCATAAAAACCTACTGGATTACTTCATCAGAACTTGATAATGAATTGAATTTTGACAGAAATTCTCACTAATAGTTGCAGAAGAAATTTTTTTGTCATTTTTCAAATTAGTGCCTTTTACAACTTTTTTTTTTTTTTTGAGCACAAAGTTAGGTTGCTTCCTTCTATATTTATTTCCACATTATTTTTCAAATTATTATAGAAAAAGAACATGGTATTTTGCTAGCATTGAGTAGGAAGCTGTTCATCTTAAATGAAATTCAGGTAATATTGAACTCAACAGAAAATCCCCTAAAGAGAAGAATTCTCATCTCCTCTCTTTATAGCATTGTTGTATAAATTAAGAATGAGAAAATCAGTATGGCAGAAAAAGCTACTGACAACAGTTTTAGGGAAATATCTGTTCAAGCTTCTAAAAGAATCTTCTTCCAATCAGTTTCAAATTCTATTCTAGATTTTGGGGAGTTTTGCTCATATTGTGGCAAACTTCAGGAGAAGAGCATTTGTAGAAGATGTCTGCGACTGATTTGCAATGGAAATCTGAATAATTTCTTTTTTACTTTAAAAAGTTACAGTCATGAGTAATATTTGGTTGCCTGTCTACTGTTTCAGTCAATATCACAGTATTGTTAAATGCAACCTGGATATTCATTTCTATCTCATAAGGAAGAAAACAAAAACAAGCTGCTTTGCATTATGCAGGGGAGGAACAGGTCAAAGAAAATTCAAATTCCTAAAGCTGTGTGATCAAGGGCAAAAACGATAAAAGAAGAAAAAACTAGCAATATGGACACAGTGAAACTATAGTATGATTAAAATCTCATTTTACATCAAGGAAATTGCTTGAACACAAATAGAACCTCTTCTAGCTAACTTTTTATTCTGTAAACCTTTTAGATGTTCTTGGAATGTTTGATGAAATTTTCATCCCCTGTACAATAGCCTTTTGTAGCTTTTCTTATTAGTGTGGACCTGCAGCCTGCCAGCATTAAACATTAATCCTCTGCATAATGAAACTGTGAGAATGGATTTCTATGAAATTTCACACATTTGTTAGTCTGGTGAGGAAGATGCTCATTTTCATGTCCAGCTTTTCAAGGTTTTCTGATTTAAAAAAGTATCTCTAAACTCAGGATTGGTTGGAAACTGGGAAGAGTTGCTTTTTCTCTTATTAGTGTTAACGTTTTGATTTGATATTTAATGAAAAAAATCAAAAAATATTCAGTGGGAAATATGTAGCAAATGAAGCACATAGCATGCAGTGAAATTATGCACAACTCACACTAGGCACAGCAGTACCATATGACCAGCACTGCCCACGTATGGCCAGGTGATAATTCACAAGTACATCATAGCCCACACCTGCTTTTCCTTGCATTTGTACAAATCTAGGGTTTTATAGATATAAAAGCTAACAGGATCCATACATGACCAGAGTCTACAGACTTAAGACAGATGAGGGTAGGGGTGGGGCATCTCCCAGATTTTAAGGCTTAGACTATTTGACTTCACATTGGCAGCATAAGGATGCAGATGAGGGATGGCAAGTTGCAGTCATATTCACCTGGGAGGAGACATTGAATGAGACAATAAAGGAAATTGCAGGCTAGGTGAAACTGCATTAGTTAATTTGCTCTGTTTTGGGAGCCAGAGAGAATAAAAGCTCTTTTATCAAACTCTCCTCATGGATGGAGGTGCCCTGGTGAATTTGTTGTTAAATGCAGTCAAGATGATTATACTGTCAGCCTGTCTTCTGAAGGCATTATCCAATACCTCAGCAAGAGGTAAGAGCCATCCCTTAGGGAAGTACTTTTGGCTTCAGCCAGCATCTTCCATGAGTCAAAGGACATTCCAGACACGAAGCAAAACTGGCTCTCTATGCATTAAAGAGCACTTGTGTCATTTTTGTCACCAGCACCCCAAGTAACCTTTCCTGTAAGGTGAAAAAAGGAGGCACTGGGTTTGACATAACTGATGGAAATGGCAATTTTAGAGTACAACATTAGTATACATATATCAACGTTTTCTCTAGCTGGGCTTTAAGCATATATCTAATCAGTTATACGTGCTGATACCTAATATTGGCACACAGACCCAGTGCATTATAAATGCAAATATAGACATATGTTTGATTAACTCCTGAGTGAATTTGGAAGTGTTGGTCCTGGAATGCTTTCTTTGAGAGAGATGGATGGTTTCTCAAATTACTTCAGAAGTCTCTAGGGTAGAACAGATAAAGGAAAACTTTGCAAATGTCTAACAGAAAACATCTACAAGTGCTGTAATAAACTGAGAAGTAAAACAAGCGCCCATGGTGTTAGAGAGTTAACCTGCTGTTACACTGATTCTGAGTAGTGGTGAGGAATTAGCAAGAATTGCATTTTTTCAGGATTGAATTGGGATCTGCCAGTCATATCTCTCTCTCTGTGTATTCTTTTGAGCATGTCTTATCAATGCTTAAAAAGACACTTTAAAACCAAAATAATAGCTTCTAGACTTCAACAGCAGCCAAAAGATCCCTTCCTTGGGACAAGACAATAATAAAAAGCAGCCATTAGTTATGCACAGCAGTGTGAGTAAAGACTGCTAAAAGTATATGGAGCCCACTGCACTTTCAGTGTCAGATAGGGTAGTGATGACCTTTTCGATGGAATTCTCATGTCATTTAGAGTTAAGGAGCTTAGGATAACCAGGTCTCAAATCATGGGCTGTTTCTCAGGTATCAAAACTCAAGAGCTCCTGCTTCAAAGAAATTAAATTGAAATATATAAAAGATGGAAAGAATACAAACACCACATAAAAACACCAATTGATGAGTAATGCAAAGTCTTTTGTTGCTCATAATCTTTTGAGTTATAACTCCTTACTTATTATGCTTCATTCGCTCCATAATCATTCAACAAACACCACCTAGCTTGTTCCTACATTCATGTATTTTCCTATCAATGGAGCTCATTCAGCCACACCAGTCTTCTGAAATATTTCTTTTCCCCTTTTATTTATGAATAGAACAGTAGGATACTAAATAAATAGATAAATAGGTCATTTGTTTAGCTCAGTTTTTTGCTCCTCAGCAATCAAAATATGGTTGTTAAGGGGAGATTTCACTGAGCAGCTCTCTGGACCAGCCTAAGAAGGAAAGATGTCAAAAAGAAAATAGAAGCAGAAAATCTGTATAAAAGGTGTTGGGAATGGACAAAATAAGAAAGTGAAGTGGAAAAAAGGGTAAATGATATCAGAATTAAGCCCTGTGTTCAAAGAGATCTGAATTTAACATCGCAGCATTGTAGCTGATTGCTAAGCAGCAGGAATGTAGCAGCACCTGTCTGCTAACATCAGGAATTGCCACTGCTAAATTTGATTTCAGTCACTTAAAAAGTATCAGTAAAAATCAGAAATTCTGATATATTGCAGTGTTGGGGAATAAAAAGGCATTTATTGGCAAGTGAAAACATCTAAATGGGTCAGTTTTCCAATTCTGGATTCAAGGCACAATAAACATACTTGCAAAGTATATAATTCTCAGTGTTCCTTCACCTCTGTGACATAAGATTAGTGAACTTTAGATTATCACAGAGGAGTCACACCTTTATCACTTACATGAATACTTTATTAAAATGCACAGATAAGGATTGGAGGGAGAGATTTTCTGGAGGGACTTTCTATGGACAGAATGACATAAAATGAGAGACTGCAGATTTGGCAGGACACTGGATATGTTCTGTAGAATTTCCCCACTTGCACATGTAAATCTAGGTAGTTAACTGTACTGGGATTGCATGGCCAAGCTTCAGAAGTGGGGCAGGACTACTAGGGTATCTTCTGTGAGAAGCTGCTGGAAGCTTCTTCTGTGTCCTTTAGAGACAATGCCAAGACAGCTCAGAGAAAGACTCACTGCTGGCCAAGGCTGAGCCAAAATCTCTGTGATAACATATTCAAGAAGAACTAAAACAAGGTCTTGGGTAGTTGTAATTGTGGCCAGAGAAAAGCAGGATGAGCATATGTGAGAGGAACAATTCTGCAAACATCAAGGTCAGTGCAGAAGGAGGGGAGGAAGGTGCTCCATGTGCTGGAGCTGAGATTCCCCTGTAGTGANTGTTTTTATTTCTCATTATCCTGCTCTTATATGTTTAGTAATAAATTCAATCAATATCTCTAATTCCAGCCTGTTCTGCCAGTGACAGTATTTGATGAGTAATCTCTCTGTATCCCTGTCTCAACTGATGAACCCTTTGCTATGTTTTCCTTTCCCTGTCCAGCCACAGAGGGGAGTGAGAGCAGCTTGGTAGGTGCCTTGCTTCCAGATAGGGTCAACTCACTCCATTAACCACACCAATGTTGAAAGGCGTGAGGAAATTTTGCCATTTTAGTAATAAAATTATTTAGATATTTTTAAAAATATGTAATAGACTATAAAATTTAAAAAAATATTAGTAGAATCAATGTTTTCTTGATTTGCTGTCCACAAAATTTTTTTTTCTGAAGATAGAGAGCATATTAGAGGTCTCTAGAGAAAATTAAAAACACAAACTTAATGGACAAAGCAGGCAATTAAAGTGTTGTTACACTGTGTGGCACATCTAAGCAATCATCAATACTTACAAATTAAAACTCATCATTTCAGTACAACACAGAGACATGAAGTTAAGCATATTGGCAGTGTGCAGTTCATACTGGTGCCAGAAAGGAAAATCCCAGTACTTGCATGACTACTGCAAATCATATAAAAAGCTGCCAATATTCAGCTAATCAACCACTCCAAGCATATGTGTAGTCAGAAGAATTGCTCATTAAAACAAAAGGTGCCAAAGAACACGTGTACACAATAGGGCTTTCTGCTCCAAATACAAGTGATAAAATTGTCCAAAAAGACTTATTGTTACACATAGGGCCAAGATTTGTAACACTATCAAGATGATAGAAATGCCAGGAAACTAATTACTGGACTTCAAAGCATTTCTGAATGCATGCCTCATCCAGTATTTGTAGCATGCATTCACATCTCAATCTAGAAACTTACTTGTGTATGTTATAGGGAACATAATTCCACTTAATTGCTATTTAAGAGCCTACATAGGGGCTACTACAAATTAAATTTGATAATTTAGGGGGCTGTAATTGAGCTGCCCCTGAAGAAGCTCCCTACACAGCACAGTAAAGGGCCATTCACAGGCGTTTGCTGGTGTCCAAGAAACAGGACAGCACTGCTAGTTAAAAGATTAAGTAGAGGCAGAACCAATTAACCCAATACTGCTAGATTATTTTGGCGTCTAAAGCTCCTATTGTCATATTATGGAGCCATGCAGAAGTACAATAAGGTCTTATTTACCCTTTTGCAGCTTACTTGAACTTCATACCTGCCACTACTGTAAATTTCACATACAGGTCTTAAAATCGCATTTCCTTTTAAAGTGTGGTTCCTTCAGAGGGAAGACTACTGCAGCACATTTCATTAGGCTAAAATAAAAGACAAGTGACGTACAATAGCAACAAAAAGGACCCTTCACTTCAGCATGCTGCAGCTCCCTGAGGTATTGCCCTTAAAAATCAGAGATTCATCCTCAAGGCTGGGAGAGATCACTGAGTCCAACCTTCCACCCAGCATTACCACAGCAGCCCCTTAACCGCTAAACCACACCACACAGCGACAGATCCAGACTCCTCTTGAGCACCTGCAAGGACTCCACCACCTCCCTGTGCAAGCTATTCCAATGCCTGACCACTCTATCAGTAAAAAATATTTCCTAATACCTAATCTGGATCTCCCCTGTGTCAGCCTGAGGCCATTTGCTCTGGTCCTCTCACTGCAGGCACAGCAGAGGAGCCCCCACCGCAGTGCACCCTCCTTCCAGGGAGTTGTAGAGAGCCATGAGGTCCCCCTGAGAC
The DNA here is from genome assembly GCA_013398075.1 of Notiomystis cincta. Taxonomy (NCBI): domain Eukaryota; kingdom Metazoa; phylum Chordata; class Aves; order Passeriformes; family Notiomystidae; genus Notiomystis; species Notiomystis cincta. The sequence continues at coordinate 53,474 of VZRX01023377.1, read as the reverse complement.
TCCTCCAGGCCAAACAAACCAGATCCCTCAGCCATTCCTCATAAGACATGCTCTCTACTCCTTTCATGAGCATTGTTGCCCTTCTCTGGACACTCTCCAGCACCTCAAAGTCCTTTTTAAAGTGAGGGGCCCAGAACTGAACACAAGATTCAAGATGTGGCCTCATCAGTGCCAAGCACAGGGGGACAATTACGGCCCTGGTCCTGCTGGCCACGCTGTTCTTGATACAGGCCAGGATGCCACAGGGCTTCTTGGCCACCTGGGCACACTGCTGGCTCATGCTCAGCCACTGTCAGCCAGCATTGCCAAGTCCCTTTCTGTCAGACAGCTCTCCAGCCACTCCTCCCCCAGCCTGTAGTACTGCATGGGGTGGTTGTGACTCGAGTGCAGGACACAGAACTTTGTCTTGTGACAGTCCCTCAGGCACTTGTTCCTCAGTCCATTGATAGAGCCTGCCAAGGTCTATCTGTAGAAATTCCCTATCCTTAAGCAGATCAACACTCACACCTAACTTGGTGTCATCTGAAAATTTACTGAGAGTCCACTCAGTCCCCATATCCAAGTCATCAGTAAATGTTCTTCCTAGTAGACTTTTTTCCATAAATACTAGAAAGTTTGGGTATGTGTCATTCTCAAATGGGCTATTAAGTGCACTTATATGGCTTCAGTAGAGAAAGATGGCCATTTATAGTAGCCAGATTTCTGCCCCACCATAGTTTATTACTTTTGACATTACTGAAAACCATGGAAGTTTTGTTCACATGATCAGTGATTGCACAGTAACTGAACATTCAAAATTGGCCCAATTTCTGCCATCAGCTTTGTCAGTTACATAGCTAACAGAGCCTATATTTGTATAGCTCTCTGTCTGCAAATGACTTATGTAGCATCTTCTCACACCGAATTAAACACAACCCTAAAATTCTAATCCTTATTTATGATAAGATCCTTTTCACCTCTGTTCATAAAGTATGTACTCATTTAAATGTCCCTCTACTCCTTGTCAAAGTATAGAGGAGACTTAGCACAAATGAAAATCTATTCCTAAATACACAAAGAGATGAAGTGACTGTGTAATGTATTGAAATAATTTCCTCAGCACTGCAGAAGAGATGCACATATATCCCCTTCTCCTTGGGTGTCTATTGCTACCTGCACATGAACATTTATTTGAATGCTGTTCTTCTTTAAAGGGCTTCACAGCTATCATATAGATCACAACTAATGGGTGAAAGGGTCCACTAGCATGGTTTGTCCTCATGGGCCAATATAAATAAGGACAGTAGTGGAAAATCAATATCATCATTAGGTCAAGGGCACTTGGTAGTGCAGAGCCAGAAAATGTGTCTTGCCCACTTTTATACAGAATAACTGGAGAGGTAAAAGTCTCTGCTTATGTGAAAATACTGAGCCTTTCTGATGAAGTAAGTTATATGCAAGAATATGGTACATATTTCTACAGCAAGAGTTCTTCGGTCAGTACATTTAAACTATGAAGTGGTTTTGCTGCTGATTTGGCTATTATGAGAAGAAAATTACCTGTAAAGACGTTTTGAGTAGCTAAGCATTTTGCATATATTACGGTGATGAAAGATGTAAAGAAAAGTGGTAAGAATGAAGTTTACTAAAGTCAGTACAAGCAGGTTTATTTTCCGTAATGCAGCAAGGAATTCATAATCTTCCAAACTAAAGGGAAATAAGACTGTCAAGATAAACATTCACAGAATTTGGGATTTGCAGAATCAGATGGAAAATGTTGAAAAAAAATTTAAAATTACAAAGGCAAAAAGCAGAAAAGTTCTTAACCTCCCCTCACTGCTGTCAAGAAGGAAGCATACATGCAAAGGGAAGTATTTTAATGTATTGAAATAATTTTTCCAGGAGCTGTGATGAGGGCAGAGTGCCAACAGTCATCCCAGAATCCTCTTTGCCATGCTGGTGCATAGCAGGACCTGGTAAGTGACACAAGGACTACAGTCCTCCCAGGCACCTCCTAGAGATGGACACTTGTAAAGCAGTTCTTCTCAGATGCATGTTCCTGTATATATTCATTACATATCTGCACTCCTCTGCTGTTGTTCAAAGGAGCTGAGTCCCCAGGCAGAGACAGTTCTTGCTGGACATCATGTACAGATTGCTTGAGATTTCAGTCAAGGGAACCACATAAGGTGGCCAGAATGCTCCCTCCTTCAGCTGGTGCTGCCAAACCAAACTGGTAGTAAGCTACATACACCATGAGCAATGCCATTCTCAGATGGCCACACAGAATGATGAGGAAAGCCTTCCCGTGCTGTCCAATGGGTTTTAATTGAACCTTTCAGCCTCCTCAGCAAGACACATGAACACACTGGTCAAGGAACAGTGACAACTCTTCCTATTTTGCATGAGGCAATTAGTTCTTGTTACTGAATGAAAAAGGTAGTTGAGGCATTAAGAGAGTTTCTCTCACTGTTATTGTTTGAAAATTGAATGAACCTTTTTTTTTCTAGGTTTATTGATCTTTATATTTTAATCATATCATTGTAGCTACTACAATATGCAAACATCACTCCTGGAGGATAAACACATATGATTTAAGAGAGTTCACATAAGATTTTTAAAAGTTAGAGATTTGTATTGCTACTTTTATTTTTTTTTATTTGCTTTCATGAACATCACTGCAGCTAAAGGTCTGTCAGCATTTCCATTAAAAAACTAAACTTTCAGCAGTTTATATCTCAACTGTAAAAATTCACTCCAGGCTGCACCTGGGAAAACAAATCCTTAATTGAGGAGCAAATCGGGATTCTTTTATTCTTTTTGGGCTGGTTGGTTATTTTTTGTTTTCTTTATTTCATGCATTTAAAAGGAGTTTTGGTTATATGAAAGTTAAGTCAATACAATTCTAGAAATAAAGAGATAAGCAATTTAAGCTGCATAAAAAAGCTTTCTTTCCAAAGGTTTTGCAAACAAGCTATAGTAAACTACAACGAACACACCTTTGCATTTTAAAAACAAAACAAAACAAAACAAAAAGGCTAATTATTAATTTTTAAATATTTAAACATCAAAATTCTATGAACACTTTTTCACATTAAGGTGCACAACCGAACAACTGGCTAATTACCTGCTCATAAAGCATGACTGTAGAACATTTTCAGGTCTTTAATAAATGTAATGCTTTATGAAGCTTCCAAATTTCTTCATCCCATTTTCTGCCTTGTCTAGAAATAGAATACAAATTCTATAGAAACATCTCTTCATGGATGGAAGAAGATGCAGGTGTGTAGTTGCATAGGGAGTTGCCCCCAGAGTTTTCAAAAGGATAAAGTTACCTCAAATCATTTGCAGTTGCTGTATGTCACATATGTAGTAGTTGCAGGCAGATGTCCCAGCTGCTTACAGCCATTGAGTGGTTGCATTCAAAGCAATTCAGCTTTTCCATTAAATGTATTTTGCAGAACAGATAGGCAAACCGACAGTAAGATAAACATGACCCTAAGGACTGTTGGTTTAGCTCAGACAGATTGGGATCCAAAGCTGGAGATACAAAGGTGGAGAAGACCAAGAAAGTGTTTAAAAATCCCTCAGGCAAAGGAGGAGAAACACATGAACACAAATGGCAGAAGCCTCTGAACAATAGTGGGTAATTAAGAGGAAAAACATCTTGTGCCTTGTCATCATTACTCAGACTACAAAAAAAAAGAAGTACAAAAAAGAAGAGAGGTAATATAAGCAGCTGCAGAAAGCTGCTTTACACTTCTACATAGGTTCTTATCACAAGATAAGGAAAAGGTTTTCTCTGAAACTGAGACCAAAGATGGTAAGCAGACATGGTCATGTTGATGTATGTGCAACCTTCTCTTAAAAGTTGTCTACCACAGGTCTTCTGAGCCAGAAACTATCTTCAAGGTAATTAATCAAAGTAGACAGGTAAAAATGGCAGCTGCTGAAGTACAAGCATTCAGATTTACAAGCACTAGTTGTGTACGTGGACCTAAGTGAACAACATTTTAGAGAGCCCAGTGATTTCTCTACACTGAGCTGATGGATTTGCAACACGTGCTGTTTCACACACAGCCTAGGTTATATGAAATAATTCCCCAAACGGCAGAGCTGAGCACAGACCGTCATGAAATTAAATGAGCATGGGAGACATATAGCCTGCTGTAACTGAAGTTACTCATGGTATGAATCGACACATACAGGTAACCAGGGCAACCACCAAGCTACAGCTGAAACACCATGAGTCGATTCATTTCACTCCCTTGCTAACAATACTGGGCAGCAGAGACACAGGCTCTGTTAGGGTTAGTTCATCCTAGCACCTGTGATGGGGGCCAGTTCGGGCTGGGATCTGTTGCCCACCCTGATATATCAAAGGGCTTCATGGGGAAACTATTCAAATATTCCCTCCTTGCTAAATATTCCAGTTGCAACCCTTTCGTCCCAACACTCGTACACACAAACACATACACATCCTATAGGCATGTAATGCCCATTCTCTCCCCTCCTTCCTTCTTTCTTTCTCCTGTTCTCTTTCTTTTTCTTTCTTTCTTTCTCTCTTTCTCTCTTTCTCTCTTCCTCTCTTTCTCTCTTTCTTTCTCTCTTCCTTTCTCTCTCTCACCCTCTCTCTTTCTCTCTTTCTTTCTTTCTTTCTCTCTCTTTCTTTCTCTTTCTTTCTCTCCTTCTCTCCCTTTTTTTTCCTTCCTTCCTCTCTCCCTTCCTTCCTTCCTGTTTTCCCATTTGAAATACCTTCACTTCCCTGGAACAATTTGATTCCTGAAAGAGTATTTTTTTTTGCTTTTATTCCTGGAAGAATAAAAGTCATTAATTTTTTCAGCTTTTGGTCTCATTCATACACATTGTATCACTTAATAAGGAAAGAAGGTATTTAATACAGTCTGAAGAATTAAAAAGAAGGGAGCCCTTGAATTAGCAAAGAGTATCTACTAGTAAAGAAAGAATTTTCTCAGTTTGTTAGTGATGCTTAATCCTGCTTTATATCTTCAATATAAGAACATACTTTTTAACACTGTGCTAAAATACTGGGGTTTCTTTGCATTTGATTCACTGAATGCAGAATATTTCTGACTCATTCTTTAGCAACAATCTTCTGTGTATTCTGTCTTGTGAACTCAGACCCTGATCTTATTTTTTTGATGTTTTGTTTTCACTTCGTAGTGAACTGCAAGCCAGGATAATGCGACACGGAGTCTAAAATTTCAGTTTTCAATAGCCATATAGGCATGTATTGCTTAACTTGGATTTATCTCAAGCCCTAGATACTGCAGTCCAATCTGAGAATGCGTGCAGACAGTAGACATCAGAAAATATGTCCTTGTGTAAACACAATATAGCTGAACCTGTTTGTCAGGATGCAAAGGTGTATGAAAGGACACTGCACTTGGTGCCCCAAAGGGAAGATATGATGTACTGTACAAGGCAGAGTATTAATCATAGCTGATATTTCTGGACAATAAAGTAGAGTAATCCTTGTGAACAATCTTTCTTCAAGGATAAAAAGGGAAAATAAGGAACTGGCAGTATTATATGAAACGACACAGTCTGACATAGGACAAAGCAAGAAGCACCTCAGAAATCTCATTTGGAAAACAGTTTAATAGTTGCTACATGGTTTATTGTGGCTAGGGTAATTTTTCATTCTATTGCATCATGGTTACTATTTTGCTTGCACCACAGACACCTGGGCTCCTTGTAAAGTTTGCGAACCTGTAGTAAGTGAAAGTACTTGTCTGTTTAGACTCGCAGAGTTCACAAGGTTAGACTATTTCTCTCACTAAAGGAAAAATGTTATTATAATTTCAAAACCCTCAGGAACTCTGTGCTGACAGTGATATTGTTACCACTCCTACAAGACACTTCAGCTGTTAGATATTTGATAGGTACCAGTATCATGTGATGAAACACAAATTGCATGATGGGACACAGCAGGTTCAGTTTTAAAGAAACATTCCATAAGGAATGTACTCAACCAACCTGGCTTGGCTGGCATATAATTTTAGGGCAGGAACACTGGGAATACAATGGAGGGATTTACTCAAATTCAGACTACACGGTGGCAGAAGCACTGGAAACATTCTCCGACCTTGCACAGAAGCAAGTTCTTTTGATTATTAACTGTGCTTTGTAAGTATGGGACCTTTCTAAAAGCAGAAAACTGTATGTTAAAATGAAGAGAAATGAGATCCTTATATATCAGAGTTGAAAACAGCAAAGACAAAGAAATACAAGAAATTCATTAAACTTCAGCTACACAAAAACCACTGAAAATTCTGCACTCTGGAAATCAAAATCAATCCTTTAACCTTACCCACGTAAAAGATTTCCATGTTTTTAGACTAGAAACCCTGAACTTTAACTCATCTGGACAGAAATTCACACAATGGTGGCCACAATTCACCAGGGTCAAAGAAATGTTCCTGGTTTTCATCATTTTGATGAGAGATACCCAAGATAGCCTGTAACAATTCCAATGCATTATAGCTAATGCAGAGTTTCAGGTTCAAGATAAAAAACATCGCTTTTTCCATTAGGATGTTTCCTTGGTGAGTGAGCAAATATTAAGTGTCAGGAAATTATTTTGATCTGGAACATGGAGTAACATGTTGTGACTTTGCAGCCCTTCCTGCTTCTTTTGACCATCCAGGGAGGTCTGGGCAGCATTCCACTTTCCCTGTTCCTCCTGCCTTCTCCATTGTCATGATTCTCTCAGTGTTCTCCACCTCCATCTCGCCCCCCACTGCCCTTTCACACCACCATCTCTCCACAGAGGTTCCTGCACAGCAGTAGAGTGCGCAGTACAGCCCAAATGGCAGAAAGGGCTCCCAGACAAAGGCAGAGGCATCTGAACACACAGGCTGCCCCTGCCCAGATCCTGCTTGCTCCTTGTGTGCCACTGGATTGCCTAAGGACAAGCATGACCAGATCCTTTGTGCAAGATGGCCTGTTCTCTGACATATCATCTGCCCTCATCTTCCCCCTAGCCTAATCACTGGCCTCATTCTGTCTTTGGTCATAAACAGACACAAATTGCACTTATGTATAAAAAGAGGTAGGTAGGACATGTTTCCCTCAAGTGTTACCAGCAATCCATGACAAAGAAAGCAGCACCAGGCCACCTTTAAGCTTCTTCCCTTTCCATGAGGTGGCACAGTCTGTGCTGAGGATATAACAGATCACGAGTCTGGAGTTTCAGATGGAACCTGAGCCCTTGGAAAGGGACAATGCTCAGTCACAGCCACTTACTGAGTGAAGGGCTTGTTGCAAATGGAGAGAGGAGTTATAAACAAGTTTCTGTCTTTGCCCAGGCCTCTGGCAGTAGACAGTACTTTTACTGAGGCAGCCAGCACCCCAAAACCCACTCTTGTTGCAAGTTCTTAATAATGGCCAATTACAAAATTAGTTATTTATTTGATAGACACAAATTTAACAGACATAAGACTTTAACAGATGACACAGGATAAACAAAGAAATACTACTAGTGGATAAACAATACAGGGCGATTGAGGTACCTATATTACAGCTAGCAAAGAAATAATACAGGTTAGGATTCAATGTATCATACCATGCAATTTCGGATGGGGTATACATAGGACTCTTCTTCTCAATTTCCAGAAAAGTATCCACAGAGATGCATCCAAACTTCATGGGAGAAGCGCTGCACTTTTCCAGGGAATGTGGAGGAGGCTTCTGTCTCCATGATAGTTTGTGTAGCTTTTATAGGGTAAAGGGGTGTCTTTGGTGCATGATATTTAATTTTTATCTCTCTTCATATCCACTCACCAGACCAAGATGTTTATTCTTAGCTGGGGGTCTCAGCCCTCCTGGCACCAGAGATAACCCTCTGTTGGGCATTGGTCCCAGCCTGGGTTCTCTCTTCCACATGTACCCTAAGGTGTTGGGGGGCGGTGGGAGGACGTCCTTCTACAAGGCTCCTCTCCTGCTGTGTCATTTCATGCCCCCAAATTTAGTGTCCTGCAGCTCTATATTCCAAGGGGTAGATAAACTCAGGCTGCTGTCAATGCTATTACTTACTCAACTAGTCAACAGCAAACTGTCAAGTGGCACCTTTCAAGCACTTCACAAATGTCATTTATTTTAAAATATTTGGTTGGGCTTAAATTTTTTATATAAAATACAAAATTAATGTGGCAAACAGTCAAAGTGAGAAATATTTTATGAACACATTTACCAAAATAAAAAGAGCTCCTCATGCTGCTGCCTAATGATGGAGCATTTTAAGAACACTGTTCTTTGTTGTCTGATCCATAGCTTAGTGTAGTAGGATTTAATTTTTGGTGTCACCATGAAAAGCAGTGTGCAGCATATGAAATGTTAATGTAATGCATAAATGCACAATTGAAATAAACCAAGGTGATGTAAACAAGGAACTATTGAATAGCTCAAATATTCCACTGTTGCAAGTGCAATTAGGCACAAAAATAATGGGTTTTTTACACATTCATTTTTGACATAATTCTCTTCTTTTTTCTCTTAATCTCTGAACTAAAGTTTCCAGTCTGAACTGAGAGGAGTCAAATGTCTCTTAAGCCAAACTTAATATTGCACTGATTGATATAGATAGCAGTGGCCTTTCTACAGATGTGAACCAATCAAACTCCAATGTCATCATTGAAGCTGCACCTCTAAACATCAGCTGAAGCCTAACTTATTTGGGCAAGAAACACCAATTAGGGATACTCTGTAAGGACTACAAGAAGTACTAAAATTTTTTTATTTCTTTTCAATGTATGAAAATTAAGAGGTTATTTCAAGATTCAACACTGTTTCTGCATCATTTCCACAATACTCTTTGCCCTAGGATTTGTACGACTGACATAAACCCAGCATTGACTAACTCATGTGTTTCACCTTGTCTTGACTCAGAATCTCAACCTGATGGAGTTCAAGAAGCATTTGGACAATGCTTTCAGGCACATGGTGTGACACTTGGAGTTGTCCTGTGCAGGGCTAAGAGCTGAACTTGATAAACCTTGTGGGTCCCTTCCAACTCAGCATATTCTGTGATTCTATGATGATACAATGCATGACAGTATATAAATGAGAGTATAACCCCTGTATGCAGACAGAAGCAAACCTGGTGAAATCTAATCTTTGTTACTTGAGCTGAGAGTCATCACAATGTCCCATAGGTGTCATGATCCAATTACTAAGTTCTTAGATATGCCGATGCTCGAATTAAGGTGCAAACGAGACCATATGCCAGTGACAACAGTATGGGTTTTATTTGATAGTAAATAAGAGAGAGAGAAAGAGACAGAGAGAGAGAGAGAGAGAGAGAGAGAGAGAAATATGAAATAAATAGGAAATAAATAGGATATAGGAAATAGTTGAGGGAGACAGAAAGAGAGTAACAGGGACAGAATAAGGAAAATATCACCATCCACAGATCCCAACAATGTTCCATTGATCCTCTCCAGCTGGTCTTCTTGGTGGTGAAGGTGCCCCCCAAAATCATAGAATCCGATGGGTTAATACACACTCAGGCTAGGTAGGAAATCCCAGGCACCTCCCTGGGGAGGGAGGGTTTGCCATTGTCTCTTACAACAGACTCTGGGTTTGTTTCACCATGTGCAATCCCGTGCTCCAGGGTTTCAGGAATGACTCTGGGGACACTTTGGGGTGTCTTTGATGGATTTTGACACCCCCTCAGCCACCTCTCCCATGAATGTCCCATAGATGTGGCCTGTGGGGTTGGGGGTTCCACAGCTGGGCCAGTTTGGGTAAGGCAGGATGGGTGTTCAGTGCCTCTGGCCAGAGGTTACACCTGAACCTCCTCCCCCTGCCTTGTTTTGGGGAGGAGTCTGTGTAAACCTGGCTTCTGCTGGCTCCCTCATCCCAACTCAGCCAGGGGAGGATCTCTGATGTGTTTGGATCAATTTCTTGTGGGTGCATTCCTCTCCTTCAGCCTTGTTTGTTTTTTCCTAGGCCTGAGATGACTCAAGAATGGGTTTTCCCTTTATCTAATCTTAGTGGTTTAACTTACAGTCCAAAGTCCCAGCCAGGTATCTCTGGGGAGGCTCTTTGGTTGTAGCTTCTTTATACAGTTTTTGTTATAATGATCAAAACTTTATATCAGTGTCTGAGGCATGAACTATTGCAGTCTCTGACAATAGGGAACCATCTTATTCATTCAATAAAGGGCTGAACAATGAGATCTCATACATGGGCTGCTGCTGCTGTTTAACCCCAGTAAACAGCTGAGCACCACACAGCCACTCTTCCTCTCTGTGTCATGGGAAAAAATACAGGATAAAAGTGCAAATGCTCATGAGTTGAGATAAAGACAGATTTATAATTTTCTAAAAAGGAAGGATGGGGCAAGGAGGGTAGGGGAAAGAGAAGGAAATGAAACAAAACCTAGAGAAAAAAATGATGCAAGAGAAAAAATTTGCTCACAACCTATGGACCCATATCCACCCTGTACCTGACAAGCAGTAATCCCCAACATCCTCCACCCCTCAGCTTTCTCTGCTGAGCATGGCATCACAAGGTATAATGGAATATCCCAGTTGGGGTCAGCTGTCCCTGCTCCATCACTTCCAAGCAATGTGCGCACCCTCAGCCCACTTGCCAGCGGAGTGAGGAGCAGAAGAGGCATTCATGCTGTGTAAACACTGCTCAGCAATAATGAAAACATTCTCAAGTCATCAACTGTTTCTAGCACAAATCCAAAACACAGTTCTACATTAATTATTGTGAAGAAATTTAACACTGTCCCAGCAAAAACTAATGCAAAAGTGAAAAGTTGGAATCAGCACCCATTCAAATCTCTTTCTAGTCTTGTACATGAACAGGAGAGAAATGCAAACCAAGGACACAAGATTCTTTGATAATTTCATGTCCTCTTTAATCTAAATATATTGTGTAATTGTCCTTGATTTATGTGATTTGGGGCATAAATTGTAACGTTATGTTTTATAGCAGTAAGTGACAAAATGATCTCTAGAGAAAAAAAGTTGACGTTTAAAACTCAAGAATTTTGGCTATCTTGTATATTAGTCGTTGAGTGTTTAAGTATTCAACAGTGCATAACACATATAATTTGAAACAATAACCAATCTACATAGGCTGTTTTAATAGGCAGGTGGTAGTAATAATTCACTTCTCTGAAAGACAGTGAAAATGTCATAGTCATCACAATTAAGATAGTACAAAGACATGAAACCTTTTGATCTCCTTCTCTGATGCCCATTCATTTCAAAAAAGTTATAAAAATAATCTAAAAAGTATTCTCTTTCTGTCACAAATGTGTGATGTGTTCATATCTAGATTCTATTCCAGAGTGCTTAAATTGTGACTTCCACTTTGAATAAATTAAAACTATTGTCTTAAATGTAAATGTCTAGCTAGTTTTTAATGAGACCTGGACTAGCACATTTAAAGCTAGAAATTAAGCCATAGGCTCACCATCTTTTTCATTTCTGCATATCAACATTAAATTAACCTTCTCAAATACTCTAGTATTCTAGAGTAAAAAAAAACAAATGGAATATTGCAGCGAGAACCACTTCAAGGCTTCACACAGTTTGCACAAAGGAACTCCCACAAATACAAAACTCACAATTATCAGCAAAACTGGATCTGTCTTATCTGAGGTACTATTAGCCAGGAACTTTGTATTCAGACAGCAGTGAGTGGGCCAAGGGATGAGAAGAGGTGATCAGCACCTATAGAGATGGGCCTGCTGGGGTTATGCCTGAAGAACAAGTTTCTCACTGCTAAACATGAAACAAAAGGCAGGCAAGATTTGTGGCCACTATCAGTAGCCCATTCAAACCCAGCAATCTCCTGTCCTAGACTCCTAGTCACTTAACCTGAGTTTACTGTCTGTCTCATACTCCACCTAAGTTTGTTCTTCAGACCCAGATATTCCTCCCTCTGCTCTTGCAAAGAAGCTTTTCCAAGTCATATTTCTTTCCCAAATATTAAATCCATTGCACACCGATAATATTTTCATTATCTGTAATATTAGTAGCAGCAACAGTGGCTGTGTTAGAAGTATTAAATAGCTCGAGCTAGGACCTCCTAATTCCAGAGCCTTGGCAGTAAGCATGGAATTAGAAAACATCCCTGTTGGTCCTGTGAGAGTACCCACCTTTCAGCAATGCAGTATGTAGCCTTATCAGACTTCAGAGAGCCCACAGGGAAATGCTGATGCAACTTGGCTACTCCTCTGAAACTTGTTTTTGAAACCCTTCCATTTTTTTTGCATGAAAACTCAATAGGTTTAGTTTTAAGTTCCTGCCTTCTCTACTGAGCTGTCTTTGACAACTCTGTCCGGAAAGAGAATACTAAACTCAGTTCTCACTTGCAGTTACAAATCTCAGTGGAAGTCATTGTACAAGATCACTTTTTGTGCTATTTTTACTCTGTAACTTTAACCTTGCAACATAAGTTACACAGATGGAATTGATTTCAATAGAATTGTCCTGGATGTTTATGAGAGCACATTTGATCCAGCAGTAGATTATGCAAGAGATGAGCAAAGTAAAATCCTGTTAGCTTAAGAAGGAGACAGTTTGCTCCTTACAAAACAAATCATAAAGTCATCTGGATTATAAACTGGATTCTAAAATTTATCAAGCATACCTTTTTCTGTAACATTCTGCTACAGAAGGAGCACCTTTTTTTACCATGTGCAAGCTATGCTTTATGTTGCAATGTTTTCTCCTAAGGTTCTACTCTTAGAATGATAAAACAGTCCTCTGAAGAAACCCTAAAGAAATATTTTTCAATTCAAATAAATAATATGTATAATGGAATACTTATTTAATTATTTAATTATTTATAACAATTAATCATTTACATATAATAAAGTTTATTTAAACAAAAATTTTCAAGTCAGATCAGTTCTGATCAGAAAAGTTTCTATTATGACACTGTTATATGTAAAGAGAGGAGAGGGTGAGGAAGAATCGCAAGATCTCTTTGAAAGTATGGATGATTTTTACTTCTTTTGGCTCCTCTTAACCACTTTTACAAAACTCTTTTTACATTTCTCTTCCTTCATTTGTATTCCCTCCTACCTTGCCACTTACTCTTTTCTAATTTTTTTCCCTTACTGTTCCCTTGAGTTTATTCCCTTTTTTTTCTCTAATACAAGAAAAGAATGCTAAAAAATATTTACATATGTGCTTCTGCATTTCTTTGCCAAGAATTTAAACAGAAATCCTTAGGACTATGGGGATAGTGTCAATGGCCATATACCTCTTTTTTTTCTCCTTTGTGTAACCATTCTTCATTCCCTGTTCCATTGCCCATCTCAAAAATATGGATCTCACAAGAAAGAGGCTACCTGGAAAAGCATCCTGGGTTATTTCACTCCTACCCAAGCTGTGTTTTCCCAAGGAACTTAAGTTTCCCTTTTCAACAGAAAAGGTAAGTAACTGTGTACAAAATACCCCCAACTCATCCATAACTTTACCAAAGCATAGCAAACCAGCACTTAAGAAGGGTGCCATTAAATATTAGTGATTGAGATATTTCCAACACAATGACTTTTCATTCAAAGATGGCGCTTATTTGATTGGCAAATTCTTACCTAAAGACAGGCAGAATTCCACCAGAAACCTTTCCATTCTCCCATTGGTTCACCTGGCTCCTATGGATCACACCATACTCTCAGAGAAGTGGCTAATCTCAGGGCTGAGGACCCCAGGCCCTTTAGGCTCAGAGGAGGAAGAAAGCCCTGAGCTGAACGGGCATTTAGAGTGTGTCTGAACTCCCCCAGTCTCAAATCTGCTAGCCCAGTATAGCAAATCAATGTGACGCCAAGATGCAAGCGGAGTTATTGACATGGACAAATTATATTTAGATGGAGGCTTATTTACAGATTGTGCCTTGACCTTTCATGCCATCTGCAGATTAACTGTGCCACTGCTTTCTGAATAGTAGCTGCAAGATTTTACAAGGAGTGAAATAATGGCATGAAGAGATGTTTTGTTGCTAAATTTGTGGGATTAGTAAACTCCATTTCATTGACAAATATTTACCAAAATCCAGAGAATCTCTAAATGCTTGCAGATAATCGATATGAACCAAGGCAAATGAACCATTCAAATGAACAGATCCTTTAAAAAGCGTTGCTGTGCAAGAGACAAATCCAGAGAGTGCCTTATGTGGCATTCTACAGGACTCTGTCTAGTAGGGTTTTAAATGACTCAAGCACCAAAGGGGCCTACGCCACATCCTTTGGGAGACACTTTCACAAACCAGAAGACCTTGCACCTAAAATGCTCCTCCAAGGTAATCTTTTACTCTAGAGAACTCTTCCAGCTTTCTCACAGCATTATGAAGGAGCTCTTCTCATACCCCACATAAGCAGGTAAAAATCTGATGGAAGAGGAGGTGCTGTCAGCTCCACACCATTTATAACATTTTGGTTGTGATGTTTTTATAATTGTTATGCACTGAAGCTAAACTATGAGTTGCAAGGTGAAAGAATAATCTTGCTGACACATTTTGTTCAGCTTTAAAAAGGATATTTATAAACCAATGAGGAAGAAATGGCACAAGCCTTGGCATTTGTAGTCACAAATTGAAACACTCAACAAAAAGGCAGGGATGTTTAGCCCACCAGGAAGAAGGGATTAAGCAGAATCCAATCCTGAAGGGCTGAATCTTTGAACTTGCTTTGAGCTTCCTAACGAGATATGAGAATAGTAACAAAGTCAAGAATGGTATGGAGAGAAATGAGAGGAATCTGAAAGGCAACCAACTAACACTGCCTACATATATCCCCCACAAGTACTGGACATGTATGTAAATGGATTAGAGCCCTGGAATAGTTAGCGAGTTCTCCGTCTCACTGCAATACATAGAATAGATAAATAAATAGTGGGCATATGTGATATATATTTAGATTGTGCATTAGACTTTAAAATCTCTGTCTAACTGAATGCATTAGCCTGTATTTTCTGTTTATGCCTCTGGGATGCCATGGAAACACGGCGCTGAATCGTAATGGGTCTCTCCTGGCAATAAATAAACAAAGTCTTTGTCTGTTCATGTTTCAATTTCTTTCTTTTTCTTTTTATTCATGTAATTTACAGTTTCAGAAGGAAAACAGACTTACCCCCACCCATTGTCTTTGGCTGCAAAGCATGCTTAAAATAAATGCAAAATGCACCTTCTAGTGGCCGCTGTGGCTTCCTATACAGCTGTGCCACCACTGGTAAGCAGTGAACGCCGCCTATTTGTGTTGAACTTCCTTCTGAGGAAAAATGTGGCCTTTATAATTGAACCTGGAGTCAGAGTTGCTTTACTAAATTGCAGCCTAACCTAAAGAGCACTTAATATACTCGTTGAAATTGAAAGCTGTTCTTTTCCTTGCAACTCTAAGAGGCTACAGCCAGTCCCTTTTTCTATAGACGGTAACAATGTTCATTGCCTTTAAACTGCTCCTCCAAATCAATGACACACTATCACTTCCCATGCTCCAGAGCTTATTAAAGCAAACCAAAGCAATCATCCCCATCAGGCTAATGCACAGGAGCAAGGTGAAACTCTAAGCACCAAGTGATAGAAATACCGAGTATCACACAGCATCGGTTTGCCATCTGGCACCTGCTGTCCCTGTCTGAAATGAATAAAGTCATCGAGAGGGGATGTTGTGCAGTAACATGAGTAATAGAAAGGCTGATAATTATCTGTGTGGAGAAGTGGGCAGATTTAATTAGGCTACTCAAATCTGAAGAGTCAACTGAATCCAAAGGCAGTAACCTCGGCTGTGGAGGGCAGCCATATGGTTGCTCTCAAGCTTTCAGGTCAGACTGAAATTCAGCAGGGACTTTCGTCACTAATTTAGAAATGCAGAGCCATGTGCTTGACTCCACATCTGTCAGGCAGTTCTCAGGCAAGAACTACAGTGATACCAGGTATGCAGATTTGGTGCAATGCACACTAGAGTCCCTATTGTACCATGTCTGAATAACAAGACGACTTTCCTACCACCCCAGCAGGTCAGCCCTGGGAAGATGGAAGCAGGAAGAAAGGACTAGGGTACAAAATGCCCTTAGGGTGACATTCAAGTGTATGAGACTCCAGCATAAAGGTGAAACTGAGATACTTTTAGCAGCCTTGGGTCTCCAAAATGCACATGGGCTCATGAACTGAAGCAGATCTCCAGGGTAGTACAACTGATTTTATAATGAATTCAAACCATATCATGAAACGTTTCTGTGGAGGGAACCAGATGGTGAAGAATTGGTCTTGGAAATTATGGATGCAATATGTGAGCCTTAAAATACTTCTCACTTACCCTTCTTCCAACCTGAGTGTATGTACATAAAGTAAAACACATGGATTGCTTTCTCTTCCTGCTTTTTCTTTTTCTGCTTCTAGAAGCATGGGATGAGTTGTTCATTTATATTCTGATTTTCCTTTTTCTAATCTGACCATCAGGCTAGATAAGAAATATTTTAACCTTAAGAAGTAATCATATACTTAATGATTTTCTGGTAATCCCTGGAGAATAAAACAAGAGTTTTCAGAACCCACATAGTACATAAAGGAACAAGCAGACCATCACGCTGCGTATTGCAGAGATACATATCAACAAAGAATCTGGTCATGATAACTGGATGAGAAAAGTAAATAAATAGGCGGACTTAGTTTGGTTTGTTTCTCCAGGATTTGCAAAGTCTGTACGGCTTTGATTGCACTTCTCTTTTGGATGTAATTTTACACCAGAAGGCAGTAGACTGTGAGGAATCTACCATGCAGGGAATGACCATTCTCATCAACTGACTTCCTCCTCCTGGGTCACGTATGGCTACAGCAGAGTCTCCTGCCCTGCTTCTGGCCAGCAAAGAGAAGGAGCAGATGCTCCCCCAGGAAGTAACTTGCTATTTGTGGAGATGGCAGCAGTACAACCACCATGGATCAAGAGTGATGTTGGATGCAAGAGAACTTAGGACTTTGCAGTTGGGCTCGAGTCAAACAAATACAGATAGGAGGGCTCAGTAAGCAGCATAGCGTGAACTACTCTCAGCCCAGGAAGCTATAAATTCCAGTTTTCCACTAGCATACAACCCAGCTACTCGGAGTTTCCCGTACTGTCAGTCATCAGGGAGAACCATAAAAATCATGGTATGAATATGACAGATTAATATTAAATTTTAAGCTGTAACTGATTAAAATATAAATTGGTTATGGTCATCTTCTCTTATTTTGCCACTCTGTTTAGAAACAAGATTTTAAGTGGTTCCATGTCCCAGTGGCAGGGTCAAGAGGCCCTACTGTCCAAGGCACTTACTTTCATATTGGGAGATTTGGCAAAAATTGCTGGTATAAGGTATTGAAATATCTCAAGTTCATGTCACTGTCTGCTTCCACCAGTATCTGTGCAGCACTAGATTTTGTGACCCTTTACATGACACAGATGTCAGTCTTTTGTTCTTGCCAGGCATCCTTTAACTGTGTAGTTCAACACACTTGAAGCAGAGAACACCAGCACAGAGCAGCTAAAATTATTACAGAAGGTTCCAGGCATTTGAGGTTAGAGCCATCTGTAAATTTACAAAAAAGCATGATCTAATCTCATTGCCTTTAATAGAGGGAACCAGATAGCTACTATTTCAGCTGAGGCAAATCAAGTCAAAAATATGCCTTTAAATCACAGGGGTTTTTCAGGGGAAAGAGAGACAGACAGATGGCTACAGAAAATGGTTACACTGCATCAAGCACTGTGGTAGGTTGACCTTGGCTGGGCACCAGGTACCCACCAAAGTGATTCTATCACTCCCATCCTGAGCCACACAGGGAGGAGAAAATATAACAAAAGGCTCGTGGGTCAAGATAAGGACAGGAAAACATTCACCAATTACTTTCATGGGCAAAAATGATTCAACATGGGGAAAAAAGTTTATTATCAATGAGGTTAGAGTTGGATAATAAGACATATAACCAAATCTTAAAACACCTTCTCTCAATCTGTCCCTTCTTCCTGGGCTCAAGGTGGCTCCCAAATTCTCTACCTCACGGGGATGGGGAATGGAAGCTGTGGTCAGTTTATCACATATTGCCTCTACCACTCCTTCCTCCTCAGGCGTAGGAGTCCCCACACTTTTCCCCTGCTCCAGCATGGTGTCCCTCCCATGGCACACAGCCCTCTATTAACTTCTCTAGTGTGAGTCCTTCCACACACTGCTGTTCTTCATGAACTGCTCTAATGTGGGTCCCTTCCACAAAATTCAGTACTTCAGAAACAGATTGCTCCACCATGAGTTCTCCAAGCAATCACAAGTCCTGCCAGTAAACTTGGTCCAGTGTGGGCTTCTTTCTTCTTGCGGACGCATGTCCTAGCTCCAACCTGCCCCAGTGCAGGGTCCTCTCTTCATGGGACCACAGCCTCTTCATGCATCCAACTGCTCTGAAACTGGGTCTTCCATGGGCTGCAGGTGGATCTCTGCATCCCCGTGGATCTCCATGGACTATAGGCACACAGCTGTCTGCACCACAGGCTGCAAGGGAATCTCAGCTTCAGCCCAAGGAGCACCTCCTCCCCCTTATTCTTCACTGACCAGGCTGTTTCTCCCACATATTCTCACTCCTCTTTTTCAGCTGATTTTTGTGTCATTGGCCACACAAACCCATTATGAGCACTTGTTTTGAATTCACATGCAGCACCAATGTTTCCCAGAGAACAGGATGATTTGTCTGCATGTACCCTCTGTCCCTTTTTCATTAATATGTCCAGCTCAGGTTGCTAATTAGATTAAAGCAGTGGCTGAATATATAGCTCAGAATATTTTAACCATTCCATATGCAGGACAACAACTCATAAACTTGGAAAAGCAGATGATGAGAAGGTCATGGTTTTCAACAATAATTTTGCCTCAGTCCTCAACAGCAACTTCTCTTCCCATGACTCTTGACTGGATGGACAGCAGGATGGGGACTGGGACAGTAAAGTCTCTCCCAGTCTAAGTAAAGATCATGTTCATGACTATCTAGGGAACATGAGCATATATAAGTCTATGGGACCCAATGAGATGCACCCCAAAGTCCTAAGGGAATTGGCTGATGTAGTTGCTAAGCCACTCTCCCTGATCTTTGAAAAGTCATGACATTTAGGTGAAGTCCCAGGGGACTGGAAAAGGGTAAACATTGCACCCATCCTTATAAAGGGTAGAAAGGCAGACCCTGGGAACTACCACCCTGTCAGCCTCCCCTTTGTGCCTGGGAAATCATGGAACAGATCCTCAGAGAAGCTGCGCTAAGGCGCAGGGAGGACCGGCAAGTGATCAGAGATAGTGCAGCTCTACTAAGGGCAAGTCCTGCCCAACCAACCCAGAGGTCTTCTATGATGGAGTGACTANATGAAAAGCAACAACAAGCATCTTACCTGCACCAGAACAGATGATATCTTGAGAATTCTTGCACATTTCATTGCTTTTCTTCCGTGTAAGATTGCAAGTAGTTGGATACTGACAAGCTTCACCATACCAGCCTTCATCACATTTGCACTTCCCACAGTCACACTTTCCATGGCCTAGCAAAGGAAGGGAAGAGTGTGTCAGGTCCCTTTTTTTTTCATTCAGAAAGTGGTATTTTCTTATCCAGCTTTTAAAATAGATTCCGTCAATTGCATTTTTAAATGAATATGACTAACAGATTAACTTAATGCAGTTCATATGCAAATAAAAACTAAAGGAAGACAAGTCAGCACATGGTTTCAACAAGGGCAAGTCCTGCTTGACCAACTTGTGTCCTTCTATGATGGAGTGACTACATCAGTGGACAAGGGAAGATGTCATATCTGGACTTCTGCAAAGCCTTTGATATGGTCTTCCATAACATTGTTCTCTCTTAACTGCAGAGAGATCCGTTTGATGGGTGGGTACAAGGACATATCTCTATAAGGATAAGAAAATGGCTAGACAGTCGCATGTAGACAGTAATTGTCAATGGTTCACAGTCCTGATGGACATCAGTGACACGATCCTCAGGGTCCATACTGGGATCAGTGTTATTTAATATCTTCATTAATGTCAGAGATGAAAGAATCAATGCACCATCAGCAAAAGTGGAGATGACACCAAGCTGAGTGGTGCAGTTG
>VZRX01023377.1:0-19895 GCA_013398075.1 Notiomystis cincta | reverse complement strand
ACAAAGCCTGCAAAAACAAAATTCAGTATGTCCTGAAGAAACCCAGCTGTTATGGTAAATACAAGAAACCAGTGAACTAATGAGTAGAGGGGGTGTCTGGGATTACATTCTGGATGTATAAGGAAATAGGTTCACATATACCAATAAAAATGCAGTTGTTCATTCCCTGCTTTATTTTGTTTTCTAAGAGGATTTTTCTCTTGGATTTTATTTTCTGTTTGAAAAGGAATGATTCTACCAATACTATATGGAACACGAAATGTATTTTGCATACTACTGCATCTTATGCAAAACGAAAACTAACTTTATAATCTAAAGACAGGAAACAGAAAATGCATATGTCTTGCTTTGGAATAATTTGCAGAAGTTATATATGATCATATGGAAGCAAGAAGGAACCAAGCAGTTTCAGAAAGTTTTAATATTCCCCTGTCATGTTACATAAAGGGCTAGAAATCTTCAATAGGATTGCTGCTTCCTGCCTAAACCTAATAACACATTCAGCAATTAGTGTTTAATAGTTCTGTTGAAGGGATAATCTAAACTTAAGATGATCCTTCCCTCTCGTAACCTGCAACTTCTAAATAAGAACAGAGTTTAAATATCCGGGAGAAATTAGGAACAGCTAAGTTTCTCTGGTTTTTAGCAAGGGGGGATGAGTGCACTTAGTACAGTTGACAGAATTTTATGTGTAATCATTTAACTGTTACTCTTCATTAGTCAGTTAAAGCACTTCTAAAGTTGGAGAAGAATTTACCAGGAGAACATTTTCCTGCTAGAAATTTTTCCTTTTTATCATATAAAGTCTTCTGCAACAATATATGAATGTTGAAAAGTTTCTTTAAGAAGTAATTATTAGACTGAGAGGTGACATTTCTTCTATGCTAGAGCTGTCAGACCTTTTATTGCAAAACGACTTTTGCTACTGATTTTAAATTTTGTTATTATAAACCAAATAAATCTTTTCCTTTTAAACTGGTTTGTGGTTTTTTTGAGGATAACTCAATGCAATTTGCAGTAATCAATTCAAATCAAAAGAAAAAAATCACAAAGGATTTGTGTTCCATTATGCCCAAGCTGTACTAAAGTCTCCGTTTTCTCATATTGGGAAAAAAATGCAAGTTTGCAGCCCTTTATTTGCTGCATTCCTTAAGTTCTTGTACCAGCAATAATCTCTACTAAAAATATTTTCTGAGATTTGTAATTCAATAATAATTATAAATACAACAAATTTTTTTTCTTGGTCTACCAACACAAACTATTTGGTGGTCTTCTGACAAGAGACATTTCCTAAACCTCTCAGTTGCCCTTTTCTGCACCCATTCCAGTTTGAGTACACGTCTCTGAGTAACCAGAATTGGATGTGGTTTCTGCTGTCAACAATAATTTCTACAACAGTATCACTACCACTTTTACTGAAAATATCTTGTTTGATATACCCTAAATCAGATTAGCTTGGTTTTACTGACATATCACATTAATGACTCATGCTTAACATAAGATCAATAAGCACATCTAAATTCTTATCATTTTATATTGCATCCAATGCTGAACCCATCAGTTTATAGCTTACTTTAATTTGAAAAGTATTTTATGGTTTATTTTAATCTGAAAAATACGTTTATACAAATAAGACCCATAAGGTATGTGAAAGATGAGACATTAGCTTAGAATATGCATTGGTATTTGCCAGAAAGCTTATATATAGTCTTATATGAATATAAATATGTATATCCACATATTATTATGTATTTTCTAGTGTGTAAAACTAGTCTTATAGTTTATCATTACTCTTATTATTATTTATGTAATTAAATGCATCCTTCATAGAGCTCCTCTCTCTAACCTACCACGTATTCCTGTAAAATCAGATCTCCTGCTTGACAAGATAATATATTGCTGTCACCCCACTGAATATTAGTATAATTCTGATTTTAGTTTACTAAAATGACAAATGCAGCTACTTTATAGCTGCTTTGGACCATAAAACATTTTGAAAGTTATTTTGCCACTGAATCAGTACTGAAGCAGATATGCATGAAGATTTGGCATTTAATATGTGAGGTGGTTTTGCCCCTTTTCTGTTGTGGGAAATTTGGTTATAAATTTTTCATGACATAGTTCTTTTGTCTGTCAGCACCTTTTACTTTGGGAAAAAACTCTTCTTGACAGCCACTTTGAGCCTGCTCCTCCAGAGTTTTTATTCGTCACAGTAAAAATGTTTAGGAAAAATAGAGAAAAAAAGGAACGAAGAAATACAGATAAAAATAAAGAGAATTTAAGAAAATACTCCCTTCTCTGTTGCCTTTTAAAATATACTAGATATGAGATATCTGTCTTCACACAAAAAGAAAGGAGGAAATGTTTTATGGTTCAGGAAGAAATCAGAAGACAATATTTGTAGCTGCAGGCCAAATTCTCCAGGATTGTCTGCATTTCACATTGCATCCAGGATTAAAAGCCTTTCCTTTGGAGGAAGCAGATTGAGAAACAGTAAGGCCCTACTCCATCATAGAGGGGTATCTGTGCTTAATCTTATGAGCTGTGAAAACTTACAGTCTTTTAAAAGCAGATCTTTTCCTGGTGTACATATTCTATGTGTACACAGAGATTATCACAGGTCAAAACCAAGCTTACCCTTCAGGGTTAACTGATATGTATTGCACTACCACATTGTCATGAAAATTAATGTAACACTAGTTTGTCTCAGTACATATGCAACAGGTTTTGTGTAAGTCATTCTGTTGCACATACCAAAAGGGAGAAAGAAATACACAGTTCAGTGCTTAGGGTAAAAAATGTAACTACAGGCACAGCTGTACAGAAGTATTCAGCTGTGCTGGTCTTTAGACTATGAGTAAGTTTCCTCAGAATACACTTCAAAAGACTCAGCTTTCGGTGCTAACAGATCAAGAAAAAAGCAGTGTCATCTATTATCTTAGATGTAGGTAGGGGGCACTTTAATGCATTGCATTGCATCTCTGAAAGGTGGACAGTACCTCATGAGAAAACAAGGCTTGCATTTTCCAGAGAGTCCATAACAACTTCTTCTGTTTAATCTGGGGTGAATGGTTATTGACTGCTGTCTCTTGACAACTTGCCTGACTGCCATTCCAAGGAAGTGAGCCCCTCCATCCTCCCGAGGACATCAAAACAAGGCAAACATGACAGCCTGCGTACAGATCAATGCCGCAGAGAAAGTTGCTCTCTTTCCTCCAGAGCAGTGCCATCAGCAATGCTGTCATATTTCACAACCCAAGAAATTCCAGTTTCAGAGTTAATTTGAGGAGAAGGGTTTGTTTTCCAGAAAACAAACAAACAAACCAACAAACAAACAAACAAAAACCCACCACATTTTAACATTTTAATAACTTCCATACTTCCATTGGGCAAGCCTCAAACATAAAACAACACATGAAACTCAAATCCAAAAGGAACCCCTTTTTCAAATTCTGCATGTAGTTCACACCTGGCAATGGCTAATCTCCAGCTTATTGATTAGAGAGCTCATTGCATGTATCCAATTTTCCCTTCATATGGTTAAAACATTTTTTAAAAAGAAGTTACTTGCCAGCTTGGCTATGGAACATAAATCACATAAGAAAACATAAATAAAACATAAATAAACCCACAAAAACTCTGGATATCCAATAATGTAAAGCTAGAAGGAAATACCTTTACACATTTCATTAGACCTTTTAAGAGAGACCCAACTTTTCTCCTCCTCAGCACTTGGACTTTAGTCATTCTGCATGAAATTATTTGTGTTGCACAAGAAGTGGGGGTTTTCCTGTCTGAGCTACTTTGTGTTTTCATCATTCCTTGTCTGCAGTCCTTCTTTCATTGTCAGAGTCCTTGAAAAGTGCTTCCCATCAGTGCTCCCTGTCATCATTCTGTGATCAACCAAATCTCTCAAAAATCACTTTCAATTTCTATAAAAATTAACTGCCTGTATAATCTGTTGTTATTCAAAAACATAAGGATAAAGAATTGTTGGGGGAACCGTGTTTTAGGTCACCTTCCTGCAACAAGCACAGCTGGAGAAAGAGAATGAGTCACAAGTCACAGTAACTCTGAGCATTTGAAATGGCCAGGCAAAAGATAGTTAGCCCAACAACTGTGAATATTTCAGTGGCTTCTGTAGTCTACAGTGATGGTTAACATGGACAATAAAACAGCCAGGTACTAGAGCAATGAGGAATGGTTTTTCCATGCTTATACCCTTCTTTATTATATCCCACTGGCCATGGTCACTCAGCAGTGAAGATGAGCAACAATGAAATTTCCGGTTTCATGGGAATTTCTGATAGTTTTGAAGGCCTGGAGAGATCTGAAAAATAGAACAAACACAATAAAATTCAAAATTTCATTTGAAATTATGAAAAAAAAATGTTGGTGGACATATGATATTTGGTGGACATTGTTTTATAATATCAGCACATTCTGTTCTACTCTTGGAGCATTAACAAAACACATAATTTGAAAAGTAAAAAAAAACCCTCAGTAAAATATGACAGATTTTGAGAATTTTATTCTTCTTGCATTATAATAAAGACAAGATTTTTTCCTAAAGTTTTCTCAACAATTCCTTTAAGTAGTTATAGTTTCCATGCAGTCAGAGAAAAATTTTTGAAAAAATTTCTATTACTCTATAAAGGGAATGATTCCACTTTTATGAATAGGAAAATGTCACTGGTCCCCTTCACCTAAACACTGATGACTGAGAAAGAACAAGAAGAATGGTTCAGCTGCAAGACGATGTTGGCTGCTTCCTCATTCTGAAACGTGTATAAATAAATATGCTGAATTCTACAATCTCAAGTTGAAAACCTGCATATGAAAGAAACACTCTCATCTTTCTCCTACTGTGGATTTTATAAGACTAATGATAAACCTTCCCTTGTGATCTTGGATGTCATCTTCATGAGACTGGATATAAGATTCTGGAATTCCTTCCTTGTGGAAATGGAATGGAACTTCATATTAATTAGAAACCTATCTTTCGCTATGTGGGTTTTCATAGCTCTTTGCAGATCACTTTTTCTTTTTGGCCAATAATACTATAGCATTAATATTTACTAGTTTAGAAGTTTTTTTACCTTTTACTGTCCTGCTCATTTATTATCTCTGTTTCTATGTGCCTAGAGAAAACTATCAGAGTGCTTTTACATGTCCGAACTGGGGTTTTTTGCAGTCTGAGGAGGAAGTTAGGCTAAGGAGAAGATAATTATTTCCTTCTCAAGTTCAGCATTATGCAACACAGATGTGTTTCTAACACAAGCATTGATCTTTATTGGGTTTTTATTAATATCAAAGGTACTCAGTGTGATTTCCTAAATGTAATTAATCTCAAACAGCTGCTGAACCCCAGCAAAGACTTACATTTATATCCAAATTACATTCCAATGACAATGATGACATCACCATAATTTACATGTGTTTAGCAGTAAGAAAGCCATGAGATAGAGAGTGTCCCTTCCCTGCTCATAGAAATTTCTTTTGAAGCCATTATGATCATGTGAAAAAAACAAAGTTAGTCATTGCCAATTATGGCACATACACCCATGTTGTCATCTTGTTATGATCTGAATGCCTATTAAATCTTTCAAGAATGATATCTCTTCCATAGTCAGTCTGTCACCATCTTACTAAAGCCTTCAGCTACATAGGAATAAATTCATATACTGAAACAGAAATTATGGTCAGCAATAAGCTGCAGCTTGCATTTTTATCACCACTGAAATGAGGAGCAATACCTTAATGAAATCAAGATTTTAGTAAGTAAGGCAAGCTAAGTATTTCCAGAGAAAATGTTTTGCATTTCTGGAATCATCTGTTTTCCCTGCCTAAACTCCAGGCAAGGATTAACACTCTGCAGCTCTAATTCCACAAACACAGCCAGCCACTCACCACCTTCCCTCCCCAGCACAAAGCACCCCTCAGTCAGAGGTGAAAGCAAACTCCTGCAGAGGAGATTTTGTCTGTCCCAAGACTACTCCTTTATCCCCCATTCCAGTTACAACTGTAGGTAACTAATAACAGTTCTAACAAGACTTGCTGTGTGCATCCCTTTTCCATTTTGTCTCCAGACTGTCATATTTTTAAATTTGCAAGTAATTTGTGTGTTAGTCTATAACAGCTATCTAAAGGTTTGGTAGGCTGAACTGATTCAGAAATTCAACAGATCAAAACTAATGGTCTTGCTAAAAAAGCAGATGAATTGAAAACAGAACAGATACCAGAAATGAGGGGATTTCTTTATTTGCTTTTAGTTCTCTCCCTAAAAGTAATTTCTCTTCTGCAAGGCGTAACAAGCAACTCTGCAATTATTACATGGAAATAAAGCCAGGACTTTAAAGACAAAAGTCTGACAAAAAGAAAAAAAAATCATTCTTTCACAGTTCTGGTTTTAATTACTAATATGGAAACAGGTGCAGTGTAGCACTTATAAAATTGCAGCAAATCAGGCCTGTCTCTAAATCTCCCTAGCTTACATTTTTGGGAGGATACATTCCAAAAACACAGTGCCTTACAACACCATTCATTTCTGCAGCCCCAGCACACCTTTTGTTTTAGCATTAGATTGAGAAAATTCTGCGCCTTAAGTGAAAAGGAAGCTGCATCTTTAAATTATGAAAATGTTTGCCGACTCTTCGCGTGGGTTGAGGTTTTTATGGATTGCTAGGGATGGCATGATGTGTCTAAGTGAGAAACCTAGAAGGGAGGCAACTGGGGAAGGCTTGTTAGTGAACTGAGTTCTCTGGAGTAAAAATAATTTCTGCTTCAATTTTACCGGTGCTCTGGCTGTTTTTATAAAATTAAACTCATTCAGTGCTGTTTGCAAGGTTCTCCCCTCCACCAGACACAAACCCTTGTGCACACACACGACAGCATCTTGCTACTAGACAGAGATAAATTCCTCACCACTGTGATCATCAGACGCTAAGCCAAACTCATCTTCTTTTCTTTCCTTTTTTTTTACCCCACTCTGTTATTCATAGAGACCACAGGTGAACCAGGAGAAAATTATTACAGTGTGATGACTGCTGAAATGATAGAAGGTAAAGAAGATGGATTATCACGGTGCTGACATGATTTGTATGGATTTCCAGAATTAAGCTGTTCACTTAAAGTGACCGTCTTCTTTGCACCCACGATATTGCAGCTGCCCTAGTAATAACCTTCATCTGCACTTGTGAGCCAAGTGAGCAGNTCCCATTTCCCCCCTTCCCCCCCTTCTCCCCCCTCCACCTTTTTGTTCCCTCAAAAGAGGCTGCAAACTATCAAACTAATTCACATATTGCTAAGGATTTACGGTTCCTAACTTAACCACTGTGTAAGGGGCAGTGGGACTTGACAGTCCAACCAGTTAAGTGCTTTTTCTTGCAGACCAAAACTGGCAAATCAATTGAATAGGTAAGATTNACGACAGCATCTTGCTACTAGACAGAGATAAATTCCTCACCACTGTGATCATCAGACGCTAAGCCAAACTCATCTTCTTTTCTTTCCTTTTTTTTTACCCCACTCTGTTATTCATAGAGACCACAGGTGAACCAGGAGAAAATTATTACAGTGTGATGACTGCTGAAATGATAGAAGGTAAAGAAGATGGATTATCACGGTGCTGACATGATTTGTATGGATTTCCAGAATTAAGCTGTTCACTTAAAGTGACCGTCTTCTTTGCACCCACGATATTGCAGCTGCCCTAGTAATAACCTTCATCTGCACTTGTGAGCCAAGTGAGCAGAGCACGTTTCCCATTACCTGTCAAGCGAGTATGTAGAGTTCTTCTGGCCCCGCAGTAATAGCAGGGCTGCTGGTGAAACAGAGCAATAAACACCTCGTGACAGGGCTGTAGCGTGAAAAGATCTCATCACCTGCCATTAGCACGCTGATGAATAATGCAGCATTTTCGGTGGCAGATGTCAGGGGTGGGAGGAAGAATCACTTCTGTAAATGCTCTGGTGAGCACTTCAGCACAAAGTGAGAGGTGATAGCAACAGATGCATGTGACAAAATTACACTTGCTATTGTGTTTTAAAAGAAATGGGAACATTTACTTCACAAATAGCTGGCAGGCTTTCTCTCTCTCTCTCCCCCTTCCCCTTTCCCCNNNNTCCCATTTCCCCCCTTCCCCCCCTTCTCCCCCCTCCACCTTTTTGTTCCCTCAAAAGAGGCTGCAAACTATCAAACTAATTCACATATTGCTAAGGATTTACGGTTCCTAACTTAACCACTGTGTAAGGGGCAGTGGGACTTGACAGTCCAACCAGTTAAGTGCTTTTTCTTGCAGACCAAAACTGGCAAATCAATTGAATAGGTAAGATTAGAAAAAATAATAATAATAAAAAATCCTTTTTTCTATTTAAATTCCCTTCCCACTGTACATTTCTTTTCTATCTTTCAAAAAATCCTACAAGCCACTGTAGAAATGACAGTGCCAAATGAAGTGACAATTCCTGGATTTCATGCAGTTAAATCCCTCAGAGGCTCTGGCACCAGTATAAAAGGTCTGACTTTAATGTTAACATTATCAAGAAACCTTCTATTACTCCTCCCATTCCACTCACCCATTTTGCTGCTGTAAATAGGGCAAAGAAGTGACATAGCAGTAGCAGAACTGTTTCCTGGATGTGATTTTAAGAGTAGAAATCCCTCTTGGGTAATCTAAATCAGTGCAGATATTGTTAATTATTGACAATTTTTTTTTCACTTGAGAGAAACCACACACCCAGACCAAGTCCTTATTAATGTCAAAAGGTTTTGCATGATGGGATAGTTAAGGACTTGCAAGCTGCCACAACAACTTAATTCCCTGTACCTACAAGCATAGGTCTCAGAGAACACTCAGCTGAATTTTATATGTTTTATGCCATTCCTTTCTTGCAGAGAGAGTTCCTCAGTGCTAGATATGAATGAGGCTCAAAATCTGTCATATCTGACACCTACACATACTGGGGGGAAAAAGCATGAATTCATAACCAATAATAATATTATATAACTGGAATAGTATTCCTGGCACATGCTATCATCTTGTCTGGCAAATCACAGATTGTGATGATTTAAAGCAACCGGTCCCAAAACAGAAATGTTTTCTGATTATCTTCAGACTTCTGTTTTCAGTGGTATTTTGAGCCAAACAGCTCTTTTTGGTCAATTGCTGCCACTTGGCACAGTAACTTACTAACATCTAAAGACCTGGGTAGCAGGATGCCACAAATGATGAGATTTTAATAGAGAGAAGACCTGAGCTCCTGAACACCTGCACTCATTGAGAGCAGGATACACAACAATCGTCGTGTGTTTGATGCCTGAAGGACAGCTGAGAAGAAAAAGGAAGAGCTGTTGGTTCTACCAAAGGAGGTAATGCTTTAAATTTTATTGTAACAGGTGAGTCACAGGATGGCATAGATGTTGTCATTGCTCAGAAGAGTCTTGTTCTTGTGCAGATGCACTGCACAAGCCACAAAAGTAAAAGTTCTGTCAGGAGTCCTTGTTTCTGCCCCTCTGCAAGCCATAACTATATTTATATTCTCATAACTTTCCAACTGGTTACTGAAAGGCTAGGAAAGGCTACTGGGCTATGTAAGATGGGCATTAAAGACCTCTGAAGGGGTGAACAAAATGCCTCCATTGTTGAACAGGATCCTGGAAATCATATTGCAGGACAGAATCTGTCTTCCAGTCACCTTTTTGGCTGCAGTGGTTATTGCCTAAGTTCTTCTGCCCCTGCCTGTTCATACACATTTCAAAGGTCAGTGCTCTCCTGTTTGCCAGGGCTGTATCAGAAAGACACAGGGAGACTTAGACAAAGATGCAACACTTCAGCAAAACAAAACCTGTGAGATGAGCAACACAATGGGGAACTTCCTTTAAATGATAAAAATGCCATTATTAGGAGCAGAGTAGGCAAAGCATATATCCCAAAAGAGAGAATATTCTTTAAGAAGAAAGGCATATAATCAACATTAATCAGGGATAATCAAGACAAGGAAAATACTCATAAAACCCCCATATCAATACAGTTCTTATTAGCACAGAGTTAGTTGAACTGTGATTTAAAGACTGAGTAGAACTGGGAGGAACAGAGACATAGTTACAAATAAATCTGACACATTGGAGCTGCACCTGCTAACATAGACACTTTCAAAGAATGGGTATAAAAAACACCAGTTTCCCCCGGCAAAGAATCATGAATAATCTGAAGAAAAAGATCACTGCCTCTTCACCCTCACCACCCAGTCAATTTATCTGGAAAATTTATGCCAAACCCAAGAAGTGAATCCACTGGTTTGTTTGGCATTTCTCTTTGCAGCAGGTCAGATTATGTGGAAGTAGTGTTGTAAACAACACCCTTGTAACTGTGAACAGTAAGCGGAAGTTACAGGAATGAAAAGACATCCCTCTTCGAGGTTTAGGTTGAGTCTCCTGCAAATAATCCTTGGATTAGCTAAGATTTTGGCTTCAAAGTTGAAACGAAAAATAAATATGATAAATTGGAAAACAAATGCTACTGTAAAAAAAAAGTAGTCGTTTCATAGGTCTCTTTTTCTACAGGGGATCAGCTTGAGATTCTCTAAAAATAGAGGGTTTGCTGCTTTGGTAATTATATACCTGCCTGGAAAACTGCTGCATTATAATACTTCTCTTTTTTTTTGCTCATAATTTCATAGCTTTTTAAGAAGAAAATATACCTCACCTACCTTCTAAACTTGTAACTCTTCATTGCTACACTTACAGTTCGATAAACTTCCCAACAGGTGGTGTTCACAGAAGTTTTGTAAATATCACAAGAATACAGAAGAAACAACATTAAAAACTAAAAAAGTTTTGATAAAAAGCAACATTTGCCATGTGTTTTGTGCCCTACTATTATTCCCACCAATATGTAAGTATAAAAAGGGCCACCTATTATTGTAGTGATGTATCTAAAAAAATCTCAAGTTGCCTGTAATAATCTCCATTATGTATAATGACCATTTTGATAATAGTCTTTAGAAGAGGTAATGGCCCCGCTGAATGGTTATTACCTGTCTGTTCACGCTGGAAGCAAGATGCAGAAGCCAAAGGGGACAGTGAAATGGTCCTTGTAGCACAGTCTGCAGGAATAAGAAATATTTAACAGAATGCAAGAAACAGACAAGCAAGCACCTTTGCTTGTAAAACTGTCTGCAGTGGTGCAGTAAGCCATTGTGAATTTTGTGAAATAATAGAGGTATAAACCAGAATTAATAATAATAATAATAATAGGCAAACTATCACTGTGAGAGCTATTTTAATTTTAAAAGTCACAAACACTCTTAGGAAATAAAAGAGTACCTGAATGTTAAATATAGTTTGGTTAATTTTGGAGTGTTAAATATTGTTATACTCCAATTCTATACCATGCCATAGGAGCGATATCACTTTAGTCCAGAGAGACCTCTGCCTCTCAAAATGTTTACACCTTTCACACAATGACTCCAAAAATGTCCCTATATACAAAAATATGGGGCTATAAAAGCAGCAAATAAATCAGCACTGTAAGAACTCAAACTGACTTTTAAAACAGACAGAATTTTCTTGTAAATGAAGCCTGAACACAGACAATCCACTGCCACATCAACAATTTATATCACCTCTGCCTAGGCTAGATGATCAGCTCTAGAAGTTAACTCTTAATTCATGTCCATGAAAAGAGTAAGTTCTTTCAAGCAGAGATTGCCTTTAAAATCTGCACAGTGCTAAGTAAAATTTGGCCCTGATTCAGTTGTTACCTGTGGGTTTTACCACAGAATAAGGATGCTTGTAACAAATAAACACTGAATTACGAAATTATTAAATATTATTCTGGCCTCATGCTTAGAAATTCACTGGGATATTATTTCACTCAATAAGGGTTAAGAACACAGATTTTTTTTAAAAGAGTCTGTCTTTGAAACTAAAAGACACCATTGAGAGAATCTCAATTTAACCAAAAGAAAGGTAAAGTCTTGGTTCAAAATGCAGGCCATCATGAATTCTGCACAGTTTATTCCATGTAGATGGAACAATACTGCTGAACCATGGTATTTCAGGACCACAGTACAAGGATGTGTCTCATGTCTTTAGGTGTATTACATTTTTTCCTAAAACTTGCTCTGTTTTCATCCCTCAGAAGCTCTGCATGTAAGAAGAAAACATAAGCATTCAGAAAGAGAAATCTCAGCCAGATCTGTGATTATTTGAAATAAGGAATGCCTTTAGCAGAGATTGCTTTTGTCAACAGCCTATTGGGTTCAGGAAAACCCAGAAGACCCAGTAAGAAACCTCACACACCATAAACATTCTATTGCTTCCTTCTCCAGGCCATTCAGGAAGGGATGAAGGAATGCCAGCTGCATGCACTCCTCTGGTGTCTCGTTGTAGTTGTACACTGAATGGAGATGCTCCATCACTCAAGAAAAAGGAGTTACTAGAGCATTCCAACAGCCACTGGCAACTCTGGACCCAGGTCTCCTTTCTGGATTGGCTCACATTGTGACTTGGAACAAAAAGTTTGGTTTGCAGGGATAGTGATGATATCTCCTGCCTTACTTTTCTCCATTATTATTACATTAACTTGCTATTACAACACAAGAAAGAGGGTAAATTACAATCAAGATTTAACATGTAACAGACATTTCATTTATTATTACAGACAATAGCATAGAGTAGTCTCCTCCATCCTCTCCTCCCTTTTCAACTCCTTTTCTGGTCTTAAACTGGATTCCAAAGGTCATTTCTCACTCTTAAAATAATTTTCCTCATTGCAATTCTACAAGATACTCATCTCAGGTAGAATATTTCTTCTTTCTTGGTACCTATGTGAAAGAACTTTTCCAGACTTGTCTCTTCACTTGACCAATTTGCCCTTTGGCTGAGAAGTCCATAAACATTGAATGTTCCTAAAAAAAATTGAATGTTCCTAAAAAAGTCATTCAGGACATCTTAAAACGTTGATTCATTGAAGAGGTTTGAACTTAATGTTCTGCAAACACATTTGAAATCCTTTGTCATGAGGGGGCATATAAGGAAATAACAATGATAAAAAGAAAAATAATGAAATAATAAATATAACTTATAAGGGCACCCAGAATAAGAAATTGCTTTAAAGAGAACACTTACTCACAGAAAGAGGAAACAGCATGCACGAGAAAAGGGGACTACCCTGACTTTTCTTCAATTGGCACTTGCTGGTCATTTAACTTGAATTTAATAATAGAGACTATGCTACAGGTTCTCAGTAAGACAAAAAAATAAATGTCTAGGCAGTGTCTGAAATCACTAACACAGGTGACTACACACAAGTACAACACAAGAAAATGAAAATGTGAAAAACCAGTTTGAAATTGTATAGCCTTGGAGATAATTAGTGCTACTAAATGGAAAATTTAATCCCTAGCACCACAAGTCACAAAATTTTTTTCTCACAGAAAAAATTACAAGGAAATGTAGAGGGAAGATACAATGTGGAACAGCCCTAATAAGTTCCTGGTAGTCTGCATCTCATCTGGAAAGAGGTTTTTTACACAAGTAATAATTGTTTCAGGACAAAAATACAAGACTATATAGAATTACAGAAAACTGCCTTTCATTTGCTTCTTTATCACTAGAGTTTGTGAACTGCTCAGGCTTTTCCTAATTAAATTAGGTAATATATGACTTACATATGAAAATTCAATTATATTTATCTTATGGATGATGGGGTTTGTTTTGTATCTAAATTTTCTTAACTTCTCTAAAATCTTTGCCTTTATAATAGCCTCCAGCATTTAATTCTACCGGGAAACCAAGTATTTCCTGAAGAAAAAAATATTCTTTTATCATTTATAAATATGACAATTTGTCTATAATTCAATTCTTCTTTTGATATTAATAATCAAGTCATTTTAGATATCTCCTCAAATGGAAGCATCCTTGTAGGAATACAAAACCTTTACAAATGCCCTTTCAAACTCTCATCTAATCTGAAAGAAAAACAAATCTGTGATCATTTCAATAGGATAACATTGATAAATAAAAATAAATAAATAAATAGACAGATTACTTCTATATTATGGAAGGAAGAGTGAAAATAAAATTATTTTAAACTCCTTCTTTGAGTGCATTAAAGCTGAAGAGGGAAATGTTAAAATTTTGCTTGGAAATGTTATTTACCAAATAGACTACACTGGATTCTCTTTGTTACTCTTTAACGACAATTTTGCTTTTTAAAATCACAGGGGAAAAAATTATTTTTATATGAGATTTTTCTCTTTTTTTCCTCTTTTGGAATAATTCTTTTCAGGAACAGGAAGATATTTCAATGATATTTTCTGCTCATACAGTTTCTGAGCTGGCCTTCCCCAGTACTTTGCAGGCTCAGGTTCATATGCTTGCCACAGACCTTGTTGGACAGGTCATATTTAGCTCCATGGCTTAGCCATTTGTCACACTGTAGTAGTGCTCTGCTGTTTTGCAGACTTCTCAGCCCTGCAGGACTGCAGTGTCCTCCTGTGCTGTAAGAACGGCAGCCAGACACCTGCCACCTCCAAGGCACTTCAAGATTCTCAAGGTTTCCTAGCTACCTCTGCAGCATAGGAATTTCTTATCCTGGCATGCTGCAGAGGAAGCCAGCTCTGTACCTGGGAGGGGGAGATGGGGCACGGTAGGGCTGGGTGACCCCACACGCCGCCCCGTAGGATCCACACTGCGCAGGTTCGCCTCTCTCGCTCTGCTGGCTTCAGCCGCAGAACATTGCATGCACCAGAGCCAAGACATCATTAGGAGACAGCACCTCAGTGCTTGAGGACCTCCCGACTTTTCACACTCTATATTTTTCACAGCTGAAAACAACAGATTATTATCAGTCAGCAGAGAGCTGAATGTTCCAAAAATACATTTGTTTCGAATGCTTCGTAGATGAGTCATACAAAGGCTGAAAGGACGGCCTGCTCCAAGATCTGTCCCTCCACTCTTGACACTGCTTGCTATTTATATATTTTCCCATTTATGGAGCCATTCTGTTAACCATCTTTGAGGTAAGTTCATGATGAACAAATACTAAAACCACATAATCATAGAATGGTTAAGATCAGAAGGGACGTGAACTGGATCACCACCTTGCTCAAGAAGGACTGCTTGGTCAATTGCCCAGGACTATCTGCAGAGAACTTTTGAATAATGTCAAATAAATGAGTACCAAAATATGTAAACTTTACAGTACCTACTTGTGGAACACTGGGGTTCTGAGGGACGCAGGAAGAAATAATGTGATTTCTTTTATATGGCTATAATGCCATGTGTGTGTGCATGTAACAGGTACTGATGAATTGTAAAAAATGTAAAGTTCCTAAGCAGTTAATGAGGCAATCAAATTACCTTCTCTGCAGAATTCGAAAACAGCTAAGAGAACAATGTGATCTCTGACAATTCTGCCCAGAGCAGAGGACATGCAGCATCAAAAAAACAATCAGGCTCCTAGGTGAAGAAGAACAGAAAAGGAAAGGAAACAGTAGACTATCAATTAGCTCAGCCTAAATAGATATATTTCAATGTATTTTATGCCAAATTTATCCATTTTGGATTACAATAAAAATTAAAATTTAAAAAATGTAATTATTATTAACTGTAATTAATATAAATTTTAAATCATATCTGAAGTGCATAATGAGTAGAAGAAATACACATTGATAAAGTCAGAGATTATAGTGCAGAGTCAAGCTTGATTATTACAAATAACTGTCAAATGTTTGTTTTTTGGAAAGAGCATTATCTGTTCTCTCAGTTGGTCAAATACATTCATTTCAGACCTTGATAAAAAGGTTTTAAAGTCTTACTGAAATAAGAAAACAAGTAATAACAAAAAAATTACAAAATTGTAGTTCTGTGTTCAATAATATCATTCTTATTTTCTCTTTCCTTTTCTCACTCTTTTTAAATCCCAGATCATATAAGCTTTTTAATTCAGTCTGATCAATATAATACATGAGCTTGCCTTTGTCTACTTTTTTGGCAGCAACAAAGAATTACTGTAATGAAATAATTTCTGGCTGGCATGGTGCCCAGGAAACTTGTGGAACCATTGTGACTGGTTTACGTTCATTCCTCACAACAGCTATTTGAGTACAAAGCTCTGGGATGATAATTTATTTCTCCTGCAGTTTTATGATCTTTCAATGGCCCGAAATATCCTACTTGATGGCTACTTGCATCATTATGGGTCTGCCATAAATGATGCAAATTGCCATAAAACATGGGGAAAGCCCTATATCACATCTTTATCTAGATTTGTCGCTGATGACATTTGGGTTTGTTCATGGTAATTCTATTCATTTAGTTGCAGAAAAACACCCTCTTCTTATCAGATATTTCTAGACAAGACATTTGGGGTTTCTGCTGCCTATTAAATGGGACAAAGAAACAGAATTTTTTTCCAGTGCACTGAGCATCAACTCAGGAGTAAAACAAAAAAACAAACCACATGGATTCTGATGTTGTGTACTACCAGCTAAAGAGAAAGACTGACAGTTTTGGGGGGCTTTTATCCCTCATCATGGAACCTCCACTACAGATAGATTAACAACTCTAATCCCTATCCCTATTACTACTACTGCACCTTTAGAAAACAGACTTGCCTCTGTCTAAATCTTGCTATAGAAGATTGTCTATTTCATTTACTGCCTAACTGTCAGAATTTGAAATATCAAGCATATGAGAGGCTTTGAAGGAAAATACAAGAAAGTTGTAAACAGTAACTGCATTTCTGTTTGGTGATATGCTGTCTGTGAGAAAAGGCAGTCCCATGGATGTAGGGGCTTGCCTGTCTTTCCAACTGCCATATTTATGGAGGGCAAAGTCTATGCTCATTTTTGTTATCACAAAATTCTGTTAATAATTGGTTTTACACTAATAACTAACTCTGTTAATAATAATCAGCTTGGCTAAGTGTACCCAATCTCTGATCCCATGTTCAGATTTAAGGCAACAGTCGGTCCAATATAAATGCAGTTACCTGAGAGCATGCCCAGTAAAACTGAGACTAAAACTGGAATAAACATGGGTAGCTAGTACAGCATCAGTAACATAACCATCCTTTACAGGGAGAAATACTAATTAGCAAAAAGCACAAATATTCTGACTTACGACAGGAAAGTTCCACAACTTTGTGATGACACTTTCATCTAAACTGAATACTGTCCATACCAGTAGAGCTCTGACATTCTGAGCTACACACACTGGTGTGAGCCTGCAGTAACTTCCTTGAAATCAACAAGATAGTCCAGGTTTATGACAGATAGTGGAGATAAGGATCTGGCCCAGTACTTTGGCAGAGGCTCTAAATATCTCCTCTAAAAACCATGCCTAGGCATCAAAAACAAACCTCAGGAAAAAATACAAAATTGAAAGCTTGTTCCAAACCTCAAGTGTATGTAGTTGGTTTAGGGTGTCCAAATAATTTACTAGCTTTCTTATTTTATCTTCAGACATAAAAATAGTTTGGGCACATTTATTAGATTAATTTACTACAGTTTAGCATCATTCTCAAAAATGCCTGTCAATTGTCTGCAGTCTGAATAACTTTGGCAGTTACAGTGTAATTAAAGTAGTATCCAACGAAACAGTCATTTAATAAAAGAAAGACACTGAGCTAATAATGATTATCAGAGTGTAAATCTATCTAGATATCTCATCAGTGATTATCTTTCTTCTTTGCCTGGTAATACCCTACTGTGGGATTGCAGTAGACCATCTTAGCATATTTCTTCTTCACTTTTCATAGGGTTATTGACATCCCATTGAGGAGTAGTGATGTTAAGTTCTGTAAGTTGCTAAGTAATTTGCCAAAACCTCTTATTTTGTGAGTCGTCATCCCTACTCTTTTTACTGATTTGAGCTGCATTTTGTTAAAATCCCTGACTGTTAAAATAATGTTAGTTTCAGTTTTACATCACAGTGAATACAATGAATTTATTGATTGCAAACAAATACCATGCTTCTCTTTAAGCCTGCAGGCCAAGTCATACATGGAACATAATAATCGTAGCAGAATAAACAGAAAAATCATGAGCCATCACCAGGCTGACAGAGAGAACTACCATTTCTCTGCAGAAAACTCATTCAATGATCCTTAAAGAGCAAAAATTCATAGTTGTGTCCTTGCGTCTTGTGTATACAGATCCACCAGCATGTATGTAGGCTGTAACATGTTAATTACAGCTTTGTAATCATTCATTAATTTTTATCTCCTTGAACAACAACTGTACTGAACTAATTCTGTCTAGTAAGTAATTGCCAGGAAGAAACACTGTGTGTTCAGTCCTTCTTCCTACAAATATCAAATGATGTATCCAGAAAGCATTTCAGTGATGGAAAACAGGTGAACTGCTGAAAGCAATGGTCGTCATTTTATTATCATGAACACCAAATAATGTCAGTGTAGCACTGAGTAGAAGACCTCGTATTTCTTAAACTTTCTGGGACAAACATGATCAGAACCAAGAGAGAAGGACATAATTCCTTCTTATTCTTTGAGTATTTTATTTCAAAATACCTTTAGCACTGACAATAATATTCAAGGGAATGTAGCAAAGGAAACATTTTTGTCAGTGGCAGTAACTGAAACATAAAGAGGAAAGTTCTGAAATGTTGTCCTACAGTGTAGCTCCAAGATATATACTAACATCATTTATGTATCCTGTTTCTATTTCATAGCTGCTTCAGGAGAGAACTGCCCACAAAGCAGCCCTGTGAGATTAGGAAAAGGCTCCAGTCAATGTCTTAGCGAGGATACACAAGGTAGAGAGTCATACTCAAAAGTATCAAAATTTCCCATTTGGAGCATGAACTTTTCAGTAGGATGGGGGAAAAAAAAGAATAAATTAAGAAATCCACAAGAAAGCTAGACAATAAGCCTTTTAAGATTAAGTTATATTTTTCTCATTATACCATTATCAGAGGGGTTTCTAAAATGAAAAGTGCTGTGGTGTCTTCCTTGAGAAGATTGAAAGGAAGTGCACAGGAACACCTTAGAGCAGATCTCTACAGATCCCAAATTCAAACTAGAAATGTGCCTCTGGGATCCAACATGAGTGAAAACCCCTGGGAATTGAAAGTCGTGTCCCAGCAGTGTGAAGAGGGAACATGACACAATACAGAACTAGAAGTGAAGTCATCAGACAGGAGCTGTGAAGCAGAATCTGATTTCTAGCTAAGGGATAAATATGTTACAGATCATTTCTGGCTTCTTCTGGAACTTCCAGAAGGGTAGTGTGGTAGATTTTCTCTGACTTGCCTAGAGCAAACTGGATTTGCCTAATGCCAAAGAACTATGCATGAGGGCAAGGTGGTAAAAATTCAGTAGCAATGTATACAGTCTTCTTTCCCTATGTGCAATAACTATTCACACACAGCTTTCAGATGAGCAAAATATGACTTACCAGTTTCTGCAGCGTGCTGCTTCTACAAACATTGTAGATGTTCTATCAACAAGACAAAACTGCTCTTTATAATATTCAGATAACAAATAAAAATTAAAGGATAACATTCACTGGCACTAGACACAAGCAACATCCATCCAGAGTAAAGAAGATAAACTGTTTATATGTTACTGGCACAGTTAAGAACTTTCCCACTGCTGTTCAGAAGAGCAGTGGTGCCATCGAATAATATGAAACATATTTCAAAGATCCAGGCATTGCTTCTTTTCTATGTTTTCTGACTGCCGTGGTCTCTGAAGAAAATCATAGAATTACAGAATCATAGAAGGCCTGAGTTGACAGGGAACTTAGAGACCAGCTAGCTCCAAATGCTTTGCCATGGGTAAGGACATCTTTCACTAGACCTGGTTGCTCAAAGCACCGTCCGACCTGGCCCTGAACATTTCCCGGGATGGGGCATCTACAGCTTCT
>VZRX01023376.1:0-33413 GCA_013398075.1 Notiomystis cincta | reverse complement strand
TAATTTATTATTTTACTCTAACAGAAATACAAAATTTAGCACTTTATAATTACCAAAACCTTATTCAATTTTCTTTGTAATACAGGATATTGAGTTTACGGAGGACAATAAAATCTCGTTTAAGTTGTGTTTCCACAGGTTTATTCCCCCAGGTAAAACTAAACTCTTTTTCTTTTTCTTTTTTTTTGTTTTTAATGAACCAATATTTTGACTCTTTCTTGAGAAATTGTTAGATAAATAGAAGTAATTGAAATCTCTATCTTTTCTCTGAACAACATTTACTTTTTCATTAGACCAAAAAACAATCAATAATTAGAATTCTATATCTAAATCAGATTACAGTACTTCAAATCCTGTCATCCATTGCTGCATTCTCCTCCATAATACTGTTAAATAGGAATAATTATTCTAAAAGTCAGCTTGCAAATTCCACAGGGCATTAGCCACAGCATATGGTTTTGAGTTTGGGTAGACTATTCCCTTGTTCCAAATTGAAGTGCTATATGGTATGCATTTAGAGCAAATATTACTGCCTAGAGTACAAAACGTATCTATCATTTATAGCTAGAAATTGCATAAAGACCCTTTCCATAATACATTTTTTATTATTCTGTAAGAGTGAGTAGTAATTTCACAGGCTAATAAAACAGCAATGATATTCCTCACATATGTATGACCCAACAATGCTGAACATGTTCTTTTCCTGGCATCAGCTGAAATTAATTTGAATCTCTCATTAACAAGAACACCACCACAAACCAAATCCATAATGTTAAAAATTGGTTTTCTAGCAAAAAAGTAGGATTTCTTGCCCAGTCATGATTAATATTCCTGGGAATTTTTTTCATCTGAATGAATTTAATAACTAACCATTGCTCTGGAACATATTGATTATGTAGGTTTTTCATAACCAAACTATAAAAAACCATCAAATATTGGTTTTAATCAAAGCCACATTTTATCTACTTTTCTATTCTTCAAATTTCAGTAACACATACATTGGAAAGGAATGTGGATGTTTATTGAAACAAGAAGTTTTGTCACTTTAGTGTTTTCACTTTGAGTCATCTTGATTGGTTTTGTATTACAAGCTAAAACAGGTCATAGGACAATGTTGGTTGCCCCGAGTGAAGAAGAGAACAAAAAGAGGCAAATCACTGATTCTGCCCAGTGGTCTGACTGTGGGTGATCACTGAGGTCACAGTCAGTGCTGGCCCATGAATGTGTAGAGCACAGCATTAATATTGCTTTCAGTCTCATCAGTTCAATGTCATACAAGCTGATATGTGAGAAAGTGCGAAGGTCAGCAGTGCTTTGGGAGTCAATGATCTAGATAATAGCTGGAGAGAAAAAAAATCCTGGTTAAAATTTTACTAGGAGAGGCCTGGAGACTTGTAGCACAACCAGAGGCAGTAAACCCTTCAATTGGTTTGGGTCACAGCTGTGCTCTCTATACTGTACAGGAACTGTATGCAAACAGCTGTGCATCTTTACAGCTCTGTCACATCACACCTTATCTCCCCAGCCCAGTTCTTTT
Organism: Notiomystis cincta; assembly: GCA_013398075.1. Taxonomy (NCBI): domain Eukaryota; kingdom Metazoa; phylum Chordata; class Aves; order Passeriformes; family Notiomystidae; genus Notiomystis; species Notiomystis cincta. Next base: position 31,876 of record VZRX01023376.1, on the reverse strand, counting down.
AAAACTGACTAGTCAACTGTTGGGTCATTCCTAATTTGGCTTGAGGGGATGAGGAAGGAAGGATCTGAAAAATGTATTGTGAAGTCTTGCATCAGAGTTGAAGGGGAAAAGTGCTGACATTTTAATAAAAAATCTTTTGTCCTGAATTCTTAGAAGTTGGAGGGCAGTCAGCAGGAAAAAATGGACCTAATTGCTTTATCACCCTCTGCTTACTGAAGTTAATTCATTGGAATGGTAGAAAACCATGGAGATTAAACTTCAAAAAAGCATTTTTTCTTCAAATTATCCAATGTAACACTGTAATTTGGGCAGAGATGATAATAATAACAACAACATGAAAAGAGCTGCTGTCGTATTATCTGCTGTCTCCCCAAAAGCTATATTAAATTGTTTCTCTAGGAACTTGATTCATCTGATTGAGATCTATTTCACTATGCAAATCAGCAAAGACAGGCAGGAGCAGCTAGGCTGAATTCATTCCATCACAAAGTAGGGGTGTAGTCTCAAATAGGTCTGGCAAACCCTGCCCTAGGAGTTGTGGTTTTAGTCCCATAATGGGTGTGGTGCTCAATATTATTATATTCAGATATAGAAGTCAGCTAAGTGTCTACAGCCAACAACACACTCTCTTTTAGGAGGCCACAATATTTTGGGGTGATTCATATGTGTATAAAGGAAATCCTTCTTGTTCCTTTTCTTCTCTAGCCTGCAATGGGATGGAAAATCCATTCCTGTTTTTCTGATTAAGTTTTCTAGGTAAATCATGTTCACATATATATTGTCAACATCCTAAATCTCTATCACACTGCTGTACTTTTGCTAGTAATTCTCTTTAAATGCTCATAGGAGAACATTTCTGTTACTCTTGGAAAGTGTCTTTGGGCTGAAATAGATAGTCTTTTGCCATGCTTCTACATAAATTTCAAAGGAATTTTTGATGCATCAGCAATACAGCAGTGAATATTTTGTCTGCTGTTAATTGCCCACATTTTTATAACTACCACATGACTTATTTGACAGATCATCTGCCTCACTGAGGGCTTAGAGGAAATGTGTTATTTAATAAGTTTGCTGCATTCATTTTGGATGTGTAAAATTTTCTTATTACAAAAGAGAAAGAAAAATATGAACAGAACTAAGAGTTCTCATTTTTAAAGTCACATATTGTTTAATTCTGGAACCTACACATGAATATGAGTATCTACCTAACCTTAAAATGTGCTTACTGGTACACAAATATTTTAAAATCCTAAAGTAATGGGGTTTAAGATCACAGGTTTGAAATATTGTACAAACTTCAATTCAAAGTGCTTGGTATTTATAAGCTAGATTTACCTGAGCCCTACAAAAAATTCTTAATTCAATCAACTTGATCAACCAAACTCAAGCTATGAAATTCTTTTGGACAGATGTGGTACTTAATTATATTCTGATTTACTATATTAACTTGATGTCACATACTGTAACAATGGCCTTAAGCTATTTTTTAATTAAACGGAAAAATATGGAGACATGAAATTGGTTGTGTAGATCAGATCTGTTTAATTTAACTTCATGGCTTTGTCACATCATTTTCCTTCTTTGAAGCATGCTGAGTATGTGTAGTTTTCCTTCTATAACAGGGGTGATTCGTAATAATAGAGTGAGGGAGATGGCTTTTGGACTGTTTCTTCCCTCAGCTCTGTCTGTCTTCACATCATCACATTTCCAGGAAGAAGAATTGGCTGAAAAATGACTCTGAGTAAGCCCTGCTTAGTGCTTTTTCAGTGTAAAACTTAAAAGTGACATTATGGTATCAGGCAGCTGCATTTTTTTTTCCCTTTTTTTTTTAACTCCCCGCCAGATGCAAGGGCAATGATATGAAACTGAAAGAAACCACAGCTCAATCGTCTGCCTTCCACTTAATTTTTCATACAAATTTAAGGTCAGGTTGTGGCCTGGTAACCAGTGAGGTGTATGTAACATTAGAACAGTAATACTCTGAAACTGATTATGAAGAGAAACCAGGAAGAATGGACAGGAGCCTGCTCTTGGTTAAACTAAAACTAGATCAACTCTATTACTGTATGAAGTAATGGGCCTCTTCAGGTTTATACTATTGAGAAGAAAATGCAGAATCCATCAGTGAGTAACAGTGACACAGTTATGTTACACTTCCAAGAAAATGATCTTTCATATTCATGTATATGTGTTTCATATACTTTACATATTTTATATAAGTTGTGTGTATAAAAGATATCTTCTTGTATCAGAGTATCCCAACACAGCACTGGCTGCTGCCTATTTCTGACTAGATAATAAAATCATTGCTTATAATAGAAAACTTGTTATTTACACAAACAAAAGTACACTTTAAAAGCCGCTATTGTTTTTTACCTTTATTTGATAAATAGAACACCTCCTTGTGCTTGCTCCTTGTGAAACATTTACACCTCTCCTATTTAAGAAAATACATATATGTCAGGGCAAAATATTCTTGTGAGCGTTTTCTTCAGACTTTTCTGTATTTTTAGGAAAATGTAACAGAATTTATCTACATTCTATCTAGTTTTATTGCAGTGCAATAGAGTAATTCTGAGCTAAAGCTGTGGAGAGGTTTACAGGCTGGTAGGAAACTCTCAGCAGTAATACTAAGATTCATGGTGCACATTCAAGTGTGAAATGAAATGTGAAGTGAAATTTACTCCTTTTTTTTTTTATATATAATGTTTGCCTTTTATCCTTGTATCAGACAGGACAAAATTTCTACAAATGTACAAATTTTCCAAAATTCTAACTGGTAAAATCACCCTTCCAAATAGTAGTCAATTCTTTCTCATTCTAATGCATAGAAAGAAAAAGGGTCCTATTACTCCGCATAGTTTTGATTTATTTTCAATCATTACCTCTGAAAAAATTCTTTTGTTAGTATGAACTGTATAATAATGATTTCTATCTGATTCTTGAGCAACAAGTGGTGGAGGGATATGATTTTAAAATTGTTAAATGGGTATAAAGTAAAAATGTAGATCATATTACAGGAGACATTTTAGATTTCTGCTAAATCAGTTCAGAAAAATCTCCTGATTAAGGCAGAGAACATCCAAATATAAGAATCTCCAATGGAATATTTAATATTTTTCCACCCCTTCATTCACCATTTTTTGAATAAAATTTATTTTACATTTCTGCCTTTTTATAATATCATTTAAGGCAAATGAAACCCTAAAAGGTCAGAGCAGACTTCAAAAAAGGGGTCTTGATAATATGCGAGATAAATTTACAACGGAATAATAGAGTCTCATATTTATTCTAGGCAGTTGCAGCAAGGTTCATTCAACAGACAAAATTTACAACAGAGTTAAAGGCAGTGAAAAACAAAACCAACTGAAAAAGTACCATGGTTTTCTAGCGACTTCTCTAAATGAGTGTTCTGAAGGCAGAAAACTGCCAGTGTTAGATAACATTCATTCCCCTGTCAATGGTCAAAGCAATAGTGGTTTTATTGCAACCATATTCCCAGCTTGACTTAGCAAAACCTCAAGGTTGCTGAAATAATTTTGAATTCTACCATTAATTTCTGTGAGGTTTTCAGTTCCCCCTTTAGGCTTTTAGTACAGTGGGAATGTTGTTGACATTCATGAAAGGTGAAGATATCAGTAAAAAAAAAAACCCTTACATTGCAGAAATTCAACAAAATAATGCATCACAGATGAACAGAATAGCTTAAAAAGAGCAAATAATTTCCTGTTTAGATATTAAAGGAAGGTCTAGCATTTCCAGCACTTTAAGCAATACTGCATATAAACTTTATATAGGTATAGCACATTCAGCTTGTGAAAGGAGTGTATTTTATGTGAAAATAAAAAAGTGCTGACATGTAATTGCTCACTAATATTTTCAAATTAATTCTTGCTGTTGCACACTTTGTTTTAGTTCTGCTTGATAACTTTCTTGTTCATCACTGAATGTCCAGGAATGCAACCAAAAAATTGCATCTGTTACTTGTAATTTTCTCAATCAAAGTCTGAACCCTTTCCTTAACATTTTCAACAATTCTAGCATGTGGTACTTGAGATAATCCTGGACCCAGTATGTTTTCCTGATGGTTAGATCTGCCTGTCACTAGTGTTTGCTTACCAGCAGTATCATATGAATGAGGTGAATTTTCATTGGAAGAAGCATATTGAAAACGTGTGTGTATTCTGCTTTGTTACATCTGTGTAAAGTTCTCCCCCTCCCAATGCAATAGTTTTTACTTTCTTTTAATCTTGCAAAGAAATGTAAAAGTGGAATAGCTGACCCCATGTTCAAAGTCGTTGTCAGAGACAATGAAGTCATAGGCTTCTGTTTTTAATAATGTCTTGCAAAACACAAAGCATCATTAATCATATTCAGAGGATAAAAGACACACAGATTTCCTAGTCTCAAACTTTTCTGAAGCACTGAAGATTTCAGAGTTGTAGATTCACATAGATAACATCCGTCTGCACAGAAAAGGAAATCAGCAAAATGAAATGTGAAACAAAATCAATTTAATTTCAGTATATAAAAACTGAGACTGTCTTTTATGCAAAACAAAATAGACTAGAATGTCTATTCTATAATTACTGTTCAATAGCAGATGACATCTGTAACTAGATTCTCTTATTCCCCCTTTTGGCATGGATTCAGGTAAACTACACTTAGGAACATAAATAAGAGTGTCTATACAAGAAATAAGACAGGTAAAAATCATACTGTTGCAATATTAACTTTCTTACTTCCTTCCCAAACACATCCACTTCTAGTCCTGTGTTTTATTTGGTTTAGATGAATGGCAGAAGCAAAACTAGACTACAAACTCCTCTAAATATTACTGTCCTATCTAACTGTCCAGACTTTCAAGTTCTGTGAAATCCAATTATCTTGAAATCTGAATCACTTTTGTCTGGAAATATAGTCTTAGTTCATCTGCACATTAAGACCTCAGAAAAATAATTTTGCTCTAAAAGGGGAGAAATGTAATAGTACAGTTGAAATTTGGCCCTCTACAACACAGTGTGTGCCAAGCTGGAAAGAAAAAATAGCCATGATGATGTGTTTAAAGATGTTCGTTCAGCAAAGTGTTTGAGAATAGGCTTCATTCTGGCTTAAGCTTAAATATGTGCTTAAAATGCTATGATGAGTTAGGACTATGTTGTCAATGTGCATGCAAACTGACAATAAGAAGGGAAATGTATAATGCATGCATAATATATGCTATGCTTGCATTTGTCTGGTAAGTGAGAAAGAGAAGACTGTAACTTGCCTTCGGTTATAGATTGTGCTGTCCCAGACAAAGGGAGGAACAAGTGAGTCTCAGTGTAGTCTGCAGGGGAAAATTCAGCTTCTGTGAAGGACATGTGAGACTTAACACTGATTTCAGAGCAACTGAGATTTCACTTTCAGAGTGACACTTCTTTGCACTAGGACAGATTTATTCAATGAAAGATTTCTTCACACTTCAGACAGCTAGAGAAAGCACTGTAATGCTTTGTAGAATAATTGGATGGAATGTAGAGGACTGTCACTGGAAGTCATCAGCAATGGGATGAAATAATCAGTATCAGTTTTAAGATGTAGGGAAAAGCCTCAGAGACATTTCCACAAATTACATTTTCCCACCCCTCAGCCAGAAACTGACACCTCAACACTCACAGCTCAGCCCCCAGGAGTTCCCATAGTGCTCCACACACCCATTCACTGTTAGAGCTATCTAGTCCACATTTTGGGATTGTCTTTATGCATTGAAGTAGTCGGTGATCTACATGATCTCTTATTAGGTCAATTTGTATAATAACATCTTGTCAAGGTGCTGCATATCATTTGACGTAATAGATGAAATGCCAGGTTTGTAAGATATACAAGGTTATATTTAAAAGAAAAAATGAACATGTTATCAATAAGATAGTTATACCACTCCTAACAAGAGGGATGAAATGTAAAAAAAAAAAAAAACAGATCATTGTGGTATTTCGCTCATGTAACAACTTTTTTTTTTTACTAAAATACATAGAGTTTCAGCTCAAACTCTCCCTTCTCACTGAATGAATGAATAAAGATAAAAAATATTTTTCAGGGTTACAGCATCAAATTGATAATGATGAGATCTTCAGGTGTGATCCAGATTAAAGAGCAGACGTTGATTTTTCAATAAAAAAGAAATATCTTTGAGAAAAGTGAATTTCTGTGGAGCTTGGAATGTTCATGGATAAATTGAGGAACTGAAACTGGGGCAACTAACACGGAAAGGAAATACTTGAAAGTGTAAGACTCACTTTGTCTCAAGTGTTTTTGAAATTTCAAAAAGTTCTTAAGGCATACAACAAATTATTTCAAAGTCAAAATATCAGTTTTCATTTGAAAACTGAGAATTTTGAAGAGAGATGGGGGGTTGTAGTAGTTTTGTTTTCATTTGATTTTTGTTAGTTTTGTCAAAAAAATTCTGGAAAAATCTCCTTCCATTTAATCCAAACATTTTCCTCTTATGTTTTTGACTAATTCACCATGCAGAAGGCCACTTCTTTCTATCTTATATTTTTACCCATGACTGCCTTTGTGATTTTATTTGCCTTGGTACCAAAGTGTTCAACATCATTTTAATGTCAAATACCAACTCATTTGAAATCATGTAAGCTGCCATATAAAGACTCAAAATCATCAATCACTATTTATTTGTCATCAGAATTACATCCCTGTGGGCTGAGTAACACATCCCAGTGTGTATGTAAATATGATGGTGTTTTGTATTTGTATGGACACCTGTACATGAGATGTTGCATGAACAAGGCCAAAGACTGATACACATTCTGACTAAAAAAGTGAATATGAACCAGTTTTCTACATTGCTATTCAACTGTGCTGTAAGAAAAAAAAAATGATTATTCATGGGTTGTCCTTAGTCAGTGTTTTATTCCTTCTGGATTTTGTTGGGATATCCTTGAGCCTTTTAGATGACAAAGAAGACAAAAAGACTTGCTGGGTTTTCAGGTTGGATTTAAGCCAAAATACGAGTACATTTTGTATAATACTGTGAGTATTTATTGAGTATAATAAGCATAAACGAAAAGGTCATGGCAGTATTTTTTCCTTGGTTATCTTTAAATTGCAGGGTTTTTTCATCAAGCTGTATTACAGCAGGTCCAAATAATAAGGATAATATTATGATGTATTTGTGAACTCTTTTTCATTCAAATGAGTTTAAACAACAGCATCTTTAAAACAAGAAAAACAAAACTAAACAAATAAACATCCTCCACCCCTGCCCCCCTCANAAAAAAAGGGGAAAAAAAAAAGCGCCATACCTCACCTGGAAAGGTGTAATAGATGTAATAACACCTCTTTAGCCAAAGCATTGGAAATATAGGGATGACTTTGTGAATGTGGAGCAATAGGGCTGTCATTCACAATATTGTCATATTTTAAGGAGGGATTCTAGAAGGGAGTGAGATCACAGAATCTCATTGCTTCCCTAAGTTGAAGTACTATTTTCATTTCGTTTTCCACTTGCCAAATACTGAAAGCAACTGAGATTCAGTTTGTGACCAGTATATTCTGATGTGTCATAACCTTGTCTGGAATTGACACAAAAAGCCAGTAGTTCTTCATTAGGGACAATACCTGACTTTACTAAGAGAGAAAAAGCAAAGAGAGTGAATATCTCTGAAGTTTCAGAGAAGATTATCTTTTTTTCAGATTACCTGCACTTTTTCGCATATTAAAAAAGCATGTTTCTAAACAACTTTTGTGTGGGTATAAATGTGTCAGAGTTGGTTTTCTTAACACATGCCACAAAGGTCAGCCTTAGTCCATTACCTTTTTTTAATGGATGCTTGATTACTGCTTGCTGATTTCTTTAACCCTGAACCACATAAATCAGCAAATCTTTCTGAGAACTGAACCATTTAGTAATGCAATGTTGAACATCTGTCTCTAGAAGAACTGTAAATTTATTTCATAAAGAGGTAATTCAGCATAGCTAATAAATATGATTTCATGCCTTTTACTTTTCAGCTGTTTCTAGGTTCTAGAGTGTAATGAATTAGTAACTCTTGAAACCCATTGTAAGGGAATAAACTACTAAATGCAAGAGACATTTCTGAATAATAGACTTCTACATTACAGAAGTATTAAGATGTATTTTTCTCATGGGGACCAACAAATTTTTGAGGTTCTGAGTTGTGCTGTACATCATCCTGACACTGTTTCTAGGTGGTATAAATATAAATTCCCATAGTAACTACAGTGAATCGTGTTTCCACAGCTGATATTTATCTCTGCAGCTGTGTTTTGAATATCAGTTCTCTCTATACCCTCATACCGTTAATTACATACCAGATTTCCTAAAGAAACATGATAATAAATGAGAAATAAATAGCAAGTGAAAGACCACAACTGAAAGAGTTGTCCAGACTTTTATAATCAGTACACATCCAAACTGTGAAATATTTCATCTCAGGGGCGGTACTTCAAACAAGCTGATAAATCCTGCTGTGAAATCCTTTTTCATTCTTTAGATGGTAAGAGACAAGAATGACTAGTCCAGATCTACCCCAGGGCCTGAAATGTGGCCAACTACAGTTAGATAATGTGGATTTCTTAGGGTGTGTTGAGAATCCACCACCCTCTACTCAGTGTTGAAAAAGTGTAACTCTTTGGTGGAAGCAAGGAGAGAAACAATAAGAATCATTTTTCTTTGCCTCAGTCCTCTGGCCTTAATACTCAGTTTTTTACTCAGGTTTATTCTACAAAATGCATTTATTTTAATTTTGCAAGTAAATACTCTTTAAATATGAGAAGAGTAATTTCAAATATTATTCATAATTTCTTCCTGACCTCATTTGAAGACTACTTTTGAAGTGTGATGGTATTTCTAAGGAATCTTGTAATTTCTCCTTATATTATTGTAGGTGTCAGTGTTTTGGTCTTGGCTGGGTTAATGCACTTAGCCATGCCTCCCAATATTCAGGAGCATTAACCTGAATTTGCTGTCTTTGTTTTCCCAGAGGTGAGACATCAATTAGATGCATTCTAGTCAGAATAGGAGGGTGATTTAAGGCATTAGCACTTCCATTCCAAAGTGGGAGCACCTGCTGAGTGCTCAGTGGTAAATGTGAAATGGAGAAAAACTTCAAAATATTTGCTGGGTAGATACTTTGGGTATCTACCTATCCCGACCTGTCCATTAGGCTTAACTGCAATTAGAGTGTGAGTAGCTATCACTGTCCTTAATTCGCTAAGAAAACATGAATTCTAATTAGCTTCAGGCAAAATTAGAAGTCTCCCCAGAGGGATTCTAGGTCCACGTGGAAGTTCCCAGTGGGATACAGCCTGAACATCCTCCAGCCTCGTAGCAGGAGATGTTAAAGCCTCATAGCAGGCTGGAGACAGAGCTTTATTAGAAACATCTCCTTTAACACACTGCTGTGTCTTCAGTACCACAAATAACAGCACATGGAGTCCATTTTTTTATAAATTCTGGATTTGGCTTGTAAAAAATCCAAAGGATATTTTATGCTAATAGCAACATTATGAGCTCTGTCTTCTCAAGATTTACTGAGGTTTTACACAGGCAAAATTCCCGTAGTCTTGGATAGGTGATTTGCCTTTGAAAACTGGGCAAATTAATTACTCAAATGACTAATTTAGATTTTCAGATTATCCATAAAAACATTCTCACTGAATTAGTCTAAACTGTTTTAAGGGGTGGTTATGAACTACTAACTTTTTTTTTTTAATTTTTTTTTTGTTAAGATATTCACCATTCATTTCTTGGTTTGAATTGCACAAAAGCACTACTTAAGGTTTTGTGATAAGATTGTTATGTTAATTTGATAACAGCATCTCTGTTCATTGTTGAGTCCCTACCCTGCTTTCCTGTGCAAAATGCCTTAACAAACAATTCTGAGTTTGAGTCTAGGTTTGTTTTATCAAAGAATGCTGAAATCTGTCATTGCCTGGGATTTTAGCTGTAGTGATTAATGATTTAATGGTTGTCTAGATTTAATGATTCAGCTAGTGTAGTATTTTATCCTAGTTTTGGAATGAAACTGTTTTCCCTTCTTTGGCAAGGTCCAGAACCCTTCTCTTAATTTTTAATCTTGAAGTATCAGAGCACACACCTCGGTGCTGAGGGCTCCATGGTGGGCTTCACGTGGGTGTTCACCTTCTTGGGAGCACAGAGAGGGCACAAGCCACTTACACTCCCCATGCCAAGTCATTTCTGCCCTGGAAGGACAAGAAGAAAGCATGTCATTAAAGTTGCCATGTGAGCAGGACCCTGGAAACAAGCTCAAGAAAGAAGGAGAAGGTGCAAAAGGCACTGAATTGGCAGGGAGTATGTCTTCTGTAAAGATTACACCTCGTGCTATGACTACTTGATATTGATTCTGTCATCTTCAAAAGAGCTTTTACACAAAGTCTTCACTGTTAAATGTCAGTTGTTGCAAGTTTAGCAAATAATTTAAATTTCCATCTATTCTTCTTAACTATCCTATTAAACTATTTCTGCTCCTCAGTTTCCTCCATAAGCTGCTGTCTTATGTATTCCTCCTAGTTTTGCAGACATGGGAGGATGTGATGGTGAAATCACCTGCTGTATCTCAACATTCCTCCCATTCTGGTTATGTTCTTTGCTTTGGCTCTCTTCAAAACTCAGACAGGATGATTCTCTTAATTCAATACATCGCTTAACCTAATCCAATCATCTACATAATGATCAAGGTCTTTTAATGGAGGACCTCAGATTAAGTCCTTCCTCATCTCCAGAGGTTCTGGATCACTGAAATTTTGTTCTGATGATAGAAGCTGGGAGGTATTTATGAATCTTGTACCACTTTTATATCATTATTCAGATATAAGGAAAGGTAACAAGGAAATACAAGGGAAGGTGAGACCACGTAAAGCAAGGCAAAGGATGGGAGATTTCTTCCCAACAAAATAAATAAATACCTGATAACAAACTGAACTTAGTGTTAAAAAGCAAATATGGAGGGAAAGATAAGAATCAGCAATCTGTAGTTTTCCAGGGCTAGTATTGGTCTGCAGCTTTTTAGCCTAGTCCATGTAACATTTTTAGAAATATTTAGTCCATGAAGACTGACAGTACTATAAAAATAGTAATAATAACTATAATAATAATAATAAAGCTAGAAAACTATAAAAGGGGAAAGTTTAGGAAATCAAAAAGGGGGATGAATTAGATAACTTATTAAGACCCTGCCAGATCTAGTTTATTCTGATTTCTTCACCTAGTAAACAGAAAAATGAGTTTAAAAAACAAAAATTCAAGGAATTGCTAAATATCTTTTTAGGTCAAGTGCTCTATGCGTTGTCAGTCTAGATACTAAGATGATTTGCTTCTGTGCATTTCAAAACTGACCAGAAACACCTGTCAATATTTTGTAGGGAAAGATTAATGTACCAGAGGAGGAGAAGGGGAAAATTGATTGTTTTCTCACTTCTTCTTTTTGTTTTGGACAGAGACTTTGATGTAACTCAGTGTTTGGAATGCTTAAGGTAGTCCAGGCAGAGATGGATGAGTGAGGCAAGCAAAGGTGGATGATAAATGCAATTTATTTCCTGACCACATATGTGGTACATACTTCTGTAGGATCAGTCTGGCAGTGCCCCAGGTATTTACTATTCATCAGTATGTTGCACTGTTGGATGACTGTTCTTTTGTTTTCATTCTCCTATTGGTAAAATAGAGACTGGACAAATCTGTGAGCAGTATTTCAGGCTTCTGTATGATTTAGCAATTATGCTATGGCAATGAAGATCTTTTGCAGAATTCTTATAAATATCCGCTCAAGTAATGTTTTTAACTTGGTGAACAATATCACTTGTTTCAAAACAAAGAAAAACTCAGGTATGTTCTGCTGTTGGGTAGAAGGAACTGATGCAATTGTCTTGATTGCAACCCAGAAAAAAAAAGTGCATCATTAAGTCTAGTCCCTCTCTTTCAAGCCATTCTCATTCCTTATTTAGGATGCATAACTGCATAGCCTGCCCTTTATGCAGGGTGCCATTACTGTCAGGAATGCAACTGGCTACAGAAGTTCCATATTGGTTCTTTGAGGACCTGCAGGACTCCAGGTAAAATGTACAATAAGCTGTAAAATGACCAGCATCCTTTAAATGTTATGGGGAAACAGCAGGATTATGTGCATGAACAACTCCAGAAATTAGTTTTTCATGGATGGAAAATACTTCCCCAGAGGCAAGAGAAACTAAATAATATAAAACAAAATACAGTAATTCTGGAATAAGAAAGCATAACCAAATCGTTTCCTTACATGTATTTTTTGTTCGAACTTAATTTATATTTTGAAGGACTGCCAAAACAGTCCAACTTCCCTCTCCATAAAGTCCTGTGTGCTTCTTTTTGGAGTGGGTGTGGAAAGGGGAGCCAAATGAGGCATGCTATCAGGTAACATATATAGTTTACAGTGTTTTGAAATCATGGTGCCTTTATCTGACTAATAGAATTTTGCCAAGTATTGATATTAAAAGCAGTAGGAACTTTAAGATTGACTCCTAGCCTGCCAGAGGATGGTTCTTTATGAGCTCACCCCAAACCTTCAGCCCCAGTATTTTTCTTGAAAAATATTTTGGCTTCTCTCCATCTAAAACTTTTGCTGATCCACTGTTCTTGGCACATTAATTTTTTCTGATTATTTTGGCAGCCATTAGACTTTGCCTAAGCCTACCATAGGGAAAAAACAAAGAAAGAAAACATGGGTATGCTTGACATGGGATAATTTGTTCCTTTACTTTTGTATTACTGATAGTAAGTACCACTTCATTTACTATATATAAGGTGTAAGATAAATTTATAGAAAAGAGATTATAACTTTTTTAAAATAAAATCTGACCATCTACTTGCTGTTGGATACTAAGAGCTGCAGTTCCAAGTTAAAGTATTCACATCACTAATAGTCTACACAAACTTAATAAAAATGTCTTTTACCAATCTAGATGCAGAAAAATTTTCATAAGACTTAAGTGACTTCATTTTCTATCTAGGAAGTTCACTGTCCATACTAAAATCTGAAGAATTTGTTTATCACCTGACAAAAAAATCTACAGTTGTGATAGATAGCATCTTTGTAGGTCCTATCAGCTACCTCCTGGTCTTTCACACATTTCCATTTCTTTTCCTGCTGTCTATTTCTTTTGTCCTTGCTGTTGGTGGATAAAACTGTGACATAAGTTCCAAAAACTAGAGAGATGCAAAGAAGCATCTTACTCACTAGAAGCTATTGTAGAACATCCCAGAAGACCATGTTTTTCATAAGTCTCACATTTTTCATCTGTCAAAAACAAACTCTGAAAATCCTAGATTAAAGGAAAGAGCAAATGAAAAGGGTCTCAAAGGGGAGATGAAGTTTATTTGTGATGTCTCAAAATGCAGCAAACCAAATTAGAAGCTTTTTAACATAATCTTCGGTCAGAAGCATGAAATCCTCTCACAGGAGCTCTAGGCTGATAAGCACAGCACATGCTCATCACACTCATCAGCTTGGGAAGGAACAAGGAAACTGATGTAACACACAGAAGGGAAAAGGAAACACTGGAAAGGTAGCTGGAGCAGATCTTAAGTTCAGCACACAAATATCATTTCTGTTTGTTGTGTTCAGACCTCTCTCAATTCTGAATCTACAGATCAGATTCTCATCACTGCTGAAAACACAGCTTGGTTCTCAAGTATGTCTGAAGTTTCCCTGGCATTGGAAAGGGGAGCTTGAGCCTGAAAGAGCACTCAGGAAAAGTATGTTTAGCTATTAGTTTTTAGGTTTGTCACATAGGAAGAGACCTCTCGTGGCAGGCACAGGAACCACCATTCAGCAAGAACCTTATAATTAGAAAAAATGGATTTTAATCAAGCCAAATACAAGAGGAAATAAGGCCCAAGTAAGGAAAACAGTTTAAAAAATTCACAATATTTTAGTAGTTTATCTTGTTTTAACAATAGAATGCAGTGCAATAAAAATAAACAATAATCAGGTGAAAATCTGGGGCGAAGGGAGTGGGGAAGAAAGAGTAAATTTGGTGAAAACTATCTAAGGTTTCCATTGAACTAACTACAAGATCCTATAGCAAAATTTAACAGTTTTGTGATTCCTAGTCATTGCCAGTGGGTTTGGGATACAGTACTGTAGTCAACAAATTCTAAAGGGGGCTTTATGCCAGAGCTGGGCTGGTAATCCCTCCACAGCAGCCATTCTGAATGCATGTAGTATAAGGCATCTCTTGTGCATCCTGCTGATGATATGGAACACATAAAACAAGATAAGACCACGCAAGTAAAAGCAGGTTAAACAAAGCAGTCTGTTAGTTGTGGCCTGATTTCAAACTGCCTTATTCAAATAAAGAAATCACATTCTAAACATCATCAGTGGGGGGGAAGCAATCAAATATATCCTGAAACATGGTAAAAAATAAAATACGGTACAGCATGCCCAATTATTTCAAAATCCATCATTTTCAACTAGTAGAAGATAGACTATTGTGTATGTATGTGTCTAAAATTCATGTTGATGCCAGTTTTATGTTATTCCCTGAGAAAATAACTAACTTGGCTAAATTCTATTTAAAAAAAAAAATTCTTCCATCTTTAAAGCAATACTCTTGCCAACAGAAGTTCTAAGTAGGAATTCTACAGTTTAGCCAACTAAGAGATTTTCTTAGAGAAACCACGGCTTATAATGCATTTCTCAGCAATGCCACTTGTAAATTTAGATGGAAGCCAGAAAGTATGAATGAGATCTTAGAATAGCCAGTACTCCTCAAGGTTAGAGAAATTTTCCTGAAGAGCCAGGTTTATGCATTTTTTGAAACTTAATATTCTAGAGAAAAACACAGACTGAGTGATGACTTTGATGTGAAACCTTTCCCTCTTCCCTAGCATATTACTTCACCCTGCCTTAGTGAGCTGCTCAGTCTTTAAAGTACTCCCATTGAAACTATTTCTCCCTCATTAAATATTCATTAACTGGTTTTTGGAGAGCTCCATGCCACACAGCAGACATATTCATTGCTCTGAACCACATAGTGTTAGACCACGAACATTAATGGATGTGCTACAACTCAGGTGGGTGTTTACTGGTTTTCTCTCCCTTTCTTTATTTTGGAAATTCTTGCTTTTGAGATGTCTGCAGGTAGAACAAGAGAAAACAAAGAAAGAGAAAACAAAACAAAACAAGAACAACAATAATGACAACAACCCTACCAAAATACCTGTGATTAAAACCTCAGAATATTTCTGTCATTCTTTTCCAGCTATCAGCAGCAAATGCCGTCCAAGTTCATTCCCTAATCTAGGGAACAGTAGCAAAATATTAGAAAGTGTATTATTCCATCCTTTTGATGATTTTTCAGCAGCTTCTGTCATTCAAATTATTTTCAGATAAAGACAATAAGATAATGGCTGGTTCATGCATAATAGTCAATCCCCTTCCTGCCTTTTCCATCTTTTCACTGTTGCAGGAAGATGTTGCTTTCTGAGTTTTGGTTCTAATCTATCCAGCTTTGATAGGAGTGCTCCTTTTATTTCATAAGAACTGTCTTCTAGAGTAGGCCCACCAGGATATATAGGTGGCAGAAGTTCTGTATCATGACTCCTGGTGTATCTCTATGTGCATGATCACCTCTGTGCTGGAAATGCTGGGGAAGTTCTGCAGACAACCAGCAGCAGAAACACTGCAGACAAACAAAGTCTGCCAGGGCAACAAAACTGGGATAGACTTCAAGTACCTGAAATTTGGGCTTATGGAACTAAACTGTGAAATTGTTGCCTTTGCTATTTTATGGCTCTAGCTGCTGCATTACTTACTCACTTTAGTGAGTAAGTAATTAGAAAATATTACCCTGAATCCGAAATCAGGGTCTCCAGATATTACTGGAATATAAATAAACCCCAATTATTTTGGTGTATAATAATTCTCAAAGAGGGTAGCCAAAATGCAGTCATTTTTATTAGTGCTCTGCCAGTATTGTGGGGGTTTTAAGTGGTTTAGGGTGGTTTTCTCTTTCTCTTGTGGCTGATGAGTTTCTTAAAGGCAATAAGAAGAAAAGTTATGTGACTGTGATAAGCACTTCTATACTCTGACTGTGGACTAGGCAGTCTGTCTCACTATAACAAAAAGCAAAGAACTAACCCTTTAAAAAATGAGATTATAAGTGATGTCTTGCTCTGGGAAAATAAACACTAAACAAAGCTTTTGGAGACATTTTCCATGAAGCTATTGTGGATAATTATCAGCACCCTTAAGAGAGCCAAAATATAAAATCTTGGAAAGGTGTATATATTTCATGTTACCAAATGTACTTTGATGTCTCAGTAGGAAATACAATTAACATAACTCAACTTATGAATCATCTTTCAAGTTGTTTATACTTATTTCTTCCTACTCTTTTTTTCCCCTTTAATTATTTATTCAATATTCCCACAGAGAAGTAGATGAGGGGGAAAGAATTATTTATGTAATGGAAACCACATACTGCATAATGAAACATTTCATAAATAGCATACACACTCTTGTCCTTCATAAATGTTCACAAAGAATGGTTTTATCCTCCACGAGGCAGGTTTATCCAAAGTAAACAATGTCCTTCTCGAGGAGTGTTATGTTGACATGTTTGTGAAAAATGCACGCAGTATGCAAGAGAGACATTGCCCTGGATTACAACTAAAAGCCAATAAGGATGGATATTTTTACAAGAGATGAGGAAAATGGTTGCATTGAGGATATAATTCACAGTAAGCTTATTAAATAGAAATCTTTATCTTTAGGAAAAAAATGCAACATGTTGCTATTAATCTTTATTTAAAAGGGCGTACTATAATAGCATTATGATAAGTGAACTGTTTGACTTCATTGTAGAATCAGTTGGGAATTTTTCAAAGAAACATTTTTTCATATCCCTGCTTCTCATTGAGAACTAAATCACATAATTCTATATTGTGCTTCACTCTGTCATGTGGGTGAATCTGTAAATCTCTTCATCTCATTTCTCTGATATACCCTTTTATTCCATAGTGGCTCACTTGCCCAGAAGTCACGTTCAGTGTGTTTGGAAGTAAATTCTTATTTAGGAGGCCATTTCTTTTCTGGATAATTATTACTCTGTAATTATTAGGTGCAAAATCTTTGCAAGTAGTAATTCTATCTGAAAAGCCAAAAGTTATGAATTGATTAGACCTTTTCACATTCAAAAAATGCGTCTCTGGGATGAAAATGCTTCACAGTATTGCGTTAATTTTGAAGAAAAAACATATCAAAATCAAGCAAAATTTTTTTTTTTTTTTTGTCAAAATAGCCTACACTTTTTTCAGGACCATTCTTTTTCTAATTGAGTGATCTTCATGTTGAAACTTTCTATCTTGTGATGAAACATTCAAGACAAATACAAATAAAATGTTTTGACTGAACAAAAACAAAACTCACCCAATCCTACCCATTTTATTTGTGGAGTGGATATAATTGCTGAGAGTTTGTTCTTGTAACAGTTATCATTTGCCAAATGGCATTTTCATTATCCTGCAAGCTTTCAGTAAGGTATATATGCATATGCATTTCCATATGCTTTTCTCTTATAGATATATACTCATAACCATTTAATTGTGGGGTTTTTCTCAAAAATGTGAATCTGTTGTAAATTATATGTAGAAACTAGATGAGGCTAGTTTCTAGATGAGGAATTTGATTTTTTTTCTCTCATGGTTTGAAGAAATGTTCATTAAAAGTTGTCTTTTCATATTCAGTTCACAAACGGATATAAACACACTAATGAAATCATATTAAGAAATTACTGAGTTTTGGCCAGCCCTTTAAAAAATAATTCTCTAATTTCAAATTTTTGCGTTCCATACTCTTTTCTGAAAGGTTTACCTTTTCACCACTTCCAAGATTATCTTGTTTTGGATGGACAAAATATATCAGGGACTCTTACTAGTGACCTAGGCAGAAACTAAGCATTTAAACAGCTCTGAATGGAGGCAACTTCACAAATGGGACTTCCCAAATCCATACTTTGTATCTCATTTTCTGCAGCTACCCATAGGCAGTGAACATGTGTTTACAGCTCCTGTTTCTGGTGCAGTCCTCAGCTAACAGCAGCAGTCCATGCTGGGATAAAAGTTATTTGTGAAGTAATTGTCCTCACTTGCACCCTAGAATTCTCCTGAAATGCCCTTTCTGAACTTGCTCTCTAGCAAGCAGCCACAGAATACTCCAAATTGTGAGTGATCTGGAAAATCAGGCATCTTGGGATGTGGTTTGTAAAATTTGATTCAATGATTTGTATGTCACAATCATTAATTTATTTCTAGGCTAAAGTTCTAGTAAGTTCCTTAAAATTAGCATGCAAAAACTTTATCAGTTTATTATGCCAACAAATCTCTATCCCTTAGAATTTATGCTTAGTCTATTATTTAAGAACTTTACCCACCTTCAAGAAAATCTCATTAGGAGATGCCAAGCCTTCTATTAGATATTATTTTGTTCAAACATAGATTGTCTTTCTACTATTTTTTTTTCCTGGAACTGTAAATATGCAGAAAGTTTACAGTGGGAGATCTCTTGAGATATGTAAACAATATACCTTATGAGATGAATTGGCATAGTTCAAATGAAAAGAAACAAATGTCCAGAGGAGAAACTTTTGAATGGGATCAGAATCCAATCACAGGTTGTTTGGAACAAACTCTTAATTACAACGGGATTTATGATTTCTCACATTATAAATTACTATAATTTACTATCAGAGTACAAACCTGAGCAAAACCAGAGTAAATGTACATAATTATAACCTTGGAAAATATGATGAACCCCCAAAGGGATGGAATAAAAGGGTTTGGGGTTTTAACCTAGTCTCTTCACTGAATAGAGCATTTGACTTGTTCCCTCATGCAGGTCACAATAGAAAAGAATTGCAAAAAAAGGACTCTCACAATGGTTTCTTCTTCTTTGTTTCATGCGCAGAAAAGTTAAGATTTCTCAAAGGTATTAAAAGCATGAGAAGCCCATCTGTTAGACAGAAATCCTTATGGTGCCGTCCACATGGGAAGGAATTTTACTTGATACAAATAACCATAAAGCTGTTTAATTAACAAAATCTTTAATGAAATTAAAAAGTGAAAATGTTCGCTTACTAGATTATATTTTTACAAGCTGCAATTTACAATAATTTCATATGACATAGCATAAGACTTTGACTTCAATAATGCTTCTGTTTCTTTTCATTGAAAACTAACATAATTAGGTTTATTAAAAAATAATAAATACATCACTCAGTTAAAAGTTAATTTGTTGAATTCTTTTGGGCTTTAATACCTTCTTCAATCATACTTCAGAAAGATATCATATAATACCAATATCCAATGGATGGACATTCAAGAAATGATGACTGAGTATACCATGCTGGATGTACTACACCAGGGACATCACATTTGTATTTTGATACTTCAAAATGTAAGGGCTTTTAGAAAAAAACCAAGTCTTTCCCAAGTCAAGTATGTTTCCTTAACAATTTTGTGTAGTTGCCTGGGATAGAAACTCAAAAATTAACTTCATTTCTTCTCTTTTTCAAATTGAAAATCTATGCAATCTTAAAACAAAAAAAAAAATCAAAGTACTGTTATGAAGTGTTGTCATAATGGTTTTCATTTACAGCCAAATGCCCTTTCAAGCTTTGTTTATTACTTTTAAAACGTCCCAAATTGATTGTTTGCTTGTGTGCATACGTAGGAATTTCTGTATATAGTTTGGAGGTGTTTTCTGCAGGAGAAGGTTAAATCTTTCCAACATTTTCATGAACTACTATCAGATGTCTTCCAGATCACTACTGGTTCCCAGAGCACAGATTGAAGAATACTGTGTTAAAGGAGACATTTCCTTTTCCCATTGATGTGGAGGGATTCTGAGGGGATTTGGCACCCTAGGCTAAGGTTAACCTTTGTGAACACCATCTGTAGTTTAATTTTAGACACACATTTTGGGGATGGTGTTATGTGATCACAAACGATTAACATTCATGGGTAGGCAGTCCTTCAGCAAACAGAGCTCCTTCTAAGAAAGAATACAGCACAGGGGCCAGTAAAAGCTGTTATGCAATACTTGCACCACTATAAAGACCTTATTGAGGTCTTCACGAGAGCACAGATAAAAGTGGCAGGGATGACTGACTGAGGCTGGGAAATTACTACATTTCTCTGTGGGTGTAAGAAGCACTGTTTGGTCTGAGTTCTTGAACCTCTTCATTTTTATGTCTGGGGCTCCCTGGGCATCCCCAGATCTTTGGGAGGGACTATACCAGGGTCCTTGGCTCTGAACAGAACTGCATGTTAGCAAATGAATTGTCATGCTTCTGATAAAAAAAATAACATCATAATGTCTACTTTACAGTAGCTGTGTGGGGTAATTCCCACAGATAGGAATATTGTAAGGCTGTAATTATGGCTTTTAGGAGCTTACAATAATTTTCCAGAGAGCTTCCATCTACTGTACTAGTGCTAGCTTTCAAACCAGAAGGATGAGGAACTAAACCAAATACATCTGAATAAATAGAAGCCACTAGGCCAAATCTTCCTGCTTTTTTCACAGAATGCTCTAGAAAAGCTACAAAAGCACAATAGCAGAGCTGGAATTGTATTCAGCTCAGTAAAAGAGTCACAGCCACCAATCATTGTATTAAAATTCAATATCATTTGAAGAAGGAAGTAAAAGTTTTAAATTAGGTCTGAGAAGAGGTAAAGTTCACTATTCACAGGGGACTTTTCTCCATGAAATGGAAGGTTATACTCCTTTTACACGTGGAGTGGGTTTATTGTGTAACCAAAAGAGAGAACCACTTAAAACCGTAGCATGATATGAATAAGTGGTCAACAGTTGGTATGTATAATATATTTAATTTTTCTTTCAACATTTCCCCCTTCCCCCCACACTGGATTTTTTGCTAAGTTCTGAAGTACTCCGACAGTTACTCTGCTGTTTCAAATTCTCACTTCATCTAATCAGTAGCCAAAAAGCATGATGTGAACTACCAGTATGAAGATTTCAAATAAAGCAATGGGTTTGGATTGTGTTTCCATCTCTATTAGACCACTAGAGGTAAAATGCATATTTGTAAGTATTTATGACACAGAAGCTTGTATTTCTTAGGAAGTGTAGTAGGCCATGTGTGAAGATCTATATATCATCTACATCACAAAACATTTAAAAAATTAATACTCCCTGTGTATGAATTCACAAATTATATTAATTCTTAACTGACTATATCCATACATGCATATGAGAGCCTGTAGCCGACATACAGCATAATATAACAAGTGACATAATATATAGTATATAAATCAGACTATTTTTATATTAATGGCCTTGACATATTCAAAGTTGTTTAAAAGGAAAAGGAATGGAAAAATACTTTCATTAGTTGCAGAAGAACTCGCTCTAACGATGTATGAGGAGGATAGGTATGAAGTGTTGAAGTGTAACTCTGCCAGAGTTTATCAGGGTTCAAGTCCTGAGCTACAAAAACAGAAGGAACAGACAAGCACAGCTGGGCTTCAAGACTCTTACCAACAGCATTGCTCTGCTGAAGCTTAGAAAGACTGAGCCATCCTCTA
Organism: Notiomystis cincta; assembly: GCA_013398075.1. NCBI lineage: Eukaryota > Metazoa > Chordata > Aves > Passeriformes > Notiomystidae > Notiomystis > Notiomystis cincta. The sequence goes on along the minus strand of VZRX01023376.1, from coordinate 10,248 downwards.
AAGCTCACTAAGGAAATACCATGTTTGCAGTGATAATGGACATTAAAGCAGGTAAAGAAAGAAAAAAACAAATATGATCTTTTGAACTTTTCAGCAGAATACCTGATTGCTGCTGGGCTGCTGTTTCTTCTCATAATGACTTCTGTTTTTAGAGGCTGCCTCATCTCTACCCTGTCCAGCTAACATGTCAGAGGCAAGACAGATGGAGCAGGTTATCAGTGGCCAATTCAGTCAACATAACATACTCTTTGTATACATCATCTGACACTATATTTTTGGATTTCTCTGAAATCTGGACATGTGCTGTACCATAGTTTCAAGTCACATCATGTGGGAAAAGTTAATAAATAAGCAGAAACTAAATCACTATTATTTAAACTATCCCAGACTATCTAAAATTTCTAAAGTACAAAACAAAACAACCCAGAGTAAATTGTAAAATATTAGCTAATGTACATGCTTGTAATATAAGTACCAATGGCATACCTGGAGGGCTTCTGAGCAATTAAAAGAATGGCATGTTTTATTGTGAGATGATGACAAGAAAGAAAGTGCCATCCTTCTGACTCAGCTCTTAGGGAGTCTGAAGCCCTGAAACCAAAGGAAAAAGGCGAGTCAGCCTGTAATATTACTTCCATAATTGCTTTTATATGCACCAAAGCCATATGCTGTTCCATTGACATTATATCATACTCAAAGGTGTTTCATTAGAGTATAAGAGCTTCCATCTACGAGACTCTATTTTCCTAGTTTTAAACACGTGTGCAATGTTTACTTGCCTGAGCAGGCTTACTGGTCTTCTTGGTACAATTCATACAGGCCAGGACGGGGTCCTGAGCAGTGATGTTTTCTCCTGTGGGTACCTTTTCAGTATATTTTATGCATGCTGTAACAATTTCCATTTCCACACCATTTTCTTCATGTTTTTACAGCAAAGCAGCAAAGACATGATTGGTTTTGTTTTATTTTCAGGTAGGAGAAAAGATTTTATTTGAATGACTGAAAAAGAAACAGATTTCTGCCCAACTTTTCCTCAGCTAATGTCATTTTGGTTCATATGTGCACATTTAAACTCTATCAATAAACAGATGAAGAAAAGCAATGATTAAACATTTGTGAAACATAAAGCAGACATTTAAAGGAGAGTCATTAAGACAAAGACAATTAGTCAGACTGAAAAAACAAAACACTGAGATATGTATGTCTAGCCTAGATACACACAGTAGCTGCAGTCTGGAAGTATTTATCCTTGGATTACTTTTTATCTATTAATAACATTTGAAAAATTATTCTTATCCCAAGTTATTTTCATGAGGCAAATGTGAAAATGTAAAAACTTGCACAGAGTTGCAAAGGGGAATACAAATAGGAGCTATGGATTGTACTTGGAGAACCCTCCATATATTGCAGACTCTGGAATAAGGTAGTTCCTAAGGAATAAATCTCCTTAAAATTGAGAAAAAAATCCTCTTGTCCATTCTAAACAATAGAGAAATTTTGGATTTGTTTTATCTTATTTGCTGAGACTAGCTTTATGTAGAGATGGAGGGCATTTTAAAAGAACAATTACATGCACAGAATAACCTAAAATTATGTGCCCTAAAATGGCATTCATAGCTCAATCCAAAGACCATTAGAAACAACTAGTGTCTTCTCACTCATCTGATTGCATTTTGAATCAGAGCCCTAACCAAAAAAGTGCAAAATCATGCAGAGTTGACTGCTAGTAGATAATTTTCTTTTAACTGAATCATATGAAACTGCATGATCAAATTGACAGTGAGAGTATAATAATGAGTGGTGAGGGAGAAAATCCCAGGAGAGTATATAACGTGGCAAGTCACGTTCTTTAAAAGATCAAAACCAAAGGAAAGTGCATAAATCATGAGGCAGCCTCAGTTTCAGCTCTGGCTGTTAATGCAGGTTTTATTGCAACTCTTTTCTGTGACTTTCAATAAAAAAAGAGCAGCTGCTGAATTATCAGCAGTATTTGATACATACCCAATACAGAGGCCCCAATACAGAGCACCTTCTGAAAGAAATGTGATCACCCCTGAGCAATTTCAGCTATTGAATCTTTTACTGCGTTTTAAAAGAAAAATATATTCTATGTAATTCAATCATTTCCCCACTTCTTTCTTTTCCCTTTTTCCTTCTTTTTTTTATCTCCTTTAGTGTCAGAGTTTAAAATGTTATTGGTTCCTAAATCAAAAGCATACATATTGTTCATAAGACAGGACACATAAGAGGAAATCTGCAGATGCAGAACAGTAGCAATATGACATATATAGCTTTTACATTAATATTGAGATTTTAGCTCTGTTTCTGTAAACCTTTTCTCAACACAATAATGAAAATGAAGTAGAGATGTGTGCCTTTCAACATCTTTGAGGGAGGGAAAGTATTCTGTTAACCTAAGTATGTTTCCAATCTAGTTTTCTGGCAAAATTTCCTCTGCTTTCACATCTGTAGCCTCCATAGAAAGATACTTTCTTTTTCCTGTGTGAGCAACTTGAACAGAACAGAATATCATCTCTATGGGGAATCTTTGGTGCTTCTTGAGGAGCACACAAGGGAAACACTTACTCATTATAAACAGAGTTGACCTGCAAGCACCACAGGAGACACAGAAAAGCACTGTCCATCCTCCAATGCCCCTTCAGCTTTTTGCTATATGTTCTCAGCTCTCAGCTTCTCAACAGTGCTCCAGTTAGGGAGCAGGAATAGCAGCAGTGAGAATTTGATGGCAAGCCTAGTGAAATGAAGAGTAAAAATTTCTATTATCTTTGGCCCCCACTAGAGATGTAACATTACTAAATCCTGAGGAAGCAAGTAGTTGTGTGGAATGTTTGACCAACCTGGTGTACTGGAAGGTGTCCCTGCCTGTGTCAGGAGGGTTGGAGCTGGATGATCTTTAAGACCCCTTCCAACCCAAACCTTTCCATGATTCTATGACTTAACAAATGGACCTATTAAGTATACATAGGTAAATCTCTCCAAATATCCATCTCCAGATGTAATAAATAACCATCACTAAAACCCTTTGAGAAAGTTTCCTCTTCTAGCAGCTTTGAGAATTTTTATGCATAGATTAGTGTGTGAAACTAAATAAAAGGCTGGGATAGGTAAGAGAGTTAAGAGAGCCAACAAGGCTGTTTTGCTGATTTATCTAGGGAATCATAGCAGTTAACAACAGCCATCAGGAAAATAGATGCACAAAACAATTCAGTAGTGAAAGCTACCTCAGATGTAACTGTTTTTCTTCAATGAGCAGAATGGGTTTAATACAACTTTTACAAACCAGAAGGCTAGAGTTTACAGCTGTAGTAAATGACACTTTGAAATAATATGTACTGGTGAGACAAACATGAGTTTGTCCAGTAACTCTGCTCTTGCTGCTACAGCCTAAATTAAACCATGTTATTGTTACAGAATGATTTAGCCTCCCTGATCTGGAGAGCTGTTACTGGTTTTCATTTAAAGATGTTGCTAGGAGAAAGACACAAGTGGAAGTTTGCTAAAAGTAAGTGAACAGTGTGAGCCAAGTGTGTTTAGCAGAAAATAGTCACTGTACACACAGTTTATGAGCTGGGGTTTGAACTGGGGTAGAAAATCACCCTGAAATAAAGACTGAAATGAAATGTTGCACAGCTTAAGCACCTGGATTTTGGCTTGAAAATGCACTTTAACAGTAAACATTTTCCAATGGGGGTGCTAGCTGAAAGAGATGTAGGTAGGGAAAATACCTGATTAGACAGCACCTATTCTGTTTAGGAAAGAAACAGATTTTTTGAGGAGGTAGGGTCTTGTTTTGTGAGTTTTTGTTAACAAAAAGAAAAAACAAATCAAAGATAATTCACTGTGTAATTTCTCTGTCTCTGGATGGACTAAAAAATCCATTTGTTCAGTCTTTCAAACTTAGGATAAGGTAAGTTAATACATATATTATTCGAAATGGTAGCCAATCTAACATATTGCAAGCAAATCTTCAAGACTTTCCATTAAGTGATAATAAAAATACTTACTAACACATATCTAAAACAGTGTGAAATCCCATTTTATTCAGAATGAGAGACATTACATAGGGTGTAGAAGTGCTGTTATAACTTTGACAATCCCAAGACAAAGAAAGAATTGTGAGCCTGAACTGTTCAACTTTTTCCAGATTTATCTGTTAATCCAAAAGAAAATTCCCTCTCTCACATTTATGTTTCATCATTACATTAAAAGTAACTACCCATAGAAAAAGTGTCAAGATTTTTCTGACATCAAAATATTATGAGAAATCCACTTTTAATCATTATATAAAACCAGAGATCATGTCATCACATCTACTCTTACTTGTGTTATTGTTTCTTCTAATGATTAAAATCACACACCTTAACTGTATTCTGGAAATCGTCTGGAAATATCAGAAAATCCTACATATATTCCCAAAATGCTTGTCAGGCAGAAGTCTGGTGAAAATAACTTTAGGGACAATTCACATTTTGAAATCAATATAAAAGTGCTTTTGGCTTTAGTGACATCAAAATTTCATGTTCTGTATCTCCATTCAGTTAATATACAAAATGTTCTGATTTTTTAAAAAAATAGTTGCTGTAAAACTATAACTGGCATTTCTTTCTTTTAACATTTTTGTATGCCAAGGTGTAAGCTGTTTTACTGCAATAAGTGAAGCCCTTTAATTGAATAATTATAGCTCAAATTTTACAAACAAGTTAGCTTACATAATTACCTTGCAAAGCTCCTTCGCAATGCAAGGATGAAAACCACCTAGAATTGCTGATTTCAACTTAAAGTAAAAAAAAATTCAAAACACAAACATTAAAATGCAAATAACTGCATTCAACTTCTAAAGCAAATTCAATGGGGAATATTTTTGTAACTACATTGATCCCATGGAAAAGCTTGTGCAGAAAATGCAGTAGCAAACGTTTGCTTAGGGACTCAGGTGAACTTAAGTTCCAGTTTCATTGCTTAATCAAAACCTGCTTTTTATGAGGTGATTATTTTTTCAGCACAGGATAAAACCATTACCTAACATATCTACCATATATAAAGTACTAAGTAAAACAGCATTTCATTTAACTGATATGTTCATTTTAGACCAAATATTTGAGTAATGAATAGTTATGAATTTATGACCAGCCTCCTACCACAATAAAAAAGGATACTGCACATGATTAAACTATTAATTAATTTCCTTCCAGTTTATTGCACACTCCTGCACCACACATGGATGCACAACAAATTAGACAGTGTTTCCAGTGGTTATAAACGGCAAACCTTCAGCTCTTTTTTTTTGGTTGTGTCTAAAATAAAACAATCCTGTTTAACACAATTAAAAATATATTGTTCTGTTACTTCTCATGACATTTGAATTACTGGAGACATTCTGCTTTCCTCTTCTAATGAGGTGCATTAGTCAAGAGCTGAAGGACCTTTGACCCTCGGATCAAGTGCCTACCCTGCAGGGACTGAGCTCAGTATATGGGATTACGGGTTGACAGGAGGCAGCTGGAAGAAATACCTGAGAATTCACACTTAAAAGTAATCCCTGAAAATTGAATGTAGGTATGTGGAAATAACAATTATGTTCTCTAGTGAAGTTCTCTAGTGAAAAGCCTTATAAAAACTTAACAAGGGTTCTGGGACCCCATCAATGGCTGTACTATTGAATGAAACAATCAGGCATGTTTAACACTACACTCAACAGGGACTTAAGTTTTGTGAATGAGCTTAATGTCCAGTTGATTTTATTGCTGACTCTTTTCCTCTGCTAATGATGTCCTGTGTTGCATACTAGTAAAATGCCACAGGATTTACCCATTATCTAATAGTAAAAACCCAAATGGTTTATTTGTAAAGGTTTTTCAAAAGAAAGTGGTGACAAATACTTAAAACTCCTTGAGACACGTGGATTGATGGATATGTAGATGTGGCAGAATAAGAACATGGCTCACATTTTTCTGTACACAAGAGAGATCAATTATTAAAAACAAAATGCTTGGTATTCTCTATATTTAGTAATTTCAATTTAAAATATAAAAAATCTAGCTACTTTTTTTTATTTTTTTCTGCTATTTTACACTCATTCCTCTTTTATGACTAGAAATCAATGTCAAAAAATCTTTGAAGAGTTTTAAATTTCTCAAGAGTTTAATTAAAATGTGCATGTGATCTCTATTAAATTTTCAAGTAAAAATTTTTCTCTGGGAAAAGAAACTCTTTAAGATCTCTATCTTGAAACTAATACAATATTCCATATCCAATTTTTTTTCATTTTTCACTTTGGACATATCACTTCCATGACATGGCATGTTTGTGTGTTCCCAATGAACCAATCTGAGACTGTTGCCCCTGTTCTGTACTTGGAAATTCTCACACTGCTTCAGAATACATTAATTGCTAAAGGTATCAGGAAGTCAAAAGTGTAGCCAAACCTGACACAAGACAGGAACATTTGTTTGCTGTCCCTGAGTTCCACCAGGAGGACAGAGGTGAGCAGGCTGCAGCTGATTTTCTGCTCTCACAGGCTGTCCTGAGCTAAGATGGTTTTTCAGTACTACTGAAACATTGCTGTGCAATCTGCTGATGTTACAGGACAAAGCAACAAATCCTGCCTGAGCAGCTACTACCTAAAGGACTGACCACAAAATGAATGTAGTATATTCAGCTCATTAAGTAGATTGTATGTCTACTTACACTAATGGCCCATTTACATATATGTTAGCTCAAATTTGAATCTTTAAAAACTAAAATTACATTATTGATATCCAAAAGTCCTTCAGGTACTACCCAGTCTTAACCTTATCTCAGGGAAGAGATGGTGCAAAACCAATCTCACTGAGTCAAGGCAACCAGAAGTTAGAGGAGAAAATTTGCTTTCTGCCAGCACATTTTGCTCTTTTGTGTTCAATTGCTGCATGGCTGATGTGAGCATGAGGTTCTCTTGACAGCCTCACTGAATGTTCTGACGTGAACACCCTGAGTTAGTGCTGTTTCTCATGGAAGAGTATATAATTTTTCAGATATTGTATATACCTTGGAGTTGCCATTTAAAAAATGCAACTGTTTTAAAAACACAATCAGGATTTTGCCACAAATGATAAATTACTATCTAAAGCTAAGTGAATTTGTTCTGTGATAATCCTTTAAGATCAACAGCTGCCTGGCTGTCTGGCTTACATTGGCTAAAGAAAACTAAATACAAACATATATTGTCCATTATTATTATTGTAGGCAAAAGAAGCAAATCTCTCCTTCTTTCTGGAAAACAAAATAAATTTGTGGCAAGGAGCAGATTTATTTACAATTGCAGCAATCATAAGGATAGTTATAAAATAAATCCTGTGAACAGTGCAATTATTCTGTTTATTGTAAACTTGACATTGCATTTGGAATGAGCTCCTGAGAGAGTTCCCTTCCCTTCCACAACCAGTGAGATGGATGTTTCTGCACATAAAATGAAAGCCTCTGTCTCTGTGTAGAGCATGTATGTTTGGGTGTGGGTGGCTGTACCTCTGTTCCTGGTACAGAAACAAGTGGGTTAAAAAGCAAAGATTTTAAACTAAGTAAACAAAATGTTCCACAGAAGAAACTCATCCAATAGCTATACTTAATCTTTAAAATAAGACAATTTCAGGTAAAAATTTTACTAAAAATAAGCATCAGAGATATGGGATATTTAGAGCGTTGACTGAGTATTGAGGCAACCCATTTTTCTTTGGTTGCACCTATATAAATACTAAAATGTGTAAAAATAACCCAAGAAAGAGTGATAGAAAGAAGAAAAGCATGATAATAATTACATATTATCTTTATTGCCCTGTCTATCTGTGAGGCACAGATGGACCAACTACGCTCAAGAAACCATCAGAGTTCATAAATATGAACATACAGAAAAAAAGTTAAATGGACTTTTCATCCATCCTTCAGCATTCCCCTCTGAGATATTATGTGTTTCTCCTTGGGTTTCCTGCAGCTTTGCATGGGATTCTGATGATAATCAGTGGGAAGGAACTATAGCTGCTGGATCAATTAATGGAAAAAATAGCTCAGATTATTATAGATTTAATTATAATTAAATATTATAACTAAATATTATAGATTTCTTTAGTCTAAAGCAGGCAGCAGCAACCAAGAGGAAGTCAGCATAAGTCAGTCCTGTTGTCAGAAACCCACTTGAGCCCAGAAGCAGAAGTGCATGAGCTTTTCTACAGCAATCCAATCTCTACTAAGGACCAAAATACTAATAATACAGGAAAATTGTGGGGGAATTTCTTGGTTATTATTTTGTGGTTTGATGGTCCAAATATCTTGGGCAATTAGAAATGTGTATTAGAAATGTATTTTCATCTCTAGCAGCAACTCACTGACAAGAACCATTAGGCAAATTTTTTAAATATCAGAAGATTTTTTATTTTGTCTGATAGCTTTCAAAATTATGTTTTCAAATATTTAGAAATACATAAAAATATATTAATGAATTAAACTCTGGAATTGCCACTTCTCCTTCCATTTCTTCTTTTGGTAAAGAGATGTGTATAATCTTAAACTCAGGTATCACCTCTGTGGATTAGCATGATTGCAAAAAGACAGGTAATAGAAACTCATCTACTAACTGGTCCAAAACCTCTAACCTCTATCTGAGTTATAGCAGGTTTTAGGAGTCCTTTCAAGAATCCATCACATCCATAAGAAAATTGTTCCAGTTGCTCTTTGTCTTGTTAAAGACATTTTTATTTCTACCTAGTGAAATAGAATATGTGAAATAGTGATGGCTGCAACTTACAATTATGCTTGAGGCAATGGAATTGTATGGGTGTCAGTTAAAAAAACATGATATTTGAGATTATGTTATTATCCTCAGCAGCTACATCTCTTTGCTTGTATATTACTAGTTGTAAGATTGAGCTCTTTTGAGTGTAAAAGTTTTAGAACAAGAACTTTCCTCTTCTAAAGGGGACCAAGAAGAAAAGAATCCTGATCCCAGCTTCACTGCTCTATGGAAATTCAAATTAAAAATACATTCACAACAAGAATAAGGAATAATGAGAAATAGACATTGAAATACTTCAACAATATTGAAAAAAATAAAGAGGGACACCAGCTACTTTGTACTTTACCTTAGTATTCTATATGTGCTTGAAAATTAAGTGTTTCCTCTGTAAATATAAATGAATCAATTTTTCTTCAGTTTTTCATGATTTCTCCCCCCTTGGTTTGCCTTTTAGGACTGATGTAAGTGCAGCTGTGGTTTTTTAAGAGGTGTTTATGCCATTTCTTGCACACAGCTCATCCATCACTCTCTGCTCAGATACAGCAAGAATTCAAAATGCAGCCTGGCTGGCACAGCCTTTTGCCTTTCATGAAGTGGCTTGGCTGGGCCTGGAGCATCAGTGTGTCACCAACAGTGCATTCCTGGGATGAATGTTGTGGTTTCTCCCATCTTCCAGAATATGTGAAAGATCAGAAATACTGATGTTTACTTATGCTGTAGTGAAACCAGAGACTCGTGCTGGAATAACACCACTTCATATACACCACAGCTCATACAGGGGCTGTTTCAGGTGTCATCTTTGGCACAAAATATTTTTCTTTGCTATAACTTATTGTTCCTCACTCTTCCAAAGGTAATGGTTTCTGCTAACAAATAAACTGATTTTCTTTAATATACAAGACCATCTCTCTGGTTAAATCCTAGATCCAGATATTTCATTAAAAAGTATGTTATCAGGTGTTTCCATCTGCTGCTTGACAAGACAACCAAATGTGTCCAGAGTGACACAGAGTGACCACTCTGTGACTGGTTAACTTTTATCAACTCCTGCTTTATCCTGATTGGGAGCTACAGCTTTGGTTTATATCTAAAATGGCAATTCACAAAAACAACCCTTCACCTTTGTGAAGTTTTAAATGTGCATATATATGTGGCACCAAATTCATACTATCAGTGTGATGAGACAGACCTAAATTCTGTCCACTGAATTTATTGGATATTAAGATGAACCTTGAAGCATCCCACAGCTTGAGCACTACATTTCACACCTGCACACTTCATACCAAGAAAAAAGCAAAATTTTGCCTGTATTCCCTCCTCTTGTTCTAAGCTAGGTTTACATTAGTAGTGAGAAAGAAAAAGATAAACAATAACTAAAAATTCTGATTGATTAACAAAACAGGATTGAAAACTATAATATGCAATGATAGCATAATTAAAACAGAAAGGAAGGAAGGAAGGAA
>VZRX01023372.1:0-27153 GCA_013398075.1 Notiomystis cincta | reverse complement strand
GGGGGGGGGGGGGTGCATTATGCTCCCTGTCCCTGTCTTCCCTCTCAGGGTGCTGGGTACCTGAAGAACACCTAGTCTTGCTATTAAGGACTGAGGCAAGGAAGGTCTATTATGTACCTTTTCTCATCCCTTGTCATTGTGTTTGCCCTTGCGGCATCCAGTAAAGGATGGAAATTCTCCTTAGCCCTCCATTTGCTGCTGATGTATTTATAAAAATATTTTTTATTTCATCCTGTTGAAATTATATGAAGCTGTGTTAGGGGAAGTTTACATTGGACATTAGGAAAAATTCTTTCACTGAGAGCACTGTCAGTCACTGGAACATACTGCCCAGGGAAGTGATCTTGGCCTCAAGCTTGTTGGAGTTCAAGGAGCATTTAAGTCATATGGTTTAGATTTAGGCAGTCCTGTGAGGAGCAGGGAGTTGGACTCAGTGATCCTTATGGGTCCCTTCCAACTCAAGATATTCTATGATTCTATGATTCCATGATTCAGGGAGATAAGCAGGAGAGCTGATGTGATTGTAATAGATTACTCCCAACATGATGAAGAGAAGCATTATTCATTGCTTTTGTTACCTTCAAGGTGCTTACTCACCTTCTGCAGGTATGCTGCCTAATGCACAGGGGGTTTACTCTTTTCATGTTGCCCTGTGGCTAAACCTGTGTGACTTCACACCTCCACAGCCTCAGTGTTTTCCAGAGTTACTCAACAAGGGCATTTAAACAATTTCTGGAGGCATTTTCAGGTTTAGCTTTATTTTCTTGCATAGTTTCTTAGCAATTTACTTTCTTTCTTTTTGCAGCTTTATTTTTGGTGGGAAGAGAACAGTTTCATACACAGACCACAACAGCAAGGGGTACTGAAAACACATCCCTGTTATGGGATACTCAGTTTCAAAGGCCTCATACTCTGGGGACTGGCATATGTCCACTTAAAACAAATATCAACTCTCTTGACTGTCCCTCCCCAACCTGCACACCCTTTGCCTTCCCATCCATCTGCTAGCTGTAGCATTTATTCAGTTACATAAAGTCTTCTACATGCAGACCAAAATTGTACATATAATTTTTGATGCATTAGTTTTCAGACAGATCAGATCCTTGATCCAGATCACTGCACAAATCTTTGCTGATAGCACTGGGAAGCTGATGAGGAAAGGACAGAGAAAAAAGAGTATAAGGTTATCTTTCTCAGTAGAGGTTCATATTCATGTGAGGGTTGAAATATCTGTGAGACTACAGCCTTAGAAGTAAATTCCCATTTTATACTACAGTGATTTTAAACTGTTTTCTATAAATACGTTGCCACCTCTGGGCTCCTGAATATGCCAGTCTGTGCATGGGAGATGGAATGAGAAATTAATTTTTCTGCTGAGATATTTCCATATCTTACTAGTAATTAAGCATTCCTTGGGGAAGAAACTGGCACCCAGGCAACACCTAGGAACTGCTAGAGTATGGACTGGTTCTGTTCATGAAACACTTTTTCTGCCAAAAGATGAATCCAACCATTCATTCCCTTCTCTGAAGAACTCCTGAAATAATTAAATTAAATGGAGTTTCATGCTAAACACAATTGTTTTAACACTTCCCACATTCTTTTTCTCTTTGAAAGAAAATAAATAATTTTATTCCCAACTAAATTTGTAGTTCTCCTTTCCTATTTATTTTTCAGCCAAGAGCTAAAAGAAAAAGGCAGTCATTTATGTAACCCCTTGCTGCAAGTTTGAGCAGGCTCACAGACCTTTACTGATGGATCTGGACATAGGGTGGCACCAGTCACCCTCTTTGGCAGCCAAAAAGAAAAATACTGTGGGTACCTTACATTGTGTCACAATAAGCTCAGCTCCATTCCTTTCAGCTTCCTGAGGGTGTGGAGCCTTCACCTCTCTTCCTTTCAATGCCAGTAACTTAATGTCCTTATTTTTCTACTGGGCTTCTGTTGTGGTTTGAGACAGGTGTCTGCCAAGAAAGGCAGGAGCCTCCCTTGGGATGAGAAATGTAAACCCCCTTCCCTCCAAATTATTAGGATTTTGAAATTAAAGGGTTCTCAGGCAAAGATAGGGAATAGGAATAACAGATCTTTACTAAGTGTTTGTATGAGGCAAAACAAAAAACACCTATAACAGTAACAACAAAACCAGAACCAGAGAACCCACTCAGAGCCTGCTCTCAGGTGTCAGGCACCTTCCCCTCGGTGCAGTTCCGGTCCCGGCCGGCAGGGGCGCTGTGGCTCCGCTGGGCAGGGCAGGTGCGATGGTTCCCCCGCGGCTGCAGGGGGCGCTGTGGGGCAGCTCGGGGAGCAGACGCCAATGGCGGCTCGACCGCAGCGATCCCGGGGTGGTGGCTGAGATGTGCTGGAAGCTCCGTGGCTGTAGCTGGGAATCCGGAACGCTTCGGCGGGCGGGGTAGGGGTGTGGGACTGGTGCAAGTGGGAACTCAGAGCAGTGCCGAAGAAGTGGTGGGGGCTGAGGCAGCAGCAGTGCCGGAGGGGACCGAGACGGCGGCAGCACCAGTGTGGGCCAGTTGGGGTTGGGAGAGGCGGGCTTAGGTGAAAAAGAGTTCCTCTCTCAGCGAGGCATCAACAGGGCACCAACCTTAGTGGCCGCAGCAGGAGAAACAGGCAGGTCTGGACCATGGTGGCAGCAGTGAGTTCCCTTCCCCCGGCAGCAGCTGCTCGCGTCCTCCTCCGAAAGCCGAGAGAAAGAGACCCCACAGCTGCCCTTGTCCCGGCTCTTACCAGCCCCAACCCTCGCGGTATTTCGGCCCCTTTCTGAGAAACCCCAGACAGAGAGGGGCTGCACCCAGATGCTTTCCAGGCTTTGCCACTTCTACTGTTCTCCTTAAGTATTATTATTAGCATTTCTTAACAGTCTGTATGGAGGGAAAATTCTCCCCTCAAAAGAGACCAAAGCCCTGCAACAGCTTCCAAGAATAAGTTGTATGTTATGTGATCATTTTAGCAGGGCGACTTTGCTTAAATCCCAGGGCACTAAGGAAGTGCAACTTCTATTTCCATCTACATAACTGTTGGTCCATTTTTTCCACTAGAGCATAAGCATGAAACTGAAAACGGAGTTTTCTGGTATGTTCTGCAGCTTTCTGGAGTCATTCTTGAGGTAAGCAACAGTCACCTGAATCTAGCACAGATCTCCTTTATGTACAGAAGACTTCCAAACACTCTTATAGAAGCAACAGAACAACAGGATAATTACAGTTTACTAGAGCTCCTCTTCTTTCCAAGTCAAACAGACAGTACTGAAAAATATACAGTGGTACTCTGTGCTATTTCAACAGGAGTTTGCAGTTTCAGGTTTTCACAAACAGAAATTAGAAATTTTATGCTTGGTCAAGAACTGTGGTTGCAGCACACATCCAAAGGAAGTGAGTGAAGCTTGGAACATGGATCAATATGGATCAGCAGATAGACAGGGCTAGTCTCAGGTGCTTTATAAAATTCAGAGAAGATCGCAAAACATACAAGTTCACAACTTAAATACCTTTATAAAAGATATACCTATGCATTCATACTTTCTAGGGAATCTGTAGGACTTTATGAACAATATATACAAGGTAAATACTCATCTCTCTGCACATTTCTGTTCCTGGGCCACAGCTGCAGAGCTCATGAATTTTACTTTTTCTCCCTTTGGCAGCTTCAGAAACCCTGTAGTGTCTCATGTTCCAGTAAGCAAAAAATTAATTTACAAGGTCTGAGCATTCAGGTAAAACTAGTAGCAGTATTGAACTTACACAGCTGGATTGCAAGTCTGCACAGAATTGACTAAATAGTGTCTAGTCCCAGCATGGAACTAGGCTTAGTGGAAAACCAGTCATGGATTCCCAGGCAGCCACTTCTCTTTTTAAAGTTCCCAAAATCCTGGTCCACAGCATAAATGACTGTTTTTCCTTCTGATGAACACTGGCACTCAGTCTGTGTGATGAGTGTGTTAGAATATTCAGGTTGCATAGGCAGGATGCTGGAAAATGGATGGATAAACAGACATTTAGACCGTAGCTCCTGTGAACTGGCAGAAGTCTGGTTGTTTCTTTGCCTTTGAGACTGCCATGAAAATTTGCAACTGGCCCGTGCCAACTGAGGAGAGAGGTTAGAATGAAAAGCATAGAATTACAATGGGCAAATTCACGTGCATGAGGTGCCCCAGCCAAATTGGGGCAACCTGAATGTGGTTTTACACACAATTCTTATACCCTTCAAACATTCAGGTAATACATTATTTGACTAATCACTTACACCCACACTACTGATTATTAATAACAGTAAATCTCTGCAAAGCACCTGCATTTTTGCAGAATTCTTACTGCTTATCTGTTGATCCAGACATCCCTGCAGTCAGTCTTGCCATAATTACTTGCTCTGATGCCAGAAGATGCTGGGAAGATGTGGTCTAGGATGCTGCTGTTATCTTGATTGTCAAAGTCCATACTTCCAGGACTAGGTCATCCTTTAGTTTCTTTTATTTAAGCAGGAACAATACTGACTACAGTAAAATTTCATAATTTTGTGATGATACAGTATATAATGTGAATGAATATATGTTAACAAAATTAATACGCTGTCACACTATAGAGAGTGGTTGGTATAATAGTCAAGGAAGATAATTTTCATAACAACTGATACATATACTTAATGAAAATAATAATTAAAAATATAGAAGGGTGAATAGTCAGCTAATGTAGATTGGGGTTTTTCTCCTCTCTGGCATTTATTTCCATTAAAGCTCATAAGCAAAGCCCTAAGCAGAAATGAATGATGGCAAAGAAGGAACAAAACAAAGAATAAGCCTGGTCTGTAAAAACAACACTGCTTGTTTCAAGAGAGAACTGAGACTTAGAAGCCTTCTTGCTGGTAGAAAATCTCATTATTTGTGATAAAGATTAAAAAAATTTTAAAAGCATGACTGTATACAGGTGATTGGCAAGAGCCAGTGTGGAGACTGTAAAGGTACAGGGTCTGGTTTTTCACATTGCATCTTAAGCTGCCCCTCAGTCCTCTGCACTTCTGTGCTTCTCCAAATTATCTTCAGTTATCTCTTATGAATTTTCTGTAAGCTTCTCCTCTTTCTGTGCCAGTCTTTCTTAGGGAGAAAATACCTTTGTACTTCACCAAACACAGCAACAAACAAAGCTTCGGAAACAAAATGAGGCTTTGGATATAGGGTATCCAGAAGGATATTATAAGGTTTTAGTTTACTGATCTGTATGATTATTTTTCAGAAATCCATGAAGGAAAATGTGCTATTTCAGAGAGTTGCAGTGATAAATCTGCCCTCAAAAAAAAATCTTCTTGAAGATTTTATCCACTAAATAGTTCTGCTTCAAAGCTGCTTGTCAAACATGTCCTCTCATGTATAAATAGTACCCTTCTTATTCTTTCCTCTGCCTGCTATTCTATTTGCTGTTCCCAGCTTCTCCCTTTCTTCTTCACATCTCTTTCTTTCCTTGTCTGTCTTTTATAATCACTCTGTGTGTATCTTGCTTTCTGTACCTCTGTCTCCCACCTATCTCACTCTTACCCTCCTTCTTCTCTCCTTTTTCTTTGAAACTCTATTCCCCTTGTCTTAGCCTCACCCCTCCCTTTTATCCTCCTTAGCTATTCTCTCATGGGTGGTTTTCTTCTCTTTGGTTTGTGTGGTCTGCCCTGCACATTCCAATTATTTTCTCTTCAAGACCTAACACGTTTCACACAGTGAGGAGAGTATTTAAGAAATGAATTATGCTTTGCTGCTCTGACATTGTTTTAATAACTGCAACTTTAAAAATTACGAGATCTGTTTGTGTGTCTGGACATTTGCAACTCACTATTTGTGTGGAATCATTTGTCTATAAAGTGAATGTCTGTCTATGTAATTTGGAGCCCATGATTGTCTTAATCCGTGTCTCCAAACTTTCTTGATCACGTGCCCCTCTTGGTAAAAGGCTTTAGCATACACCCCTGTTACACATATATTTACTTATTTATAAATTATGTACTACTGAAGTTGTAATATTTTCCTCCTGCACCTCCTGCCCTACATACACCTTTGGGGTGCATGTACCCCACTTTGGAGATCACAGCTCTATATCATGCAAGCCACACTGTTGCATGAGATATGCTGGCTTTGTCACATTTAAGATTCTCCTGAGAATCTCATCCATCCATGGTAGTTTGGGATTGAGAATTTGGGATTTTCTTCTCTGTTTCTGTCATGTTGGCTGTGATTGTCTGTATATTGAGAGGGCTGAGTTTTTCTGGTAGCAATAATTTGCCTAGTAGAGGGAGATTTCAGAAACTAATTTATTTTTTTTTAAGATACAAATTCTACAGCATTGCAAAATGCCACAACATTGGAGAAAGAACATTTAAATGCTGACATAGAAATTAATGCCTCGTAAAAGACTGACTGTCAGCTCGCCTTTCACCAGGTGAGATTTAAAAGAGGGTTTGGATGTTGCATGTGCACGTGTGCACAGGAACTTTTCACAGACTTCCCCATTCAGTGTAGCAATTCGCTCATGCTTGGCTTTCATTCCACAAGAAGGAGGAGGAGGAGGTTTTGGGGGGAATATTCTGTTACCATAAAGGGGAGGAAGTGTTTCTGCAGCTATTGAACAAAGCAGCTAGTTAACCTCTTTCCCGACCCCAGTGCAATGGTACAGTCCCACTGCTCCTTTCTAGGGGCCAGATGCTCCTCATAGTAGTAAAATGAGGAAGAAAGGAAAACATATGTGCAAAAATTTACTACCCAGCTGAGTAAGGACCAGATTCCAGGAGGAGCTGAATACCTTTAATTTCTCCTAAAGTAAATTTCTTTTAGAATCAGATCGGAGGTGGAGGTGGAGGATGAGGAAGAGGGAGGGAAGTTGGAAGGAAAGAGGTCTGTTGTAATTGGTGTCTAGAAACCCCCACAGAGAGGATTAAGACAGAAACTATGCTGTCTGGGAAGAAGTAGGTATTTGTGTTACTCTGCATATATACAGAACTGCTAGAAAAGGCTGTGCTCTGTGGAAACTAGCCCTAAGCTTTTTGAACACTGAGATGTGTCACTGTCTGCTGATGGTACTTCTTTTAAGCAGAACTTTATTCAATGTGCTTTTTCCCCTTTGTATGTTTATCAGTGTCTTACATGGAAGGGAATCACGGTCATTTTCTATTGTGTATATTCTGAAGCTCCTACTTCAAACCAAAGGAAGTTACTTTGGCAACAGAAGCCTGAAATTTTGCTGTGTTACCACAGAAGTATTTATGAATTGTAAGGCACTGAGTTTTGCTATCTTTTCCGTTCAGTCCCGATGCACGCTGTGTTTAGCTCACTGCACCCTCCCTCATTTTCTGCCGCTTGGCTGTGTAACTCACTGAATGCTAGGAACGAGCAGAGGGTTATGCTGTATGCCTCATCCGCTAGCATTTCTCTGTAGTCAGCCCAGTGACATTTCCCAAATGAGTAGGTAGACTCTTGTTCTTGCACTAGCAGGAAACAGGAGATACCCAGAAAGATTCTTCAAGAAAGATGTTTCCAGTCCTTTGTTTCCATATTGGAAGCTGAGGTTCTCCTTTGGAAGAACTGAGGAACCCAGTTTGATTCCCCCAGATGACTGAGGTTTGTCAGTACCTAGAATCAAGGAAGCGCCTCACCTCTGTGACATTTCACAGAATCACAGAATATGTCAGGTTGGAAGGCATCACGGGAGGGGTCATCTGCTCCAACCTCCTTGCTCAAGCAGGGCCATCCTATAGCACATGGCACAGAATTGTGTCCAGATGGTTCTCAAATGTTTCCAGTGAGGAAGACTTTACAACCTCTCTGGGTAACCTGTTCCAGTGCACGGTCCCCTGCACAGTAAAGAAGTTCTTCCTCATATTCAGGTGGAGCTTCCTGCGCATGAGTTTCTGCCTGTTGCCTTGTGTCCTAGTGCCTGACACAATTGAAAAGAGCCTGACTCCATCCGCTTGGCACCCTCCCCTGTAGATACTTATAGACACTGGTGAGGTCCCATCTCAGACACCTCTTCTAGAGGCTAAACAGGCCCAGCTCTCTGAGTCTTACCTAATAGGAAAGATGCTCCAGTCTGTTAATAATCTTTTTAGCCCTGCATTGGACCCCCTCCTGGAACTCCATGTCTCTCTTGGACTGAGGAACCCAAGCGGGACACAGCACTCCAGAGGCACCTCACCAGGGCTGAGTAGAGAAAAAGCATTGCAAGTGGAATACAACTAAGCACAGATGCACTAACTTGAGGCTGGGTTATGCAAAACAGGAGACGCCACACAGTAACATGGATTTCAACAATGTCAAGAGAGACTGACCAAGGACAGTCCTGTACAGCCACATTGTCCTTCCTGACCTGAACCTGGCAGGGGCAGGGGCTGGGGCAGGCACAGCTGCGGCCACGCTCGGGAGAGCGGGCGGCGAGTGAAGACCCTTTTGGAAAATCCCTCTCTGAAAGGAGCTGGGTGGGGGAAGCGGGAGGAGGCCCGGCAGCACAGCCTGGGATCGCGGAGGGAAGCCGGTGTCGCCCAGCCACCCGCTCAGCTGAGCGGCTCCGAGGGGAAGCTGCCTGCGGCCGGGGGAGCCGGCGGGGCGTGCAGCACGGAGGATAGCGATGGCCGCGGAAGTGACAGGAGCGGCTGCAGCCGCTTCGGAGTGCAGGATCTCGCAGCGCCCCCACCCCCATTTGCCGTCGCTGGGCCTCTGCGAAGGAAAGCAGGTCGGGGGGGCGGAGAGAGAATGGAGGAGGGGCACGGCGAGGAAGGGAGGGAGGGAGGGAGCGGGGAGAGAAAGCGAGCGGGAGAGAGGAGCCTGGAGAAAGGGACAAGGCAGATCCTGGGAAGCGAGGGGAAGAGAGATTCCTGCAGGAGGGGGAACCTGGGCGGGGAGAGGACATTCCCAGTGAAGAGCCTGGAGGGAGCGCAAGGATCGGGACTGTTCACAAGCATCCGACTTGTTGAAAGACGTCGAGCGAGGGCCAGAGGCTGTGCCCGGGGCCGGAGGACAAAGCGACGTTGGGCGCAGAGCGAGAGGGAGCTGGCGCTGGCCCGCCGGATTGGTGCAACTCGAGCGGTGAAAATGGTCTTTGTCCAACTTTTCTGATGCCGAGAGGCCGGGCGGCACGGCTCTAGCGGGAAGGGCTCCTGCGAACACTGCTCGAGTAATGCTGGGAAGTGGAGGGGGTGTTGCTGGAGGTACCACAAGGTACCGTGGCGGGTGGGCGAGGGCGGGCATTGTGAGTCCGGCCGGAGCGCTCGGAGCGAGCGGGACGTGGTCGCGAGTAGCCGCGGGTCTCTGCCATCCGGGATGGGGGGGGAGGGGGTACAGAACAAACGAGGACTACTTCGAAAAGGGCTAAACCTCCTCAGGTCATGTTTTTTCCCCTCCTTTCCCAGTGCGTGCTGTGCAAAGGCAGCGTTCCCGGGACCGTCTCCCGAGCGCGCCTCTGCTGTCAGGTGCCGGCTGTGGGCACGGGGAGGGCAGATGCGGGGAATCGGGTCACGGCCGCTCCGCTCACGGAGATTACCATCACACTCAGAGCCCTTCCACAAAGCCATGGCATGTTTGGTCTGCTCCCACGAGCGATGTCTGCCCTTTCTAGACCCCTGAAGAGCCACAGGGAAATACTGCCTTTGAAGTCTCTCAAGTAGGGCTTGATGGATGCTGGTGTCGGTTCCCGATCCTCATGGACACAAGGGAGGGCTGTGTGGCCTTGTCTGTGGGTAGGGTTGCTCAGCGCTCTTGTAGGGGACAGATGGCTGTGTGAGTGCTTGTGGCAGAGAAAAGCCATGTTAGGCTATTTTTCAAGGAGATGATGCAAGTTACTACTACTCAAGCTAAATAAATCTGTGAATGTGGGAGTGGCTGTTGTGATGGGTAGTTTTAATTTTGCCTTTTGTGGGATCCACTGAGATGATTTCAGTTACTCTGAAGTTTCTCTTGCTATTGCCACACTCAGTTTGGCTGGGGAGGAGAGTATCACCTGCTGTTCCTACAAGTACCAGAAATCAGAGAGTAAAGCTGGGGAAGCAAAATCTCCCAAGGGGCATCCTTCACTAGTCGTGATACCAAGTCATGCAGATTCATGATTAAGTAGAGTGAGAGGACAGATGAAAACAACAAAGTCAAGGAGAGTAGCTGCCACCAGACACATCTATTACAGAGACAAATCTGTAGCCTCAGCTGGGATGGAGGAGGAGGCTTCCTTTTTCCATTGTTTTATGAGTTCTCATCAGAAACATGGAACTGGATGTGGGTGCAGCTCCTGTTTAAGTCAAGCTGATCCACCTGCCCTAAGCCATTAATATAAGATTTATTGGCTATGTTCAGGTATTTCTTCATTCCAGGTTTGAAATAATTCCAATGGTGATGTTCCTTTGGGAGAAGGAAAGGAAAAGATAATCCACAATATAATAATCCTTCTTTTTGTTGCCACCTAATTGCAGAAAAAAAAATACTGATTTTATTTAGAAGTTCATTCTCTAAATTCTGCACCTTGCAGTTTTTACTTTGCTACAGTATTGGCAAGCTTCAGATAACTGCACATAATTGCATCTTTTCCTTTACTGTCTTTTGCAGCTATGCTCTCTTAGCCAAATTACACATGTGCATTTTTAATTCCTTGACTCATGTACCCCTCTAGCCACTGAACATTTTTTCTTGTCTTCTGAATTCTCTCCTATTTGAAATTCTTGCACTTGCACTGAGTTGCTCAGAATTGTTTGCATGGCCATGTTCTTTGATACTTGGAAATATCATCACTTTGGGGCATTGGAGAGTGTATAAAGCAGGAATGTATCTCTTTCTACTTTAATCACTGAAACCCTACAGAAAGTCATGTTTTCTTGCATTGCTCTGCAGTTCTCAGCTCTTCCAAGCTGTTATCTGTGGCAAGAACAGCTTAAGTTGTGGAGACTTTTTGGAAGGGGTTGGGGAGGAGATCTCAGTTCTTTTTTCTTTTGCCCAAGGCTGCTACTGTCTTCGCCTTCTGTATTTTACTTGGAGGCCGACCAATGGCACAGTGTAAATCCTTTTTGGGGGGAAGGCAGCTGGTGGCTCCAAGGAGACAGCTGCTTATTCCCCAGCATGGTCTCATAGGCTGCCAGCAGATGTATCTGACAAGGGAACTGGTCCCTCAGTCCATTGAGAATTGTCTTCTTTATGCCTGTACAAATTCACTGTGTACATCCCTCTTTGTGCCCAGGTGCAGACAGCTGCCCCTTCTCCCCTCTGATATTGCATGCCACGTGCAGGGAATCATGTAAGAGATGAGTGCATTTTCTCCTCCCTTATCTCGTGTGCCGCCAATAAAGACAGTGTTATTTTTTGGCCAGCTTTCCTTCCCTGGATTGTTAGAAGATTTATGCATGCTTTTCCTCTGGTTCAGGAGTACTCCTCTCTCTAGATCTGCTCCTCCTAAAACCTTAGTTTCCTTTTATTCCATTATCTATCAGCAGTCTCTGTGCAAAGGGTTATCCTAAAGTCCCTACAGATTAGTGCAGAGTACTTTTGGAGCACACTTAAGATTGCACAATATATTTTTATTTTTCATTTCTGTGGCCATATTGCATATATTTACTACACATGTAAACAATAGAAGGTGGAAGAAGTGCAAATTGGTGTGTATGGTCAAGCTAGAGCTTTATAAAATCATTTAGCCACCAAACAAGAGTGCAGTATCTTCCAAAAAGGGTGCTGTCATGAAAAAGTATTTATTAAGAATATTCCAGATTGGCTGGTTTTGGTCAAAAAAGTGTGATGATTTTTTTCAGAAAGCTCCAAGACTTATTTCTGTGAAAGCTGATTAAAGCTTTAGGGGGAAACTGCTGAGCCCCTATAATATTGTCATTACTTAGTCCTGTTTATTGGGGTTTTTTTCCTTAAACCTGATTTAATATTATATTACTGTTATATCTTGCTGTTGATTTTGATTCTGTTAGAAAGTTTTATATCATCTTACAGAAATACAGGTAATGTACTTCCAGCTACTGACTCCACACATTCAGCAGTTTTCCAACTCATTACGACCTTATACTTTAGCTTCTACCCGTTAAATCTTGGGCTGAGTATCACTCTTCTTTCCATATTTGCTCTTTGGCAACCATGAAGTGTCATGGGCTTCAGGGCTGTACACAAGTGTAACACAGGTGTATTTTGTAAATAATTCTGTAGATGTTGTGTAACAGCAAACTAGCTCTCTTTCTCCAGTGCTGCCAAATGTGCTACGTAAACAGACCCCCAAAAGAATAAAAACTCCTTAATTGCTTATGTCAGCCACAGCAGTCAAATATGTGAGCAGCAAGTTTGAGTAAGAAAAAGTCATTTCATGTTGCCATTCTTCTCACACTTGATCTGTACAAGGAGATTTAAACTTAACAAAGAAGAGCTACACTTGCACTTCCTTCTGAGAGGCATGCTTTGTGCTTTCAAGAAATATTTTTCTGCCACCAGAAATAGAAATTTTATCAGAAGTGTACTGTTAATATATGTTGTGTTAAAAAAAATACAATGTGTATATGTTTTGGAGATCCTGGCACATTATTTTATATTGAAGGCTCTGTCTTGCCTTTTAAAAAGTCACCATGGAGCAAGCTGATGCTTCTGTCACAGAGGTCCTACTTGAAGATTGTTCTTGAGACCATTTCTGACAAAAGCTCTTCTAGTCACTGGTTTCAGTTTTCCATGCCTCCAGAGGCCCCTGTGCGTTCTGCTACTCAGGCCTGCTTGTCAAGAAGATTTTTGTTCAAACATTTCACTTGCACACCCCCACTCCCGTGTGCGCATGCGTGTGCGCACACACAGCTACGGGCAAAGAGCAGAAAAAAAGGGCTGTCCTGGTAGTAGAGAAGATGCTGGGTACCATAGGAACACAGCCTGACCAGCTTGAAAACTATAGTCTTACATATGAGAGCTGAATCCTTAAGGTCTTGAGTCACCTTAGGATGGAAATTCTCGCCAGCCCAGATCTGCACATTGAAACATACATGACTTCATTTTCAGACAGGCTATTTTTTTTTCCCTGTCTCCTTAAGCTTGCCAAGTAAATGAGTCCTCTGCTGATTCTGCAGTTTCCAAGTGCAGTTTTTTGCTCTGTGCCATGTCTCTGGAAAGTATCCAACGTGTCTAAATCATGTAATTAAACCCTGGAAGCTATAGACTGAGAGCTACTGACTCTTTGTGAGATATTTATGTTTTAGCATACTGATGTTTCTCCAAGTTACTGTAAAGCTTTCAAAGCTTCCTAAATGACCTGATCTCTCTCCCACTTACTGCAAAACACTCACATGATATGAATCTGTTTGGCCCGACTGACCACTTCAGAGGCAGTGTGTAGGATACAGACGCCTGTGTGGAAGCCTTTAGCATCAGGTTTACCACAGCTTCTCTCAGATCCTGGGAATGTCTACAAATGGAAGTATGGTTCCTTGGCAGAACTCTCTTATCTTCCTAACTATTCTCTAAAAAGAGAGTGGGATATCACAACAGCAACAGCACTACAGAGGTTTCTGGGCAGATTTTGAATAATTTCAATTTTGAAATCCAAACTGGACTGTTTATAAGACTTTGAATTTCCAAATGTTAAGTTTCACTCATAGCTAGGATCAATTTCATTCCAGTACACAGAATCTGGAATGCTTTCTGCACCAGGAAGATGTTTAAAATTACTCCTTCTTGGGTCGGAGCCAGGAAGAAGCTGCTGGAAGCACAGCTGGATTAGGATGCATGCCTGCAGTTGTCTCCCAGATGGTCCCTTCCCTTCCTAATGGCCGTAGGCTTTCAGCTGGTGCCAGCAGCAATGGGAATGCAAATATGTACTGACATTTTCACTTTTCAGTGAGTTTGGTAATCCCATTTGGTGCATGTGTTGTCCTTAAAGAGACTACCATATCAGCATTTACCACTGCCATCACTACAGTATCAGGAATGTTCTGTTGAGGAATATTTGTTTCATTGCTAGGGCAGAGAGGATCTTAGTGGTCTTATCCTCTTCCAGTATCTAAGCATGTTAGAAATACATAAAGATGCAAGAACAAATATTGGTGACTTGAGTATAAACCAGCATTCTGTTAAAATCTAGGAGATAGATAGAGGCTTGACAGAGAGAATTTTCTTAGTTCGCACGTGCCTTATTCTGCTGGGACATGTATGGAGTCGGATGCTGAGGAGTAATTAGTCTTCATTTTGAGCCTTACTGTAGCTACCTTTTTGCTTGGGGCCCCAGGCTGATCACCAGAAAGACATTTGGTGAAATAGTGTAATGGGAATGATGCATGACTTGTGCTCCTTGTTTCAGTCAGAAGTCCTCTTAACTCTGACTGCAGAAATGGTGTTGACAGTTGTGTGTTTCTCATGGATAATTTTACCAGTCTTGAATTAGAAGTGACTCTGGACAGTCGCAGAGACCTGCAGGTTCTTGCAAGAACTAAGGACGTCTTCTGGTAGAAAATGGACGGCATGAAGGGAGGGCCAGGAGGGAGGGCCAGAGAAGGCCAGAAGGAGGGCTGAAGTGCCTCTCCTATGAATACAGGCTGAGAGAGCTGTGATTGTTCAGATTGGAGAAGACTCTGGAGAGACATTACTGTGGCCTTCTAGTACCTAAAGGGGGTATAAGAGAACTGGAGAGGGACTTTTGGTAAGGGCATGTAAGCAGTACAGCATCTGGGAAAGACTTTAAACTGATGGAGGGCTGGTGTAGAGGAAGGACTTCTTTACTCAGAGGATGATGAGGCACTGGAACAGGTTGCCCAGAGAAGCTGTGGATGCTCCATAGCTGGAAGTGTTCAAGGCCAGGCTGGATGGTGCTTAGAGCAACCTGGTCTAGTGGAACCTGGTGCTTAGAGCAACCTGATCCTGCCCATAGCAGGAGGATCAGAACTAGATGATCTTTAAGGTCCCCTCCAACCCAAATCTTTCTGTGATTCTATGATTCTGTGAAATCAAATTAATGACTATATCCCTATTACTTGAAAAGAATAGCTTAAGAATTGTCTCCTAAATAGATTCTTTTGATTATGTCTAGTGGATTATCCTCAAAAAAGTGTGTGTGATGAGAGAGCATAGAGGAAACAAATCAGTTTGTGGAAACAGTAAAAATATAAATGTTCAGTTCTTTAAAAAAATTAAGATAAACCAAGTCTTACTCTGATAAATTAACACGTACTGAACAGCCCTAATTGGAAGGATCAGAATAGGCTCCTTAAATACTCATACATTTCCTGTTTCTCTTGGCTGATAGTCTGTACCAGCTCTCTGTGTCTAACAGTGTTGTAAAGAATTGTGTGTATAGAAATCAGAGTGGGAAGGGGGAACTTGCCCTAAACCCTCAGAAAGTTCTTTTAAACTTAGTTTTTAGATTACTTTTTTTAAAAAAAGCTTAGCTTTCCCCTCCTCCACCCAGATCATAGCAGATCAGCCTGGTGTTTTCTGCCTTTTTTTCTTTTGTGCCTCTGAGCCTTTGGTGTTGAAATTAGACAGTCCCTGACTTCATGGCACTAATGCAAATGCACACAGACTTTGTGTTTGACTGCATGAACTTCTCTGCCACAGCACTGATGAACTGGGAGCTCAGTGAAGAGCAACAGAAGTGAATAGGTGACTATAGGGAATTTTTAAAATGCTATTAAAAAGAACTAGCTTACTGATGAGTGAAAAGGGTTTGCTCTGGAGTAGCTAGAGTACCTGGGAGACTATTGACAGGATCCTAGGCAATGTGCTGGCTAAAGTAAAAGGGCTGGCTCAAATTGCCCAAAGTAGATGGGTTTGGGTTCAATATTAATGTGTCCAGCAGACATCCACACAGATTGTAGAAAGCTGTGAAAGCCCTATTGCTAATAACATTTAAAAATATGACTAGGCAAGCCTAAAGAAATATACAAGCAAAAATCCTGCAGTTGACCAGGGACTGTAGGCCACATGTTGTCTAAATAAAGGGACCCATCCCCCTCATGTCATTTCTATTATTATAGTCTCACCAAAAACTGGGGGAGGAACTACCTTCCTGGCAGAAAATGTATCTTGGATCTGCTCTGTTACAACCAAGACTGGTTGATATCCAAGGAAAGGAAGTGGTGTATTGTACTCACTCCATTTTAAATGTAATCCTTTGGTTTTGAGGTTGGGCATGGATGTAACAAGAGCAGTGAGCCCCAGCATCCACAACAAAATATAAATAAGCCTTTGAGACATTGAGGAGGCAGGATGAACTCTGAGATTTATGTGTTGTTGCTTTCATCTTTGGCACGAAAAATAATACAAACATGCATTAGGAAGAGATGCTATGAGCCTGAAATATCTTTCTACTGTAACCTGCTTGGCCTTCCCTTTTCCTCTTAAGACTATTTCTGTTCTGCTGAAGTATTAGTGGCACATAATGTTCCCATTTCCTGAGGGTGGAAACATAGAACTGGAAATGCAAGATGGAGGAGGAGGGAAGGACCTGAGAAGAAAACTGGCTGCTTTTCAGGCTCTGCCAGTGGCAAGTTCAAATTTTTGGTGGAGCTCTCTAACCCACTTTTGCTACACATGGGCTCCTTGTGATGCTTCACTGAACTCAGGTAATTGTTCCAAGCAGTCATTCCCATTCAGATCATCTCTTCTTTGCAGCCTTCATATCACTTCTTTTCTTCAAACTGCCATTTCTGCTTCATTTCCCTCTCGATTGTCTCATAGTTGAGAGCCAATTTTGGGCAACCTGATTCCTAAAATCAAAGTGAAAACCTGGTTGAAGGCTTGAACCTGCATGAATCATTAGTGTTGTCCTCTAAATAAATGTCTAGAGGTTGACAAAAGTTAAAAGAAACTCTTTTAGAGACCAAGTGAGATGTTTCTGAAGTCCAGCAGGACTACTGTAGTAGTCTGTTCTTGTTGCTCAGTTCAGTCATTGTAACAATGACACTGAGGCACTTAAGAGGAAAGACAACTGAGTCTGAATGAATATTATGGATTTCAGGACTGGAACTGAAGACAGCAAAACTGGAGAAGCCATCTATGTTCTCAGAGTCTTTCTAGAATAAGTTCTAGGTCTCATAGTTCCTTTGTCTGTGTTCTCGAGAGATTGCTGCCAAGGTAGCTCCCTAATTGCCTGTTACTGCACAGTGACATAACACCTCCTGCAAAAATGGTTGCAGACAGACTGTAGTAAGTGTTGGTGTGCCCTTCTCAGAGTCTGACCAGTGCAGTGCAGGGTTGTTTCATAGTGTTTTAGTATCTAACATGAATGTGAGACTCAAACTAATGGTAGAACAGACAGAATTCCTGTCTAGGCAAACAGCGGTCGTAAAAGAATGAAAACTGTGTGGTAGAGCCCTTCTCTGAGCCATTTTCTCCCTCACCATAGCTTCCTAGTTTTGTGCATATATTTCCACATCAAACGCTCTAATTTACGTGCTGGAGCTTAAGCTTGTGTATTGTACAGCCTGTTGGTGCAGTCAGCAAAACATAAGGGAATCAGCTTGACTGAAGATAATTTTTTATTCCCACTACCATTTGGGGAATATGTTATGCTACAGCCCTCTGTTGGGGCAACCTTATGAACTCAAAAACTGGTATTTGCAATTCTGTGGGGGTATAACTAGATGGAAGGTACCTGGTAATCATCTGCGTGGAGGTAAGCTGGGAGACTAGGTTTGGACAGCAAGGTCAAGGCAGTGAACAAGTCAGTAAAGTGATTGTGCTTCAGTGCTTTTCTGCCTTGTTGTTTTAATAAGAAACATTCGTGCTTCTCTTAACAGGAATAAAACCAGTGATGATAAATAATGCTAGTAATTAAATAGTTTTAAAAGTAGCCTCTTATCTGCACATGCATGAAGCCAACAGTTTGTGAACCAAGCTCTATGACAGCCCAAGGCTGTGAAACTGATTAAAATGGAAAAAAGTAGTGTTAATTAACCCTTAAATTATGAAACACATTCTCTGAAAACCCAAACTGCCTCACTGAAGCCAGAAAGGAGGTTAATAAAAAGAGCTGCACTTAAATTAAGATGCTTTAATATTGTTAGTCCTTTCTGTAATCTGTTTTGAAATGACAGTTTCTCTCATGGAATGAAAGGCAATTTCAAAATGATGGGAATCCCCATAGAAGAGGAGCATTATCTTTTAACCGATTGTCAGTGCTGCCACTATATCGCAACAGACAACATAACCTTGGATTCTGTGAATACAAATAACATGCATTTTTTGCTTATGCTAAATATTTCTTACTGTAAAACCCTCATGAAGTCAAAAGCAAAATTATAGATGAAGGCAGTAAGCATATTTTTGCAAAAACTGAAGTTCTTTACTGCAGCTGAAGAAAATATTAATCCTTACTAAAGGATTTTGCAAACTGGTCCACAATGAACAGCTTAAGAAAAGTATTTTCAGCTTGTTCTTTTTTTTCCCCCATTGTATCTTTTGAATGTTTGTGCATACATCTTGGCTCATATATTTCTAGACATGCCACGTAAGACTACATTCTTAAATTACAATGGGAAAGAGCATTAGTATAAAACATCCCTTTTCTTAGACTTATTCATATCTTAGTTTTAGAAGCCACTCTCACTTTTGCTCCTGCTCAACCCTTCAGGCCCTTGATTTCTTTTCCAGTGTCCTGAGAGTGCATTTAAGGCTGTTTTGCAGCTCTGTGTTTGGGTTGTCTGTGCAGATTTGCAGTTGCATTTGCAGACTTGGTCAGCAAATGTCAAGGTTATTTTTCTGATTTGTGGCATTGCTTTTCTGGCCATTGCAAACACTGTGCTTGGCTTCATCATTTTCCACCCATCAGCAATCACAACTTGGTATATAATAACTTTAATTTCACTTGAAAAAAGCATGATCAGCATTGCTGAGTAGATGAGAACATGATTTTAGGGACATTCTTTTTATGTCACTGTCATGGTTTAACCCCAGCTGGCAGCTAAGCAGCACACTGCTGCTTGCTTAGCCCCTACCCTCCCACCCCTCAGTGAGATGGGAAGGAGGATCGGAAAAAGGTAAAAGACATGAGTTGAGATAAGAGCAATAAGAATAGTTTAATAATTGAAATAAAACAATAACAGTATTAGTGGTGGTGATGATGATGATGATGTTGATGATGAGAGAAAGGAAAGTGAGAGAGAGGTGTTAAAACCCAAGAAAAGCAAGTGATGCATGGTACAGTGGCTCATCACCCCACTGATGGATGCCCAGCAATCAACAGATCCTGGCCACCTCCCCTCTGTTTATGTACTGAGCATGACCTTCCATAGTATGGAATATCTCTTCAGCCTGTTCGGGTCAGCTGTTCCTGGCCATGCTCCCTCCCAGTTTCTTGTCCATCTCCTCACTGGCAGAGCATGGGAAATTGAAATGTTCTTGATTTAGAGTAGGCTCTACTTAGCAACAACTAAAACATCTGTGTTATTAAGAGCATTCTCACACTGAATCTAAAATGCAGCACTGTGCCAGCTCCTAAGAAGAAATTTAACTCTGTCCCAGCCAAAACTAGGACAGTAACACATCCTTTGTTTAATAACCATTTGTGAAAATGTGTTATTTCCCTTCCTCTTTTAAATGCTGAAGTAGGATCTGTCTTTTTTCTTGTTTTCAGATGTCTTCTATCATAAAATTTCAGTGAATTTAGGGGTGTTTGTTTAAACTTAAATTGTATCAGAGAAGGAAGTGTCAATTTTCAAAGAATTTTTAGTACCACAGAATATTTTCACCTAGAAGTTAATAATGTGGATACTTAAGTCTAGTACTCTAAACTAAAAATTCTGTGCTTAGAATTTTGGAAATACAACATTTTATACAGTGCTTGACAAAGTTTTGCTGCTGTGCTCTAGAGTTTGTGAATTGCGTATTTTTTTCCTCGCTGAAGCCTTATGTCTTCCTTTTGTACCGATGAAAGCTGGATGTCAAAGACAAATTATAGTTGAAGTTGATAACATCATGTTCATTTCCACATAGATAAAAGTGCAGGAGTCTCTGCACAGTTCTAGTGAGAGAAGTATCCTGAGAAATTAGAGTAAAATCAATAACAGGACAGTGAAACCATACCCAGTGGGTACAGTTGTCATCTTCTCTTTCCATCAGAGAAGATAAATGTGATGGACAGCTGCTAATTAATTTCTCCCTATTTGTGCAATGTCTTTTATTTACTGTATGAAAATTCAAAGGGAGTAATTTCTGTATCACTTCAATTCCTGTTATATTTTAGAAGAATTTCTACTAGGCAAGTAATTGATAACATATACAATTATTTTCTTCATATTTTTCATCCTATAATGCTATTAATATTCTAGAGCTGGGATTTTGCTTCCAGGTGTTAATGTTAGAAACTTGAGTATAATTGCCAGTGTTTCTTTGAAAACTACACAAATCACTATAAAAATTGTCAGTGAAATCAAATCTTGTAGGGTGGGAAGAGATTTTATTCAGGAACTTAATTGTGTTTAATATGCATGTGATTCAAGTACGTAATAGCTAGAAGAAAGAATCTGTGTCTTTAATTAGAATATTTTTTTTTAATTGCTGTAGTTTCAAGAGCTCAGTGTCCATCTTTGTTAGGCATAGTAAAACATGATGTGGAGGCATCGGGAGAGTCTGCAGAAACAGAGGGCAGCTGTGAATGAATTTTGCTTAGGCAGAAAGACTAGAGCCACCAGCTAAGCTGTGAGGCTTCTCTAGCCATTGTATGTGCCATGGCAGAGAAGAGAGATTCAAGGGAAAGCACTGTAGTTATCTAAAGAGGTGCTAACGTAGCCACCTGTATGGGTAGGAAGATCTCACAGAGGCTTGGAATCTCCCTCGATACCTCTGGGCTGAACCTAGGGAGTCTTCGGGAGGGAGCTGTTCAGCTGTTCATAGCTCCCTTTTTATATTAGTGCAGATCTTAGTTACGTGGTGGAGATGATTCACCTCAGTCCACTGACTGTAGAGGTCGTTTGAGTGATTATGCTTCTAATTTGGGCACCCTATTCGAGCCTCAAGTGTTTAATAAAAATTCATGAAAATAAGCGTCTCTTTCTTCCCTTTAAGCGCTATAGAAGTTCTTCATTTGGGTCCCACTAGGAGATGTATAATCAGAGCATGGAAGATCAGCTTCAGGAGTCCTGGAATTTCTGTGGTAAACAAGGAAATAAATGCCTTTCTTTGGAGAACATTCAGAATCAGCTTTTGGAGTGTCATTGTAAACTTAAGGGATCCCAAGAGACACAGACACAACTCTATCTAGATAATCTGTAGGAAGCTAATCAAGATAGATGGAAAAAATAATTTGTTAAGTATGTTCTTGAGGAAGAATTCTTTTAAAACAAGTTATGCCTTTCATCTAGAGCATTTATCTCAAAATTAAATGAGTAATTTGAACAGACAGTAAAAAAATCCACAAGGCTTTTTTTCAACAAATTCCACTCTCCTCTTGGATATTTTCAAAGTATTTTGGCGTCATTAAAAATAATCTCAATTAGTTACACAGGATAAAAGGATACACAGCAACTATCGAAATGATCTATTTATTTAATCAATCATTTTTGTATGGTGCTTTATGTGCTCCAGTAATAGAATTTTTTGAGGAAAGCACATTAACTTCATGATATCAAAACCCTGAGCAATAAATTACGTGCTGCTTTTCCCCCCATTCACTTCTTGTTTGGGGTGTAGAAAGATTTCTATGAATAGCAGTTATTGTAATTATTGTCTAAGAAAGAAGGTAGGCAGTATTATGTCATGTTTAGAGTGTTGGACAGGCACTGAGTGACAGCTTTTCAAAACAGCATTGTGAGATTTATCCCAATGAGATGCGTGACCATTGCTGCAAGGGCATCCCAGTGTCAAAGGAGAAATTATAGTAGGACAGAACTGGGAGCAGCAAAGGAGGGGGGGAGGCCTTCTGCTTGATGTGCAACACTATCATGATTCCATGTTCATCATGAATGAGAAGTACTAATCCCACTTTTTGTACTCTGCCTAAATGTGATGAATCACTGTGCAGCACAAATTAATTGGAATAGTAGTTTGTTGACTCTCCCAGATGTTGTGCTTATTTATCTTTTTAATGGTTCTTTCTGAGAGATAAATACTAAGCTGATACAAGTCACAGTGCAAAATGTGCAGGAGGAGGAAAGACTGTTTGCAAAGGTACAGCATTTTCTCTACCCTGAAGAATTTTTGAGGTGCATTTATTTTGCATCTAGATCCTTTGTGTGAGGAAGAAGTATGATAAATACGGGGAAAATCTGTGGAATCAAGTGTAGCAGAGGGAAGTTATATCCATATAATGATTTCTGCTGTAAAATAGGCCTAGAGGAGTCAGTTAACAATGAATGAGGAAGAAGCATTGTTCCAGTGGGAAGAAACAAGATGATTTGGAAAAGTTCTTGGAACAGATAAGAAGAATTGAAAGCATAAAAAGTTTGGCACTGTTATGACTTCAGCTTCTATTAGTAGAACAATTTAAAATATGTAAAAATACTTTGTTGCATGAAGATAGATATCTTTCCAGATCTGTGTTAAGTTCAAAACAGGGATTGGATTAATTTCTTAAGAGATACTAAAGGGAATTAGTTGGGGGATGTTGTCTAGTAACCTTTGTCTTATATTTGTGGATACCGGAGGAAGAGTAGGGAAGTGGATCACATAGATGCCAGGCTTGCAAGCTGTCTACACACAGCACCTCTTCCTGGCACTGGAGACACAGAGTAAACTTGGCTTAGGTGGACATTGGTCTGCTTCTGCATTTTCTTGTGTTTTGAAATGCATAACTCAAAGAAACAGCTACATTCCGTTAATGGAGAAGAAGAACCTGTCAGGCCCTCGTCTTTTCTCCAGAAGGCTTGTGCAGTACCTGAATTATCCTAGCTTTTTTCTTAATCCTAAATGTGTGCCTGAATTCCGCCCATGGAAGCCAGACAGATGCATGATTCAGAGGAGTGTTTAATGCTGTTCGATGTCAGGTTCTGCAGGTGATATCTGTCAGGGGGAAATAGGATCACTGGGCATTACTTTCCCATCTGTGTAGTAAGCTGGAGCATGCTTCAGTGAAGGTCTCTCTAAAGTGTTATGGTTAGAGTCAAAAGGTTGAGAATAGGATGGGTTTTATTCAAAGCTTAGGTCCAAAGGAACCTGTGGCCAGCACAGAGTTAACACAGTTTATCTAGTTGTCACTGCTCTTGATCAGTCTCAGAGTGCCATGCAAACCTCAGAAGAAAAAAAAGTCTGTTCTAAGGTGACCCCTCTTAGGTTTGTCACGTGCATGACCACCTCCACTGAGACTCCAGACATACACCATTAGGGTACTCTAAAATAAGTGACTACACAAGCCTAGGAGCAAAACTGCTTCCTTTCTAATAAAAACACGTGAACTGATGGAAGGGAATTTTCAATTAATGCTGACCTGTTTAACAGCATGGGTGCCCTATGGCTCTTCAGGTGTCGTTGCTGACAGTGCTTGAACTTTGAGGGAATCCTTTATTTGCATAAAGAAGCTGCTGCAAAGGTATTGACTGCATGAAATGCTTTGCCACAGCTTAGGTACAGCATGGCCAGACAGCAGCTTTCTTTGTGACAGAAATCTCACAAGCACAGAACTGTACTACTGTCAGTTGTTTTAGCACGTGTGGGAGCACTATCACTTTCTCTTCTGTAGCACTGAGCATCATTTGCCTGGAGATGGTACTGAAGTGTTCCCACTTCAAGATTGAGTTCAGAAAAAGTGAGAAATTACAGCACTGGTCCTGTCTGGTGAGAATAAACAGGACTTAAACAGTGCCAGTCAAGCCAGGCATGCTGCCCCACATTCAAGGCTTTTTCCAGCTGAAATGGCTTGTGTTTTCAGTCTTAGGCAGAAGAAGCTCTGAGGTGCTTGGCAAGAGCTGACTCTCTTCTATTGAGACAGACAACAGAAGAGAGCAAAGGAGATTCTGATATATATAAGGAAAAAAAATCGCCAATAAAAAAATCTTTTAAAAATTACCCAGTTCATTGCTGCTACAGAAGCCCAAAACAGCTGAGGATTCTCCATCCTTGGTGATGTTCAAAACTCACCTTGACAAGCTTCCCAAAGAACTCTTCTCCCCTGATGGTTGTTCAGCTAAAAAACAGGATTCTTGAAAATACTGATGGTGTTGTATTTACCTCTCTAACTGAGATCTCAAACATAAATTTTGGTAATTTAGGTACCACAGTGATGGTGCCAAAGTTAAGAGTCATGATGACTTGAGTGAATCATGTAAGGAGATAACCCAGAAAGTTCCATCTCCCATTTCTTGGAGCTTGGTATTACAGTAAAAGTAGTATGTGACTGGTCTCTTCTGACTGCTTTGGATCTTGGGATCTTCACAGTTTTGTAGGGTTGAATTTTTGAAAGACATGTGGGTCCTCAGGACCTGTCACTTTTCAGACGCTTCACAATTTTCAAGACTTCCAAGAAGATGGAGATCACTCTATTAGCTAAGGAAATATGTGCCAAAAAATGGGTTAAATCCTTTATGGAAAGGTTAGCACAAGAGGATTGACAGCTGGTACTTGAGTGGCAAATTCATGTACCTGGAGGAGAGAGACAATGAGAAGGGGTATTTAAGGAAGCTTATCAAAGGATCCTGTGCACAAAAGATGCATTACTTTACAGTTGGATTTGGAGGAGAATGGGATATAGTGGATTCTATAGCAAAGAGAAGTAATCTTGCTGAAAGCAGTTTTGGAAGAAGTAACTAGCTGAGAAGGCCATAGAAAGGTGCTTGTGTGGACAAGAGAAGTGAGTGATTTAAAAGTTGGGATGGTTTGAGGTTTCTGTTTACGTAGTTTGGTGTAGGATAGAAGTAGTAGGAGAACTGAAGAATGAAAGACGAGCATCTGTGGGTGTAGTCAGATTCTGTACACATCAAGTGCTAGGGGGAAGGGCAGGGCAGTGGTTAGCAATTTAGGGGCTTGGTACTCTTTAATTCAGAGAGGCTAGTGCTTCTTTCCTACTCTCCTTTAAATGCTTCTATAATGTTCTCTCCGTCCTTCATTGTGGAATAAGCATTTTTCATTGAGGTGTGGAAGAGGCAGAATAAAAATAAAAATTAAAAAAAAATTTTAAAAAATATACCTTTTTTTAACTACTAGATCACAACCAGCTTTTTGATTTAGCCATAGTTTATTTCAGGGAAAATAATTGCCAGTCTAATGCAGGCAAAGGCTTTACGATTTCTCCTGAAGAGCAGGATAACTTTGGTGGGAAACAGGGTCAACCAGGATAAGGCAAACAGATGTTGTAAGAGAGATGTGTGAGGCAGCAGGGCAGCAGAAAAATCGGTTTCCTTGGAGCCAGAAATTGTTTTGTGTCTGTTTTTGTGTATGAGCCTACGAGGAGATTTTTAGTTATATCTCTTTTATGGCAATTTCAATGCTTTGGGCCTGAGATCCAGCAGCTGAAGCATATTGGTTCTGTTTTCTGCTCTGTGAGTCAGAAGTTATGTGACATGAGAAAATCTGAATTGTGAGCTGTTTTCAAACCTTCTGCAGATAAATTAAAACCCATTGACTGAAATTAAAGTATTCTTCAGTTTGTTTGACTTCTGTTTCTGCATTTATTTGCCTTCATTATGAATGTTTAAAAGTCCCCAGCTCTTGGGATTTTACTGGCCTAATAAAAAACTTTTTGATATTATAATATTATAGATTGACTGTGAGTACAAATGGTGAACATTTATGTCTCCATGTAGAGGTGTCTTGCAGGCTTGATTTTGGGGTACCCAGTCTTTGTTTTGCTGGCTCAGGCAGCAGTCTTCACTCCCATTCCAGGAGAACACTGTTGTGTGCTCGGATAGTTCTTTCTGTAAAGAAGGACTTTCTGATCTCTCACCCTGTCATTTTCTCCTTTTTGCAGTTGCACCCAGTGGTGTTTTTATTCTGTGATGTGTCATGTCGTATACTTGCTTCATAAACTAATAAGCAGTACCTGTATTACATCCATCTTCACATTTAGTCTTCATTTTTCCTCAATAATACTTAATGATTTTATTTTTCTCTTTCCTCAGAAGTCATGAGTAAAAATTTTTGCCTCTTGCTGAGATTCCTTTAGTTTCCTTACATTTTAGTGATGCCCAGAGCACCTTTGTTTCATCTCTTGGGTGCTCTAGGTTCTCACTGGGAGCAGCAGAAGAGAGAACTGTTCCATCCTGCCCGGTATTTCTCTCCCTCTCCAGTAAAGCAAATCTAATTGCACTCCACTGCCTTTTCGCATACTCCCCAGGCTGCTTTTTCCTCTGCTATGCCCAACTTTTTAAATCCCGTATTGCAAGCTTTTCAGATAATTGCACTAAGGCTGCCCCTTTTAATTACAACTCTTCCCTCCCCTCTTTCAACCAAGTTATTGAGCCATTTCTGTATATTGCCTGAGACATTTTTCTTTACCCTTTGCTACGCTTCACTGTCTCACTGAAGACATTGGAGCATTTTCAATGCTCTGCTCAAAGAGCACCTGAAGAAACAAAACATACTGGCTTTTTGCATGCAACCTACATATTACTGTGATATTTCTCTGGTGGGCTGAGAATTGGACAGATGGAGTTAGAATTACCTTGCTTAGCAAAATTGTTGTGCTGTCTTGATCTAATGCAATGCTGGATTAGGCTACATGCTGCTCCCTCACTGTAAGATAAGCCTTAATGTCAGGTTCTTAATGACGGTGGTAGAGTTTGGGTTGGATTTTTTCCCACTTAAGATAATAAACTTGGACTTGTGTGCTTTTTCTGTCTGTAATGCAGGCTCCCTATTTGACCTTAAATGTCACAACATTTACTTCCTCATGTACAACATATCAATGGGAAAAATACTTAGTCCAACTTAGTAGTTTTGTGCAGTTATATGCTTAAAGGGACAGACAAATGCCTGCATCTGAAACAAGTATGTCAGCTGTACAGATTTGTGTTGGCAAAAACTCTCCTGTCATGGCTATTGCCCTGCAGAGTCCTTAAAAGGCAAAGTGTAAATTACAAGAGACAGAATTTGAAAAGCATACAGGGGAAATGGAATGGACACCTTCCAAGAAACGTTGCCAAAGATGCAGAAAGGATCAGGACTTAAGTAATAGTACAGCTTATAACGTGGTAGAGATTAAGGTTGATTTGGGAAGCATACTGTCACGGATGCCATGAAAGTCTCAAACACCTGTGACTGACTGAAGTCTTGGAGGAGTGGGTATATGTGCCGGTTTGGACACA
>VZRX01023370.1:0-10733 GCA_013398075.1 Notiomystis cincta | reverse complement strand
AAAAAAAAAAAGCCAAACTTAAAAACGTGAACCCAAGAGCAGGAAATTAGTGAAAAATGTTGCCTGGATGAGGGTGGGAGCCAGCAAACTGCCTGCAGCATGGGTGTGGCAAATGGACACACCAGGCGAGTGGATTGCCTAAGGTAGCCCAGCATATGGCACAGCTTCTGCTGTGTGCCCGTGCTCTGACTGTGCTGCTGTGTGTGGGGTGACTGGCAAAGGACAACACACAGAGGTGTACATGGCTTGCAAAGGTAACACCTAATGTTCTGAAGAGCAATTCCCCACCCCTTTCCTGGGC
This sequence comes from Notiomystis cincta, assembly GCA_013398075.1. Classification (NCBI taxonomy): domain Eukaryota; kingdom Metazoa; phylum Chordata; class Aves; order Passeriformes; family Notiomystidae; genus Notiomystis; species Notiomystis cincta. The sequence continues at coordinate 10,432 of VZRX01023370.1, read as the reverse complement.
AGGAAAAGACAATTTCTATTTTGAAATGAAAGAGCTGTGGCTGGAATGAAAGGAAGAAGAAACAAAACCAGTGATGATAGTGTTATCTGCTGGCTGAGCTCTAAGGTGGGAGCTGTAGTTGCTCTCTGGATTTCTAGAGGTGTTGCTTTTCATGTACTGCAAAGCACAGACACCTTTGGTTATCCTGTTACTACCACTGGGCTTTCCAGGCCTGTTTATGTGGGAATACATTTTCAGTGGAAGCTAAAGCCTGTAATTATATTAATGCAATCACACCTGTATTGCTGGTCCTCCTTGGCATGCAGAAACTAATCCAAAAGAGATACTTCTCACAGGGGAAAAGGAGAAGATGCTTTCATCCCCATCTTGCCTTCAGAGAACCATGTGTGCACAGGGACATTTGTTGGTGTGCAGAGCAAAACCCAGTGTAGGCAGAAATGTGAGATTGCCTGTCCTGCAGAGAGCTGCCAGGTTGCACAGTGCTGCAGGCTTGACTTTTCTATAGTGGGAGCATCAGCCCAAGAAGGTAGGCTGTGACAGGTGTTCTCTGGCTCACTGATTCTGGATCTGGGCTCCTGGGTGTTGCTCCAGATGTCCAGTCACAGGTGGGACAGGAGGTCTTCTGCTGCAGATAAGGCTTTCCATGAGTGATCTGCTAATGATACAGATGCTTGCTGTGCAGGGCATGGAGCTTAGTCTTGTGTGTTGGAAGAACCTGCTCCCAGAGCCCCAGGAGAACAAAAGTGTGGAGATCTTGAGGAACTTGCACCCCTGGTAGGCTGTGAACAACAAGCACTTTAATACAGCCCAGTCTGGGGTTCCCTGTGGGCTCTTGGGATACTGGTTGCTTATCTGGTGAGGTGCTGCCTATGGAATGCCCTGTGATCAGCTCAGCAGAGAGTCCAGTCTGGTAGGGGTCTCAGCTGCCAGCCACACTGGGTTCTTTTAGGGACAAATGCAGAGCCCTCCCCAAGCCTGGCCAAATTCCCCTGTCACAGCAAGAAGGGATGAGTGGTACTTTGGACTGCAGTGGGGCAGGTGGTGTTGGACAGTGCTCATGGAAGATGCTGGGGACCCCAGTCAGTGTGAGCTGCAGGACACATGAAGAGCTGTCTGAAATTAACTCAGAGCAATTAACAGGTTGTCTTTGAGGACTCTGCAGAGGATGGAGGATATTCCTGAACTCTAGACACAGGGAGGCTTGAGCCTCTCTATAAGGAGGATATTAGAACAACAAGAAAAAGTGGAACACATGGGAGAAATAATGAGGTGAAAAAGGTAGCATGAGTGTGGTGAAACCAATCATGTCAACACACTGATTTCATCTTCCAGAGGGTGGTAAGCCCAGTGGATGCGGGACCCATTTATCTTAACTTTAGAAAAATGTTAACCCACACAATTAAGATAAAGGAGTATGCACTATATACATCTGTCTGTGGTCAGGTATATGTAAATCCGCTGAGAGAATTATAAAGGAGAGCTTACATGGAAATTTGGTATCAGGATGTGAGGATTTACTGAGAAGAATTTTGCAGGGTTCTTTCTGACATCTGATGCTTTTTGTATTTTTATTAGCAATTAGGACAAAGGAATAAATAATAAACAGGAAATCAGGAGAAGCAGGAAGCTTGCAGAATGACAGGGCTCTGGTTTGAAGCTGCCTTGATGAGCTGAAGTAATGGCATGGGAAAATTAGGATGTGGTTCAGCAGAGAGAGGTTCGGGTCTTCAGATGATGCAGTAACATCAGACCCAGTGCAGTTCTGCAGAAAAGCATCCAAAGGCTGCACTTAATTCCAACATGACCCACTGGAAAAAAAATTATAAATATGAACTGGAAAATATCTGGTAAGTTTTAAAGGAAGCCTTGGATGATTCTGTCTGTCCATGTTAGTGGAACAGATGTATTCTGCCAGTTTTAGGTGCAGCTGCTCTGCTAAAATGCAGATGAGCCAAAGAGAGTGGAAGCAAGGAAGACAAGTTCTTCAGCTGTTTAGAAGACATGCCTGACAGAAGGAGAATGAGGTAAAAACCAGGGAAGACTGGGAAGCTGTGTGATCTGTGGAGGAAAGCTTGCTGCAGTAAGAAGGGTGTAGTCTTTTGCCTAGGATCTGGCTAAATACAATAAGAAGCAAGGGACATTGATTGCACAAAAGGAGATTTAATTTTGACAGCAGAGAAAAGCTGCTGAATTGTAAAGGCAACTGTCTGCTGGGTTAAGTTTAGAAGGGTGATGATGGTCTCTCCATTATTTGAGAATTTTGGAAAAAAAGTCCTTACTGGAAAATGTAGAAAAATGAATGAGAAAAGATGGACTCACAAGACTTGTGATGATCTGCTTCTGTTCCATGAATTTATGCTTCCTGGAAGACATGTAGGTGTTTAAACAGGGTGTTGAAAATCTGTTTTGAACTTAAGCCTGCAGCACTCAAATTCAGGTGTTTCCTGTTTTTCATAATCCACTTACCCATTTGAGGGCCTTCTTGCTAACCTGATGCTGTGGAACTATCATAGTACTGGAATCTAAATATACCATGTCATGGTGATTTTGGGTTTTGTTAGAGCAGTTTGTCTTGTGACAAGGGCTTACAAAAGCTGGACTGACTCTCCATCTTTCTCACTTTTATCTGCATATCTACCAAGTTCCTCTTTTTACTACTTTGATGTCATTCTCCTTTTCCCAGCCTCCCCAGGAAACCTTCTCACCTGCCTGTTCCTCATCTATTTGGTCGTGAATGAGAGAGTTTACACTGTGGTCCAGCTATTTTTGTTGCTTTACGTCATCTGTTTGAGTTGCTGGTTGTTTTCCTTCCCCTTGGCATGGCCCACATGATGAGTTCCTCGGAGGCAGTGTTGTGTAACAGGGACATCTCCCATCTTCTTCACACTGAATGCACACAGAAAGTTCTGCTCTACTTTCACCGTGCCTGTTCAGGGTCCTCACCCAAGGGATGAGTGCAGATTTCACAGGGTTGCAGCATGGCTGAGGGTGGAGGCACCTCTGAGATCACCTAGTCCAACTGCCAGCTCAGAGCAGGTTCAGGGCATTGTTGAGTTGGGTTTTGGGTATCTCTGAGACTCCACAGCCTCTCTCAGCAACCCATGTCTGAGACAGGCACAGTGTATGACCACCCTCAGAGTCTAAAAATTCCTTTTTCCTTTTAACTCTGATCAAGCTCAAGCTGAACAGCCTGTGTTTCCCCAGATCCTCTGTCTTGCCCTTTTGAAGATAAGGGTGACACTTGTATTCTTCCAGTCCTCAGGGACGATACCCCATTGCCATGAGCGTTCAAAAAACCCAAGAATGACCTTGCAACAACAGGGGCCAGCTTCCTCAGCTCCGGTGGGTCCATTCCATCAGGCCCATGTCCACATCCAGTCTGTTTAAATTTTCCCTGACCTGATCATCCTCTGACAAGAGTCAATCTTCCTTGCTTTGGGTTTTCCAGATCTCTCAGGGTTCCAGGGTACCTGAAGGCTGATCTTGGCAGTAAAGACTGCAGTGAAGAAGGCATTCAGTGTCTCAGTCTTTTCAGTATCCCTGCTCCTTTGCAACAACCGTCCTCATTTGTGCTTGGAACTACTTCCAGAGACACAACAGGGTTACAGCTAGTATTTATACTTTCTGCCTTCTCAGGGCAAAAGAAAAGTTTCACATTTCCTTTAAGAAAGGAGCTGAAAAGCTGGAGATCTGTTGTGACATGTGCATCTTCCAGTGAGCAGCCTCCTCAGTACCAGAAGACTGGAAAGTGGTCCATGAAGTACCACCTCCAGGTGTTGGAACAGATAATTTGTTAAATGCTTGTCTCCAAGATCAGTTCTTAGCAATATTTCCTCCATAGGGACAGCAGTGTATTCACACAGCCTTACCCAAAAGCTTTCACAACCCAAGAAAAGGAATTCTTTAAAATGAGAAGGGACAGCATGACCCTTTCAATACAAAGTTTGGACAGCTGTATTGAGGGCTTGGCCTTGATTTATTGATGTATTCTCATGGGACAATCTTATAAATGAGTTGTCACCAAGCAGGAGAGGGCAGGAGACAAAAGCTTTTATGATGAGGACCTTCCTCAGAGGGAAGCAAGAGCTACTAGTAGGTGGAGATGAGGGTTGTCTCAGATGAATGAAGCAAAAAGATGTCTTGTCAAAGCCTCCACACACTCTTCTACCTGTCTGGCAGTGCAGTAATTCCCTTGGTGTTTTGAGGGGTCTCCTCTAGTTTCTTTGCAGGCTGCAAACCAGGGACTGCCTCTCCACCTGCCTGGTGGTGCAGAGGACTTGGTATTTTGGAGTACACCCATATAATTAGTAACTCTGTGATTAAGAGAGTCACAAGCCCAGCCCCACTGGCTTCCCTCTGGCTGCTGGCGAGTCCTCTCTGGAAGCAAGAGGCAGGTGTTCCTGAAAGTACTCCCTGCTCTGCTGGTTCTCCAGGTCACGCATGAAGAGCGTGGGCAGAAGTCTGTGAGGGTAGGTCAGCCTAAGGAAGGTGGTGCAGGGCACCAGGAGAGTGAGGGAGTCTCCCTCCTGGGAGTTTGCAAGGTGTAGCTGGAGAAAGCTGCAGCCAAACTGGTATGTCATTGAGGATGGCCTTTCTCTTAGCCAGAAAGTTAACTTGCATGTCTGATAAAGCTGTTGCTTCACATGAAAGGGAAAAGAAGAATGGGAACAGGATGAGGTCTGGTTAAATCACCCAGGACTCGGTGTGGGGATGAACAAATGATGACTGGACTGTACTCCAGTGGGCTGACTGCACATGCCTGGTCCGTGTTCGCATGTGTCCTGTCTTCCAAAACCTTTTTGGGATGAGTGCATGCTCAGTTTGAGGAAAACTACACTTTACTACAATACTTGATTTAGCAAGAAGGATGTGTTTCCCACCCTGCTGTTTCTAATGAAGCCTTTTTCATTGCCATGAAAGCTGGTGGCAAGTGAGGACACGTGGAATGGGAAATCGCACTGATTGCTTGTACTAAAAAGTGGCACCTGCAGACTAGCACAACAAACAGACACCTCTCTCATTGCTTGCTTGCTTTGTGATCACTGTGCTCCTGTCAGGGTTGCAGCCAGCAGCCCTTTCCCTGCACAGGGCAAGAAGAAAGGGTGAGGAATGCATTTGGAGAAGTGTGAGGTTGAAGGTTTTAAAACTGTCTGGAAGCGAAAAGTTCCTCTGCACAGTTTTTTCAGTGCCTCTCTCTTTGAATGCTCTTGCTTAACCACAGGGCAAGGTTGCAGTACCAAGTCCTGGGGAGAGACATCTTTGCCCTGTGAAAGAAGCATTAATAGCATTTTCCAGAGTAAATACAATTATGTGTTGTATTTGTGTTTGCCAAAACTGTCCCAGTCCAGCTGTGTGGACCTGGGACTTAGTTGATTAGGTAGGTGCTAAAAGCAGCCATGTCCCAGTGAAGGTGCTTGTATGTGAGTCTTGCTAGTGTGTCCCATGCAGGTGACAGATGTCTTCTGCAGGATGTGTAAGACTCATTAGCCTTGCTGGTGTGAGGTGTGGACTATACTGCTTCCCAGCTGCGCCCTGATGCTGGCTAGGGAAGAGGAGACAGTTTTGGAGCAGCTTGCTTAGCAGATGTTCCTCTGCTGAGATGCATCAGGCAGCAAGATGCAGCAAGGATCACACCTCTCTGATCAGGAGAGGGGACAACAGTCTGTGTAAAGCAGAGAGACACTGAAACCAGGACCCTGTGCCTGGGTGAAGAATGCAGAAGTCTGATTTGGGAGCACGTAGCACATGTCTTCTTGCTTTAACATAAATCTGTTGTGGGGACAGCAGAGTGAGGAGAGGGGAAGTACTTTTTATGGAGCTCTCTTGTACAGTTTGCTCTGTGTGGAGCCATGTGATGAAATTTACAGTGCATGTAGCTGGCTCTCAGGCAGAAAACCAGCAGTATTTCACAATACATTAATTGCCTTATTTAAAATAATGTGTTTACTGTTTCCTTTCTACGAGTCCTGGGGTACTGGGAATGGGAATGTATCCCCTATTTCCAACACATAGCTTGGTGTTCAGTGTGAGGCAAGTACTGAAGCTGACTTCATGTACATCTTTTTCTCATCATCTGGATGTAAGTATTGTCTAATTGACATGGGCAGAGACAAGATAGCTGAAAGGGCTTTTTGAGTCTTCCAGAGTGACTCTTCTTACCTTTTGGCATCAAGTTACCTTTTTCATTTTTGGATGGGGAGGAATGAATTTTGAGAGAATAAGTGGTGTGGAAGTGGAGGGGAGGAGAGAGATTTTAGCAGAACAGGAGAAGGATAAAATGGATGAAAACAATGGATGATTTCAAGAAAGAAGGAGAGAAGGGACCAGAAAAAACAACAGATCTAGGCAAATTCTGGGAATGACAGTGATTCTTACTTCTGTTTGATTTTATGACTTGGAACTGAGTGCAGGTAAAGATTCTATTTCATGGACTGGTGGTACAGGACTGAGAAGAGGATGTGTGTCTTCTCAGGAGTTTTCTACTTGTATATCCTTGTGCCACTTTCCATCTGATTTTTTTGCATGAGGCTGGAAATTTGAATCTCTTGTGGCATTCTCCTTGGATGCTTGCAAACTGTTCTCTCAAAAGACTTGCAAGGGTGCCCCTATGTTTTTTTTTGGCCATAGAAACATGGCTTAAAAATGACTAGGCTGAAAGGAAATAGGCATTACTAATGCAATGCAAGTTTAGCATTCCAAAGGAGAAGGAAAAAAGAGAAATGAAGTTTTAATGGCATTTGAGATTGAAATGCTCATTGTAACTTTCAAAATCCCCCTTACTAGCATTTGCATTCCTTCTTTTCTCCCCTTTTTATCTCTTTTGACCCTGCATAGAAGAGAACGAATGAGGGCAGAGTGTATTTTTTCTCTGTTGGTCTCTCTGCTTTTCAAATTACCTCTAACTTTCAAGGGATTGAGACCTCCAACAAGTTTCACAGAACTGTAAATTCTCTTGATTCCCTGGCAGTAAGGACACAGGAGAAGGACAGTCCAATGTGTCAGGCTCGACCACCTGAATATCTGAAGTGCTTTTCAGAGCGACAAGTAAGAGGTATAGGCAGAGTTTGGAAACCTGCTTATGAACAGTAGAAAACAGTACTTAAATGGTAGACTGTCAGGTTGTGTGCTTTCCCTGGGAGTGCACTGGGACTAGGTCTCCAGAGGTTTGGCTGGATTTCAGCCTGCATCTCCTGATGTCAGCAGGAATACAACACAGGCCATGTGGAGAACTGGTCTCGAGGAGGAGGGAGACTTCTTGCACAAAGCTGGGGGAGTGTGAAGCAAACATAACCATAATTAATTCATTGGCACGTGTTTCTACCCTGCTCAGAGGTGTGCAGCATAAGAGAACAGAAAACAATTGTTTGGCACGGGGCATGTGCCATGCACATGATGGATCTGTGCAATGGAACCATCATGTGCTGTGAACTGGAAGGCTCTGAGCCCAGGTGTTCTGAGGAATGTGAGCAGCTCATTGTGGGTTTGGATGGGGAAAGGGTACAAGTTTTTCTCTTCAGGAGATGCTGTGCCAGATTCTAGGCTCTTGAAGAGCTCTCTCTGTTCTTTGAATATCTTACAGGTGATGGAGTGGAATGCCCCTTTGTGTCACTGGAGTCAGCTTGAATCAGTGAAACTGGGCATGGGGGACAGAGAAGGTCAAGGACTCGTGTCTTGGTGGATGTGTGTTGGGTGGATGCATGCTAGGTCCTGCCAGGCCCCTGCTGTGCAAGAGGTGGGGAGAGGGTATGGTTCATGTCTGGAGCCTGGTCCCGCAGGAGATGGATGTTGGGATGGGCCATGGGCAGCTCTGGGCACTGAGAACAGCTCTCTGCAAACAGGAAGGTGATTTCCAGCCTGATTAGCTTGAAAATCTTTCTAGTGCCAGAGGTCTCAGACACCTTCCTGAAGGAACTCCACTTGGCCTAACCAAGAGGAGAAATTACTTGTGCCCACTGGACTTGTTCAGCTCCTCTGAGTTCTTCAGGTGGCATTTTGTACCACTTTGAATGCTTTTATGTATCCATTTTCTTCCTCTGCCATGATATCATGATCTCTGCTTTTGAAGGTGCCACCTCTTTTGGTCACCATTATCTTCAGGTCTGTATCTGGACAGGGTGGTCTTGTCCCTCTACAGGTCCTTTTTGCAGTCTCACATAGTTGCTGAGATTAACCTCAAGGAAACAGGGCCTACTTGTTTTTATAATGCAGTGGGAAAGGTTTCAGCTCAAACTCTGCATCAAACAGACTGAAATGAAACTTTTGGCTTTCATCTACCATTATACCACTCTTAATAGTAACCCTGAAGAGTGATACATTTGGAAGGAGCTACTCTGGCCAGTTAATGGTTGGGATCATGGCCATTGCTAAACAGCTTTACTTGCAACACAGCTCTTGGTACCATAATGAAGAAGATCGTTCTCAAGTAGCTGTATCTGATTCAGCTACTTTGTCCCTGGATGTTAAAAATTGAAATTTTGGCATTAAACTGAGAATTGCACGAAATGGAGGTACCAGGAGCACTCCTGAGGGGGTTAGTGCAGCCTGGATGAGTGGGTGTATAGCCCTGCCACACTCCGGACATAGCAGACTTATTGCACATGAAATTAAAATTATTATCTGATTTCTCTTCCATCTCTGTGAGTCTGTTTTCTGTCCAAATCAGGAGCAGCTGTAGCTCTGTTGTCATTGCTAGGCTTTTATTGAATCTGCCTGGGAAATGCCAGGAGAGATTAATGCCATTCTCTCTCCCACTCCTATGACTGATAAAAGTTTTGCTGCTGCCTAATTGGAAACTTCTTTGATGCAGTTAAAACACATGTCTTTTGACTCCCTTGTCTCCCCTAGACTTTTCAAGTAGATGATTTATATCATCCTTGTACCAACTTGTTCTGTGTTTGAAGCCTACTGTCATGGCTTCCATCCTTCATCTCCACCCCAGAGTTTGTAGGATTTCTTAGCAAATCTCAGACCTCTGATCCCTGGTCCATATGTCTCTGCCCTGAATTCTCCTCTAAGTCTCTGGCATGTCCTCAAGAGCAGTGCCAAGAGCTGAGGTGTTTTGTCTAGTGTTCGTGTTGCTGGTGGTTGAAGCTCAGAAATCCCAGTGCAGGCCAGTGGAGTGGAGCGAGAGCACGCAGTGTACAGCATCCTCTTGTCTGCACACTTGTTACATGTCACTTCTCTCCTGGAAATACAGATGGCTCATGCCATGACTTGGTACTTCAGCACAAAGCCAGCCTACCTAATTTGATTGTATTTTCAGAATAGGGCATATGCCTGGAAGGAAAGAAAGAGAACATGGAGAACATCCAGGTTGGTAAATGGTGGGGTTGTTCAGCCTTTCCCTTTGTACAAAGTCAGTGAAAAATTGTCACAACACTAAGCTCATTGTTGACTCAGGTTTGGTGGCAGCGGACACTCTTGGCTCCAGAAGAGTCACAGTGCTGAGCCCTTGGTGTTCATTTGTGATCATGGTCCTGCTCTGTGCACCTGGGAGGTAGAAAATGAGTCACCTTCCTGGCAATCAGCAGCGGGATGCATGGAGATCCTGGCTCCCAAGTCTTCTGGTGCCATCACAGCTGGAGATGTGCATGTCTATTCATAGGGGAATGAGGCAGGTCCTGCTTCATAGCTGCTTCTTTGCTGGGGTGACACTGTCACGCTGCCTGGCTGTGGTTCCCTGGGCAAGCAGGGAGAGATCTCTTTGTTGCCAAAACACTCCAACTCCCCTCCTTCCAGATGTGAAGTGACCCCTGTAATTTATATGCTCTTTTTAACCCACATCAGATACTTCTCATGATCTGATTCTGCTCAAGTGCTTTGTTCTGGTTTTTGGATGGGTTTTTGGATGTTGTTGTGGTCTTTTGCTTGTTTGTTTGCTTGTGTTTTCATAATTCCCATCCTCCCCCCACATTAATTTTCTGCTCAGAGTAAGAGAAATCAGCTTGTGGATGGGGCTGAAGGTGCCAGACCACAAGCAGTCCAGGTTGTGTGCGGGAGAGGTCACCTCCTAGCAGCATGTGGAGCCGCACCCAAGAGCTGGTATTTGTAGGAGATAAGGTGTCTATCAATCTTCTTTCAGGCCTTTCCCAGGATTTAAGGAGAATAATTTCCTGGTCTGTTCCTGGTACTGCCAGGGATATCAAAGATGAGAAACGGTAGAATAAAGTGTTGACAAAGTTTTGAGTTTTTACACTATTGGGGCTGATTCTGCTGCTGTGAGTTTTTCACAAAATATTGTAATGCCAGAGTAGAGGGTGCTCTCAATTTGATCCAGATTAGGCTACCTTGTGTCTAGGTTTCCTCAAACATTTTTCACTTTTTCCATGTGGCTATTTGTCCAAGACCAAGATAAATTCTTCCAGAATTCACAAATGTCATGCATGGTTGTAGTGGGTTGATCCAGGCCAGATGCTGGGCACCCACCAAAGCT
>VZRX01023366.1:34775-46259 GCA_013398075.1 Notiomystis cincta | reverse complement strand
TCTTTGAAATTCATCTAAAAAATTGCAAATCCTATTATTTGAAACCCATCTGAAAAACTGCAAATCCTGCTTGAAATCCATCTGAAAAATTGCAAAATCTTTGAAACCCATCTGAAAATTGCAAATCCTACTTGAAACCCATCTGAAAAATTGTAAATTTTATTCAAAATCCATCTAAAAAGTTGCTCAAGAAGTCCATGGAAAAGCTGGAGCTGCCTGTGGCATTTCAGGATTATCATTTTCCATCTCCCAACTCAGAAATGCTCTCCAGGCATGGACTGATCTTCCTCAGACAGCTTAAAAATGTGATTTTAGAAGGAATAAAAACTATTTTTTTGAAGAGAATGGATAGATATTAAAAAAAAAATGGCAGAATTAGGAAACAAAGATCATCTTTTAAAAGATCTGCAAGCAAACCAGAGAAATAAATGTAAGAATTAAATCTTTGTAATTCTTCACTAGAAGAAAACCCAAGTTTAATTAAGTCTAATGAAGATCCATCCTCATCACAGTGAGAAAACAGAGATCCCATCAAGTTTCCTACAACTTTTCATTTATTAATTGTTGAAATTTAATTGTAGGCAAGAGTTCATTTGCCTGAAGGACTGAAGGAGGTGTTTGTTAATATTTCCTCCCTGGGAGACTTTTGTATTTGTATTTGTATATATATTTGTATTTCTGCTTTTCTGAAGTATTAAATGCTAAAAAGGAATTTTAGGTGTAGAAGTTTCCCATCCACTGGATTGTATTTTATTGGAGTTAAGCTGGGGAAAAAAGGCAAGGGGAAATGTCAGTGCACACAGTGGAATCCTTCTGCCTCAGGAACATCTCACACCTGCAGTGCTTTTTTAAGTCCAGAAATTAAACAAGTGAGACCTTTCTGCTGTTTCATTCTTGCAGCAGCTCTTCAGAGGGTTTCTTCCCTTTGCCTTCTGGTTTCTTGCAGTTAAATGTTCCCATTTCTGTCTCCATGTCAGTCCTGAGCTTTGCTGTGCTCAGAGTGAATCAGCTCCACTCCACAGGTTCTGGGGAGCATTATTTTACACAGTGCTGAAGAAATAAACCAAAATGCTGGAATGACACAATTTCCTCTTTTTTTAGGTCTTGAACCACATCAAATCTTAGGAATGCATTTGATTCTTTCTGCCAGCCAGGTTACTGGAAGACATAATGCTTTCTAAACACGGATTTGGAGACTCAAAACTTACTGGATGGATTTTTAATCCCCAGATTTCCATGACTTCCTTATTCTTGAAGTCACTTCCCAACTATTTCTCCTGCTGCAGAACCACATTCCTGAAACCTGTGTCTTCTGCTGGCAGATTCTTCACAGTTCTACATCAAACATGCACAGGGAACTTGAATTGGGTGTTGAGGGTTGAACTTTTGCAGAAAGAAATGCACTCAGACATGGCTGCTTTGACTTCAGGCTGAGAGGGGTCTGCTCAGCCTTCATTTGTTGGACTCACAGCTGGGCTGGTCTCCAGCAGGTGCAGGAGGGGACAATTCCTCAGTCCTGGCACGTTTTGGTGCTGGGGGAGTTTGGAGGCTCTCATCACATGGCCTTTCTGGAGGAAGCAGACAGGAAAATCATTTAAAATTAATAAATCCAGATTAAAAACCCCCAACTCTGGTCTGAGAGAGTCCAGCACCTCCAACAATGATGTGGTGGAAGTACAAGAGTCTTTAAAAGCTGGAGAAAATCACACCCATGAATTTCTGCTTGGTTTCACTGCTGTAAAACTGTAGGGACACTCACTGAGCTGCCCCAGGGCAGAGAGAACACATCTCACACTGCCCAAAACACCTTTCAGACACATCAAGACAATGAAGAAGCTTTAGAATTTGCAATTAGAGTCAGGATTTTTTTTATAATATAAATCTAGAATGGAAAAATGGGAATGGGAAAAGATTTGGCTGGATATTAAGAGCCACCAAAACTCACCATGCTCCTGTTCTGAGGAAGGAGGGATGGGAGCTGGGTCTGGATATGCAGAGGTTGGGGTATCTGGCTTCAAGGAAATCAAGCTTATTCTCCTTTAAAGAGAAGAAACAGTTAAATTGCTTTACAGACAGCACTTCCATGAGTATTCCACTTGATTTAATTCATACAGAATCAGTTATTGCAAAGGTAGTTCAGATATATTTTACTGCATATTTTTCCTTTTTTTAATAAGTTGAATGGAGCATTATCCACTTCCAACCCCCTGCAGGGTGCTCAGAGCCCTGATACAATCAATACCTGGATTATTGGCAATTTCTAAAAATTTAGATCTTTTAGGAAGCCACTTAATCAATGTTTTAAGTCCTACACTGAGGGCCTGCCTAGACTTGCACTCTTCACTTCTTAAATATTCTTTGGCACAAGAGTCTTTAAATAGTTCATTGCAGCTGAAGGCTTCAGGTGCCATTTTTGTACATAAAACTGGACCTCATGATACAATCCCAGAATATTCTGAGCTGGAAGGGGCCCACAAGGATAAAAGACCAACTCCTGGCTAAGACAGACACCTTTTGTTGTCAGGTGAATTTGCTGCCTCACATTTTAGGCAGAAACCTAAAAGCTCCACATTTAAGAGACATTTTGACCATTCATTTGCAGTGCAATGAAAAGCTCCACATCAAGACAGCTCCCACCCAGAGCCAGGGCTGGGGATTTGTGTGCAAACCTCAGCCTTTGAACACAGCCCAGGCACAGCTCAGCTGGGCCCCTGCATTTAGGACTGGGAAGTGGCACCATAAATCTCACCTGGGTGTTTCGAAACAGGACTGTAAAGTGGTGAGGGTGACCCTCCTGGGCTGGGGGGCTCTGCTGCTCTGAGGAGTTGTCTGGCTGCTCCTCCTCTCCTCTGAGGCTGCCACTGGAAGGGTTTTGATGCCAGCAGGTGTGGAAGGCAGCTCCTTCCCAGGGGGTCGAGCTTGGAGGGGGGGATCCCTGCTGGGAGGGGTCCCCTCTGCCAGCCTGGAGCCTGGGGAAATCACTTTGTGGGATTGGCTCTTCTTGGCTTTCTTGTCTGCTGCACCAGGAGCCCTGAGGTGGATCTGGGGCTTTTCCTTCAGGGGCACTCCCAGCTCATCCTTCTCGAAGGTGACGAAGGAGCAGTACCCGTCCGTGGAGGAAATGGCCAGGAAGGATCCGTCACTGGACCTGTTTGGGGTTCAGTTCTTTCCAGTAAAGGCAAAGATTTTCCTTCAACTCTCACCCAAACCGATTAAGAGCCATAATTCTCTAATTTTCAAGGCAAAAAGACACTGGTCAGACACTGATGAGTGACCACATGGGTGTCATGAATGAAATACAAACCCAAGGTGAGACTCCAGGAATGGAAAAAGGATATTTCCCCCACCACAATAAATGTCAGGAATGGAATTCCTTACCATGAGATGTCACTCAGGGTGTGGTAATGGATGTTGGAAACGTAACCAAAGGGGAAGGACTGCTCAGTGTCATAAAAAAGCACAGAATCTTCTGAGGCAACAGCAAACACCAATCGATAGGGGAGGTTAAACAGGGCAGGGGTGGGGCTGGCACTGATTTCATCTGCAAAGAAAGGAACAGTGAGAGCTCTCTTGTGTTTATTCCAAGACAGTGACTGCACTCAGCCATTAATTTAAATAAAATTGCATCATCCACCAGTATATATATCTATATATCTCTATCTATATCTATCAAGATAAACACTGAGGGGGCAGTGCTTGGGTAAAATGTCAAATTTCTGTTGTCTGAAATTCACTCTTTATTTTCTAACTTGGAGATAAATTGGCAGCTTTGTCCCTCTGGATTGCTACTGTTTTGTTTTGTAAATTCTTCCTTCCCTTTCCCAGCTGGAAATTTTCAGTGTGTTTACATGAATTTTAATATGAAAGTGTCCCTTTAGAGGAGCCACAGAGACCCTCATCTCCTTCTCTTGCAGCACAATGGATCTAAAATTATGGTGGAAATAGAACAGGTAAATCCTGTAAGGAACACTCCAAATTTAACCTTTAAAGAATTCTGCCAAGCTCTGCCTTTTCACCAGAGCAATGTCAGTCTTGCTAAAATACAAACACTCCTGGACCCACAATAAAGCTGGATTTCAATCGCCAGATAAATTCTTGGGCAACTTCACACAATCCTGTCCCCAGCTCAGAAATCCTGTTCTGCCCAGTAACACCAGCACTGCTTCCTTGAATAAACACCAGTGGCTGCTGTAAACTGTTCCAACTCCCTGTGATGTGGGCAGTTGAGACTAACAGGAATTATTTCACTGCATTTCTCCTCTGGTGCTAAACCAGGTTATTTATTTTGAACACAAAATGGTTAACAGTTCAAGAAAAATATTTAACAGTGTTTTTGCAGCCTGAGAAGCCAAGTACCAACATTTATCCACTCTACCAAAAGCCACTCCCGAGGGACTTAGGGTGAACTCAGGGTCTCAGAACCAGGAGTTTCTAAGATGTGCTACAGCACTGTCTTAAGGGAATGCTAAAAGGCATAAAACAGTGACCAGGCACATCTTTTCCCAGATCTGCTGGCACTTCCCAATCCCTGAAGCCTCCCAGTACCTTCAGCAGAGGCTCCTCTCAGCTCAAAGTACACAGGACAGCAGCGAACAGCCAGAGTTCCCTTGCCAGGACAGGGCAGGTGACCCACGGGCCTTCAGAGAGAACCAGGAGTTCAGAAAACAGACTTGCACTATTTCAAGTGTTTATTTCTAAAGAAAAACAGATTTTCAGTGTCACTAAACCCTACCTTTTAAGATTGTTTCTGGAGAAAACATAGGTGGTGTTTGTAACGTTCTCTCCTGATTCCACACAGCCAGCTGCAAAAACAAAGGTTCCAACGTTACTGGTCACCTCAGAGAGCTCCTGAGCACACACCTTGTGTCCATAAACACTCCAATTCCTGGGATTTAGGCTTGTCCATAAACATTCTAATTCCCAGGAATTAGGCTTGTCACTTGGGCAAAAGCTGTGCAACCCGAATACAACTTAAAAAGGCATCCCAAATATTTATTTAGTGCTGGTTTTGTTTCCCTTATACACTCCCCTCTTCAAAGCTGCTTCTTGATGTGGCCAGACATCAATAAAAGCAGGGCTTGGACAGGCACACACTGATCCCTCCTTGCAGGGCTGATTTTACTCTGAATGCAAAATGTTCTGAGGGAAGGACCCAAACAAAGAGAGATCAGCCCAAAAATCCCACTCATTATCCTTCATTTCTATTTTTAAGAGTTCTAGTGTTGCAATTTATTCAGCAAAATGCAATAAACATCATTTTTATCATAAGAGAAGTTGATGTTAATGGAGAGTATTGTGGAGTTTTTATTTTCTTCAATAGAGGAGAATGAGGAAAAGCCTTAATTAGGATAAATCAGTATCCCTGAGAGGTTTGAAATATTGACCAGTCCAAAAAACCCACTCATTATCCTTCATTTCTATTTTTAAGAGTTCTAGTGTTGCAATTTATTCAGCAAAATGCCATAAATATCATTTTTATCACAGGAGAAGTTGATGTTGTTAATGGAGAGTATTGTGGAGTTTTTATTTTCTTCAATAGAGGAGAATGAGGAAAGGCTTAATTAGGATAAATCAGCATCTCTGAGAGGCTGGAAATGCTGAAGAACATTCAAATTAGAACATAACAGAGATTGAGGGAGTTGGGGAAAAGGAGGCTCAGGAGGGACCTCACTGCTGTCCACAACTCCCTGCCAGGAGAGGGCTCTGCTTCCAAGGATGGCTCAGGGTGGACAGCAGCAGGAATTTCTCCCTGGAAAGGGTGCTCAGGCCTTGGCAGGGGCTGCCCAGGGAGCTCTGGAGTGCCCATCCCTGGAGGTGCCCAAGGAAGGTCTGGATGTGGCACTCAGAGCTCTGGGCTGGGGACAAGGTGGGCACTGGGCACAAGCTGCACTCCATGAGCTTGGGAATCTTTTCCAACCTCAGCTTCACAACCCAAGGCACAGGAGGTGTCCCCAAACCTGGAGTGAGCAGATAGGAGCCGTCAGGAGTGAAGCTGAGCCGGCGGAAAAACGACTTCATGCTGTCATCGTGAAACATCCGAAAGCTCCTCGCCTGCAACACGGGAAACAGGACTGTGGGAAGGGCCAGGAATGTGCCAGCTGGAATCCCAGAGACACAAAACATCCACTTGGACAACCCAGCCTGATGGAACTCTTCAAATAAAACCTTTTAAAAGCTGTGGCTCCTTCAACCTCGCTATAAATTCTTCACAGCTAAGAAAAATAATCCTTGATCCCCCCTTCAGCTGCAAAGCAAAACACTCCCAGAGCTGTCACCTCGAACCAGCCATCAAAAAATAGTCATAACCTGGAGAGCAACATTATTTAACACCCAGTGCTCCTCAGGCATTTCATTCTAACCCCAGGATTAGAGGCTGAAAGAAAACTTCTCTCATGGCAAAGTGCCTGCTCTCAGGCCTGTTCTTCAGTCTCTATAAAACTCTTACAAATGTTTTCCCCAAAAAAGAAAAGGAATGAATAGAAGGAATTACGAAAGTTATAGCCAGCTTGGAGGTGTTATTTTACTATCACTTAAAACTGTTCAGGAGGAAAAAAAAGCTCTTTGTTTTCCCTCTTAGGGTTAGAATTTCCTAAATTATCCCTAATTCATATTTTTCTTTAAAAATCTACCTACCTTCTTGAAAATTCCAGGCAGTTAACTTTAAAATATTATTGCTATGTCCCCTGCATTCATAAACTCACAGCTACTGCCAGGTAGGTTTGAAGTTTTTCCTGTTAAGAATTCACCATGCACACTGGTTTTTTTCCCCACTATTTTTAACTTTTACAACCAAGGCATTGTGTTACTGCTTTAACCAGCAAGAAGTTTTGGGGTGAAGATGGTGAGACTGGATGAGTGTGAAGGTCTCTCCCAGCATTGCTGATTCTGTGCTTCTGGGATATAGGAATAATTTGAATGGAAAATATTTGATCCTTTGGTCTCATGGAACAGGAAGTGGCTCTAAAACAGCCCCCAGGAGAACCTCGTACCTCTCCTTCAGCTCCTGACCCCGAAGGCATCTTGGTGACATTGAAGGCCACTCGCTTGGTCTGGGTGCTGTAAACTCGCAGGACCCTGAGGGGAGAGCAGAGTCAGCCAGCAGGGAGCCAGGGGGTGCTCTGGCTTGGAAAGGGACACTACAGCTCAGCCAGGGCCTGGGCAGGGACACCTCCCACTGTCCCAGGCTGATCCAACCCCAGTGTCCAACCTGCCCTTGGACACTGCCAGGGAGCCAGGGGCAGCCACAGCAAAGCTGGGAATTCCAGCCCAGCCCCTCCCCACCCTGCCAGGGAACAATTCCTTCCCAATATCCCATCCAAATCTATAATTTTTCAGTCTGAAGCCATTCCCTGTGTCCTGTCCCTGCATCCCTTGGGAATTGTCTCTCTCCATGTTTCCTGGGGCTCCTTCAGGCCCTGCAAGGCCACCCTGAGCTCAGCCCAAAGCTTCGCCTGTGCAGGCTGAACAAATCCAGCTGTCCCAGCTTTTCCTTTCACCACAAAATACCCCAGGACCTCCCTTCTCAGTCAGCAGCACAGAACAGAAATCTGGACCACCAAATAACCATTAATTACAATTCTGCTCACAAGACACCACCAGAAGGATGTGTTTTCATGACTGGACTCCACAAGGTTTGGGAAGTCCCAGCACTTGGATTTATGGAGGAATAAGGGAATTGGGAAACAGGGAATTGCCAGGGTAAGTTCCTGAGGAGTGGGAAGTCACCTTAAAGACAATCAACTAAATCTCCATCAGTCACATCATCATGGAATGGTTTGGGCTGGAAGGGACCTTAAAGATCATTTAATTCCACCCCCTGCCTTGGGCAGGGACACCTCCCACTATCCCAAGCTGCTCCATCCCCAAGCATGAATTTATCAGCTCATTAACAAGAGCAGCACTCTCTTAAGATACAACAAAACTTAATTCCTAAGAAAAACTCCTACAGAAGTTTCTTTGCTGCTAAGAGAGACTTTGGGGATTATTTACCACAAGCAAAAAAAAATAACTAAAGTATCATTTTACTTTCACATCAACCTGCTCACAGAATAAAGTGAATAAAACAAAACCTCCTATTTATCTGCCATACTTCCTTTTAATTCATCCTCCTGGGAAAAGGAGTATTCAGGAAAAACACCTGACCAACAGCTCACCTGTCACAACTCAGAGTTGCAATATACTGGCCTAGAGGATCCCAGGTTACTCCTTGGACATAACTCTTGTGCTCATTAAATATTGAAACTTTCTGTCCTGAAATTAAAAAAAGCTTTCAGATCATAAATTCAAATGTGTTTCCAAATAAGACCAAAAAAAAATAATGCTTCAAAACATAGAGAAATTGTTTTTTCAACATAAAAGTGTTCATTGGATGATGAAGAGTATCAGAAAAAGTTGCTGTTCAAATGCCAGTTTAAGGTTTGTTCACTACAAACCGAATAATTAATTAGAACTAATATTAGATTAATATTAGAACTCAGATAAGCAAAGGCAGGAGCTCTCTGACCCCACTGATGTTCCACAGGTGAAAGTCTCAGAGCCAAAACATTGATGAGACAAAGTTACAGAGAATTTTAGAAATACTTTGTTGAATACTGGTCCCAGGAGGGATTTTTCCTATTATTTAAGCTTTGCTTTCTTGCAAATACCAGAGGCTGACAGGGTTCAGAGAAAACAGACAGCTCTTCAAGAGGATGACACAAACAGAGCTGAGGCCCTGCTGCACAACACCAAAAAGTGGAGTAAGGAATATAAAAGATCTTTGTGCAAGAGTTTGTAGGGAAAAAATGTGTGAAATTATTTCCTAAATACTCCAAGTGAACAGATTCCTCAGGTGTAAATTCTGTTGGCCTGAGAATATTTCACATCTATTTACAGCAGGGCCTCACAAGCCCAGGAAATCACACATAAAAACAATCCCCCCCAAAAAAAAAGATGTTTCACATTTCTTGGGGGAAATACCATGTGGCACTTCCAGCAGATCTGGAATTCCAAGGGAGAAGTGCAGCATTTACCTTTATTGACATCCCACATGATTGCTGTGTTGTCTACAGAAGCAGAAGCCATGTAATTCCCATCTGAGGTCCAACAAATATCATACACATCTTCCAAGTGGCCTCTAGAAGGCAGGAGAAACCAATTATTAATTTGAAAATTAAAAGCTACGTGTAAATAAGAGTTTTATGAATTTTTAGGTTAAAAAAAAAAATCAGAGGGAAATGAAGGTTCCTGCTGGTGCTTCAAGAACTTCTGAAACTTCTCACACCAACCTCAGCAGCTGCCAGGAACTGCTCCTTCAGCTTAAAGCCATTCCCCCTTGTCCTGTCACCATCTGGTTATTTAAAATCTCCCTCTCCCTCCTTTTTCTGAGCCTCATTAACAGAGGCTTAAATGGATTAACATTAGAGCAAACTGCAGAGAGCACTGAAGTTCTACACACACTGAAGACTTCACCTCATGATAAAAACCACTGGGGAAAGAAAAGCACTGAAAAGAAAAGCAAACTCACCAAATAATAAATTAAATAATAAGTTACCTTAGAGTTTTAATGACTGCCCAGTTCTCCTTGTTGAGCTGAGCTTCGTCCTCATCCTGAAAAACCAACGGCTCCAGCTCTTTGCTGTCATTCAGCTTCCACAGCAGAATGACGGCATCTGCAGAAGAAACCAGAGCAAGCTGCGTTTTTGTTCATGCAAAAACGTGATGCAGGTGGATTTGATTTAGTTTAACTTCAAAAGGATCCTGGATGAGAAGAGAAGAAGCAGCTCTCACCATCCCCTCCTGAGGCCAGGATCTCCCCGCCGGGCGAGAAGCGCACGACGTTCACGGCCTTGGTGTGGCGCGCCAGGTTGGACAGGAATTCCACGATGGCTTTTCCATCCGGGCCCTTCTCCACTTTCCAGATCTAGTTACAAGAGTGTTTCAGCTTTTGAGGACAAGATGTGGTGTCACAGGATCATCAAGGTGGGAAGGGACTTTTAGGATCATCCAGTGCCACCAGCATCACCCCAAACCTGTCCCCAGGGGCCACACCCAGACTGCTCCTGAACACTCCCAGAGACAGAGACTCCAAACCTCCCTGGGCAGCTCATCCCAAAGCCTGACCACTTTTCCAGGGAATTTTCTTTCCCAATCTCCACTCTGCCCCTCCCCTGGTGCAATTTGAGGCCATTCCCTCTTCTCCTTTCCCTTGGGACATGGCAGAAGAGCCTGACCCCTCCTCACTGCCCCTCCTGTCAGGAAGCACTTTCTACATCAAAGAGAACTGATGTTTTTCTAGCCCTAAAATATGCTTTAAAATAATCCACTAAACATATGCACTGTCAGGGAAGAAGAGGTCAATTTGCCAGTGAGGAAGGGAAAAGTTTTGGCTGAGACAACTGGAATGAACTACCACAGAGACTATTTACAAGAGCAGGTAATGACAAGGGGGAGTGGCTTCAAACAAAGAGAACAGGTTTAGATTGGATATTAGGATGGAATTGTTCCCTGGGAGGGTGGGCAGGCCCTGGCACAGGGTGCCCAGAGCAGCTGTGGCTGCCCCTGGATCCCTGGCAGTGCCCAAGGGCAGGTTGGACACTGGGGTTGGATCAGCCTGGGACAGTGGGAGGTGTCCCTGCCATGGCAGGGGTGGCACTGGATGGGCTTTAAATCCCTTTCCAACCCAAACCTCCCCATAATTCTACAGACAGCAGTACAAACTTACACTCTTTCCCCAAACCATCCCCTCCCCATGCACGTACCTACCAATAACCCAATATTTTGGATAAGGACACCAATCCAATATTCCGGATAACAAACCCAAGGCGATATTTTGGCTATACCAACCAACTCAATATTCCGGATAACAAACCCAAGGCGGTATTTTGGATAACAAACCCCTACATGCTCCAGACTGATGCCACCGGGTTTAACTCACCCTCACGGCTGTGTCCACCCCGGCCGAGGCCAGGCGATTGATCCTCCCATCCGCTCCATGCTGGAAGTCCAAGCTGTAAACCGGCTCCTTATTATGCCACACTATTTCACAGGTGATGACCTTCATGTTTCCTAGAGACAACAGAACAAACCCCACATCAATTCTTGTGGCTCAGGCGGCCAAACTTTGTGCGGATTTCCCAGGCGCCGCTGGCAGAGCCTGGAATTACACTGACAGGATGCTTTGAGGAAGGCTGTTTCTAAAAGTTGTGATTATTATGGCTAAAGTTCCTGGTTAAGGGCTGCAAGAGGAGGGTATCAAGCCCTGTGCATCGGTTTAAGACTCGAGAGAAAAACTTTTTTGGGGTAACAACCCCATCCGGAATCCAAACAACGAGCGGGCACGGGCGGCCCGGCGCGGGCAGGGGAAGGACAGAGGCGCCGCCGGCCGCTCCCGGAGCATCGGGGATTCCCAATCCCGCTCTCCGCACTGCGGGAACCCCCAAATCCCACTCCCCACATCCCCAAAGCCCCAAAGGCCGGCGCGGCTCCCCCCATCCGAGCTCCCCC
>VZRX01023366.1:10917-33525 GCA_013398075.1 Notiomystis cincta | reverse complement strand
GGCCCGCCCGCGGCTCCCGCGCGCTCCCGCCTTCGCCCGCCCCGCGCATGCGCGCGCCCGCCCCGCGCGCCCCCTCAGGAGCTGCTGGAGGGAAAAAAATCCCCATAAAACCAGCAGAATAAACCTAAAATGAAAAAAAAATACCCTCCTCAAAATCGTGTTTGCTTGGTATTTTTAAAATTATGTCACAGGCACTGCTGTGCTAGACCGGTGTAAATATATAAAAGTCCTAAAGGGTAACGTGTCTCCCTGTTTCAAATGCCAACGTTTTGCCCGGAAAACATAATAATAATGAAAAATGACATCGTGACAAAACGGCATCTGCTTTCACTTCTTGCCCATGGGAAGAAGAGCCGCTGGGCAGGGGCTGGAAGCACAAAATGGTGCTCTGAGATCTTCACAGTCCCCACAGAGCCTGGCACAGCGGGTGAGGAAGCAGCAGAGAACAAAGGAAGATTAATTGTATATCGTGGAATTATGGAAAGTTGTGGGTTGGAAAGGGACTTAAAGATGATCTCATCCCACCCAGTTCCATGGGCTGGGACACCTTCCACTGTCCCAGGCTGATCCAACCCCAGTGTCCAACCTGCCCTTGGGCACTGCCAGGGATCCAGGGGCAGCCACAGCAAATCTGGGAATTCCATCCCAACCCCTCCTCACCCTCCCAGGGAAGAATTTCATCCTAATATCCAATCTAAACCTACCTTCTTAGTCTGAAGCTATTCCCACTTGTCCTGTCACTCCATCCTGCGGAAATTTTCTCTCTCCATCTTTCTTGTCACCTCCCTTTAGGTACTGGCAGGCCACACTTAGGTCACCCTACAGCCTTCTCCAGGCTGAACAATCCCAATTCTATTCCCTTGGGAGAATTCTTTGTTGCCATCCCTGTGACACAGCTCACTGTCATTGTCCTCTTCCTCTCTAGACACTCCTTGAATTCTGGAGTCTTCTCCTTGGGACAGCCCACATGGCAGCTGCGGGGCCGAGGCGATGCTCGGCTCCTTCCCAGCTTTGGGCTGTGCCCCAGCTCCATGGCAGGAGCCACCCAGCCTGGGGACACGGGCTGTGCCCTCCTGTGCCACCCTGAGGGGGGACAAGAACACCCCAAGCAGGGGGTGTAGGGCAGCAAGAGAAGCCCAGGATGAGCTGTGGGACTGTGCCCTGTGTCCTCCACTCTCCCCAGCTCTGAGTGTCCCTGGAGATCCCTGTGTCCTCCACTCTCCCCAGCTCTGAGTGTCCCTGGAGATCCCTGTGTCCTCCACTCTCCCCAGCTCTCAGTGTCCCTGGAGATCCCTGTGTCCTCCACTCTCCCCAGCTCTGAGTGTCCCTGGAGATCCCTGTGTCCTCCACTCTCCCCAGCTCTGAGTGTCCCTGGAGATCCCTGTGTCCTCCACTCTCCCCAGCTCTGAGTGTCCCTGGAGATCCCTGTGTCCTCCACTCTCCCCAGCTCTGAGTGTCCCTGGAGATCCCTGTGTCCTCCACTCTCCCCAGCTCTGAGTGTCCCTGGAGATCCCTGTGTCCTCCACTCTCCCCAGCTCTGAGTGTCCCTGGAGATCCCTGTGTCCTCCACTCTCCCCAGCTCTGAGTGTCCCTGGAGATCCCTGTGTCCTCCACTCTCCCCAGCTCTGAGTGTCCCTGGAGATCCCTGTGTCCTCCACTCTCCCCAGCTCTGAGTGTCCCTGGAGATCCCTGTGTCCTCCACTCTCCCCAGCTCTGAGTGTCCCTGGAGATCCCTGTGTCCTCCACTCTCCCCAGCTCTGAGTGTCCCTGGAGATCCCTGTGTCCTCCACTCTCCCCAGCTCTGAGTGTCCCTGGAGATCCCTGTGTCCTCCACTCTCCCCAGCTCTGAGTGTCCCTGGAGATCCCTGTGTCCTCCACTCTCCCCAGCTCTGAGTGTCCCTGGAGATCTCTGTGTCCTCCACTCTCCCCAGCTCTGAGTGTCCCTGGAGATCCCTGTGTCCTCCACTCTCCCCAGCTCTGAGATCCCTGTGCTGGCAGCCGTGGCAGAGGTGGCAGCCTGTCCTCATGGAAGGATGAGGTCTGGTTCCAGCTGCCCTTCTCTCCACAAGTTGGGATGATCTGTGTGGAAGGAGTTGCCTCCTTTTCCCCCCAGTTGGCCATGGTGGGAATTTGTGTCCCAACAGGTCACCCAGATCTGCCTCACCAAGGCTGGCACCTTCCTGTTGTTGCATCTGTGCTTTTCCCACTGCCTGCACAGTGGAATCTTGTCCTGTGCTGTGCTCATTCCAAACTTTCCCCTCCATGTGAGCCTGGAATGAACACCTTCCTGTTTTAGGTGAGTTACTCCATGGGAACTCCCTCCTTTGGCACTGTTTGAGACCATTTACTGAATTAAATCCTGCCAAATGTCCTCTCCTCATCCATCTCCATCCATCTTAATCCCAGGCCCCACACCCCAGGGACCCCCAATCCTGCTCCCACACCACAACCCTCTGGGTGCAAGCATCCAACCCCTTCCTTAGCCCTCTCTTTCCAGCTGAGGGAGCAGGAATAGGGGATTTTACAATTATTTGTACAAAGTCATGAGGAGTTCCGTGGCAGAAGGAGCTGCCTTAGGAAGCCAGGATGGTGCAAATCCACGTGCTCAGTGAACTTCCAAAGGCAGGGAAGCTCCTCCATGTATCAATACCAGAAATTCCTGAAATTCAGCTCCATTCTGTTAACCCCCCCTGGATTATAACAGCACTGCTTTTTCCACATCCACCAGATTCCCAAACCATTTCCATACTGCTGTGCCCAGTCCCACACCAGACTGAGCCAGGTTTTCTTGTAACACCCAACTCTTCAGCCATTCTGCACAGGGTTTATTTAGAAACAAAGACAAGTTGGGATCCTGCAAACTCAGATTTATATATTTTTATTTTTTACAAAAAATACATTTTAACAAGTAAATAGAAACCATTTCCATAAGTCCACCGTTGTCCAAAGTGTAAATGTACATTGTAAATTTGCCATTTTTAATATAGACATGTGCTCTATTTTGCCAGCTGTCTACAAGAAATTCAGCTACGTTCTGATGAAGCATAATAAATAATGATTAAGAAATGGAAAAGCTACACACCAAGAAATGGGAAATATAAACTTTGCAAAAGTCATACTTAGTTATATTACAGCCACCTCTTCCCAAATCAAACATTCAATTTCTCCTTTATAAAGTACAACAGTAGTGCATTCCCCTTATTGGCATAGAGAGAGATCTTCCATTGAAATACTGTCCATGGAAAGAATTCCACTGAACTACAACTAAAAAGGGACACCAAGGGATCAGCTCAGGACAGTAGCAGTGCAAAAGCCAACAATATTGGCTTTATTTTAAAAATAAAAAAAAGAATTAACATATTAGACTTTTCTAAGAATTAACATATTGAACAGTAATTAAATAATGTTTTTAGTCATTTTTTATACTTAAAAGCAAGACCCATTTTTCTCAATGGTTCTTTTGGTGACCAATCCCACCACAGAGGAAAAGATGGATTTCCTGTCTTTGCCACTCAGTTTGTCACTCCCAATGACTTGGAAAGAAATCCCTGCAGTTGGCTGGGATTTCCCTCAGTACTGTTGCTTCCAGGAGGTTTTCCCACAACCATGGAAAGATGGGAAGATTTAGAGCACAGAACTCCAAAAGGGAAGATGTGAAAAAGAGGAATTCCCTTTTCTTGCCCATAATAAAAACTGTCTGAACCAGCTGAAGCTCAACATTTTCAGCTCTGGCTCACTCTGTGGTTTACACCACAGATACAGAAACATCCCTCCTTTTCCAAGTTCTTCCATCCACCTGGTCCATCCCCAGTTTTCAGGATAAAGCCCTTAGAGAAGCCCCATTTTGGTAGTACCACACAAATACTCCCCAGATGGCCCAAATTCTCACCTACTACTCACATTTCTATCCCATGAATGCAACACAGAACATTGCTGGGAGCAATGGAACAACACTGTGGGATACAACAACTCTGGGAAGGAAATCAAGGAAGTTCTTTTTTGTTCTTTTTTTGCATTTCTAAGGTATCCCACTACTTTAGAAGAGGAAATACTCACAGGTATTAATGCTTATATAAGATCCAAAGTCAACGAAAAGGTGTCTGTAGAAAAGTATTAAGATCCCTAATAGTAAAAATATCTGCAAATTTAATTACAAATACATTTCCAAAGCAAAATCCTTAATTAAGTACATCAGGGTGGGTCGGTATTGACAGTGTTCCTTTAGGAGGAAGTGAAGGGAACAGCTAAACATGGAATATTTACATGGAGAGATCCACCTAGGTCAAATATATAAAGTGAAGCAGCCCTATTTACAATCTGGAACCTACAGGTTATAATGGAAGAGCGATGAAACTCTGCTGAAACACTGAGATATTAAGTACTGCTGATTTCATGCATTTGTTCTACAACTTGCCCTAAGATTTCATCCACCACATCAATGTCATAATTCACTTGCTGCAGGTCCAGGTCGGGCATGATCGTGGCCAGGAGCTGTCCCACGTTCACTCGGAGAGAGCGGAGCTTCAGGCTGGGGAGAGAGGGTTGGACAGGATTAGATGGAGATGGAATTCTCTGGTCAGAGTTCACCTAACAAAGCTGGACTCATAATCCAGGCTAGAGATGCTCCATGACTCCCATAAACCACCAAAAAATGGAGGCAGGTAAAGCTGTATCAAGATTATTTCTAAATCCACCAGTTTTTCCAAGCTTCTCTTCAGTTTTCAGCTTGAAGGGGAACATTCCCTTAGTTTCAAACCAACACTAAACTGAATTCCCATCAGAAACATTTCTGAACAAGCATTGCCACAATCCTTTACCCCACACCACTTGTATTTCTCAAAGCAGTATTTAAATCCTGGTATTTTTATCCATTTAGAGACCCAAACTACCACAACCCATAGGAACAAAAGGAGAGAAAAAGAGAGGAGAAGGCAAGAAGGATGAGTTTGTCCAAAGGCTTTAAAATATATATAGGAAATGAGAGTTACAGTCCAGGGAAAAGCTGTGCCTCCCCTTTTTGGTTTCTTTCCTGGATATCCTTGCTGTGTCCTCTTCCTGATCAAATTGTTTTGACAGGAGCCATCCCTCCTGTGGCCCATTTCCTGCTACTCTCAGATCCTTTATCATCTCCATCAACTTGTGGGGGAAGTTACTTCCAACTCCTGCATTTATTTGCTAATTCTTTAAGTAAACACAAGTCAGAGCTATAAGAAAAAAAATAAAAATTTAACGCTGACAGATAATTCTTAGGGTGGGTAAGTTTCTTTAAGACTGAAAGGGGTCTCTGGGAATTACTCAGCTGATTCTCCGCTCCTCTGCCACCCTCTGCCAGTGTCACCGCAGGGAGCCCGGAGGTGGAGCCGACGCTTCCTGCTTGGGCTCCCAACGCCCAGCACCGGGGAGGAGTCGCTCCCCAGCCCGGGCTGGGCCCGGTTTGTGCCGCCAGCAGAGCGCTCTGCGGGCTCGCACTGCGCTGCCACTCCCCCAGCACCACCGGCACCTTCTCCCAGCTGCTTTCCCAGGAGCTCTCTCCAGCTCCTTCTCCTGCAGGCACTTCCCAGCTGCCCTTCGGGAATTTTCAGGGGCTTTTTTCCAGCGCATTTGTTCAATCTGTCAAAGTCCCTCAGCTCTGCCCTCCCGAGTTCCTTCTGATTTGATGGCATCAGGAATTTATTGAGTTGATTTGGCTCTGTCACCCAAGCCACGAATCCCAGAATCCTCAGGTTGGAAGGGACCTTTGGGATTATCCAGTCCAACAATCACCCCAAACCCTGTCCCCAAGGGCCACATCCACACTGCTCCTGAACACTCCCAGAGACAGAGACTCCAAACCTCCCTGGGCAGCTCATCCCAAGGCCTCACCACTCTGCCAGGGAAGTTTTCTGTCCCAATCTCCACTCTGCCCCTCTCCTGGTGCAATTTGAGGCCATTTCCTCTCCTCCTTTCCCTGCCCCTCCAGTCAGGGATTTGTGCAGAGCAATGAGGTCCCTCCTGAGCCTACTTTGCTCCAGGCTGAGCCTCCCCAGTTCAGCTGCTCCTCCCAGGATGTGTTTTCCACCCCCTTCCCAGCTGTGTTCCCTTCCCTGGGCACTCTCCAGCCCCTCAATGTCCTTCTAAAGTGACACAGAATTGGACACAGGACTGGAGATGCAAAGGCCTTTTCCATTCCTGGCCCTGCTGCTGATGCCCAGTTTGCCCTCAGTCCCCCCAGGCTGGTTGTGCTTATTCCCTTTTGACTCTCATGGGGCTGCAGGTGGCTTCCAGTAGATTTATTCCATGTTTTCCCTGGGATTGAGGCTGCAGTGCCAGGATGGAGCTCTGGCTGTCCTAAATATGGGTGTAACAACTGCCTTTTCCCAGGAATGTCAACTTTTGGAGATCCTACAAGGCCACTCCCTCTGAAAAGCTGCTCCTCTGGTGCCAGGGATCAATCTGTTTAAATGGTCCCCTTTTTTCACAGCTGAGGCTTCCCCCTGGCAGGGACCTCAGCTCACTCTGCTTCCACCTGCTCTGGGTCCTTTTGTGTCAGTGCTATTCCCACTTCCCAAGAGCTCCAAGCTCTCCAGTTGGAAGTTGCAACCCTTGTTTAATTCCAGGATACATCCTGGACCCTGATTCCACAGGATTTGCCTGCAGCAAGGAGTTATCACAGGAAAAGTTTCAAATCCAGACTCTTTTCAGTTGATTCAACACAAAAAAAACCAGACTCTCAAAGTGAAGTTCATTACACAGCAGAAAATAATGATCAGCCTCCTTCCTGCCTCCTTTTTCTCTCCTTGATTTGCAAGTTGTGTTTAGAAATTACACAACATTTTGGATATTTTAAGAAGTATCAGTTTGCCATTCTGTTGTGCAATGACCAGCCCTGCTCACACAAATAAATCATAAATCACAAAATCACATGGTAAAAAAAAACAAAAACCAAACATTAGTTAGGAGTCACAAAAGGCAGTAGAAAGGAATTCTGAGCATCACATTTTATTATACAATTATCAGACATGACCTTCATCGAAACACTTCAAATACAAACAACAATAAACAAAAATCTTCAAACAACATCTAGAAAGAACAAAACTGATACCTTTCTCCATCAGAAAAATTTACAGAGTCTTCTACATTACTGCTGGTAGAATCATTTGCACGTGCTACAGCCTGTGGGATTGAAGCTTTCAGCTGGGCCAGCTCTGCCTTGAGCTCCTCACACTGACAGGCCATTTGATTCTTCTCCACCTCTAGGACTTCCATCTGGCAATCAAAATAAACATAAACAAAACACTGTGGAGAAGTGGTGCTCTGGAATGGGGAGTAGAAAGCAGAGCTCATTTAAGTGATGGGAGAGTTTGAACAGACGTACCTCACTTTTGTACCTGTCCCTCTCAATGGTGCACTTGTCCAGCTGCCTGAAAACGTCGTCCAGCTGCACAGCAATCTCGTCCACCTCGCTCTTGCTCTCGCCATCAGCACATTTGCTGCACTCAGTCTTTAGGTTCTGCAGGGTGCTGCACTGCTCCTTGAGCGTGGCTATTTCCCCCAGGGCCTGCTCATAGAGAGCTGTGACCTCGGCCACACCCCTCCCCTCAGCGTCTCCTTCCCCAGAGGAGGGGACTGTCTCCGTTGCCTGATGGCACATTTCCTTTTTCACATATTTATTATTCATCTCCAAGAGCTGCTGTTCCAGTGCTTCCACTTGTTTGGTTAATGCCTCACATCTGCTTTGGTACATTTCTTTTTCTCTGTTCAGTAACTGCAGCTGATTTTTCAGTTCGTTTTCCATCTCTACAGAGGTCTCAGTAACACCATTGACCCTGTGCTGTTCCCTTTCCATCCCTGCCCCAGGAATCTGCACTGGGATGTCTTCCACCTCCTCCTTTTTCACCACCAGGTTGGGGAGCTCTGTCTGTGTTGCTGAGCTCAGCTGTTCACTTTTTGCCTCTGAAGTGGTTGCACTGCAAGGTTCCCCCAGGGCAGAGTTTTCCTTCTGCTTCTCCTCCTGATCCAAATTGATACATTCTGTTTTTACCACGGGAACATCAGGATCTGCTGAAGGCTTTGGAGTGCTGCTCTCCTCTAAAATGATGACATCTTCATCATCATCCTCCTCCTCCTCGTGGTTGTTGAATGTTTTGTCACCGAGCCGAGGTGTCTTTAGGGACACAGGTGTTGCACAACTCTGAGTCTTCCTTTTGAGACTGAGGAGGAAAATATTGAAATAATCAGTTTACTGCTCAAATGCTGCCAAATCATTTGTTTCCAACCACGTGCAGTATTTCTCTGAGCACTGTTCAAAAATTACCCCTCCAGAACTAGACAGGGATGTTCCCCTGCAGGGGATTTTAATTTGGGGAGCCAGAATAAATCCCTGTAAAAACAAGAGCCTGCCATCCACACACTCCCTCCCACATTATTCTGAAACAGACTCGGTATTGCCAGGAAAACAGCCTGTGGAGTGTGGGTCACACAAACTCTGCTCCTGAGCAGACAAATCCCCAAAAATGCTCCTTGTCATTTTGCTGCACTCACTTTTGTACTTCACAAAGTCTCCAGGTCCCTTTAAGCTGGAGCTTCCCATGCTTCCCAAGTTCCCACAGGAATTCTGGCACCTGAAGCTGCCCCCAACACCATCATTTTCATTAACAAATTATTAATTTTAGAAATAAACAGGAATCTCCTTTGTGCAGGTCCACTCACCTGCTATCAGCATCCAAATGAGGGGAAGGTACTTTAATTAAAATAGGCAGAGATCTTCTGACAGAAGCATCTGATGATTTTGGTAAAAGTAACCTTGGAAGAGCTTCCTTTGTATTCGGAGCTGAGAATGTTTTGAAGTCTTTACTTGAAGAAACAGATGTTTTTAAAAATATTTCATTATTGATCTATAAGAAAATGTAAGTTAAGAATGGAAATAAACAGATATTAGTAGATTCTTCAGGATAGATTTAAGCAGTTCTTTATCTACCAACACCTACAATTCTGACATGTCCATATCCAAGTACCTCCCCGAACCCAGGCCCAGGATTTTGGGATGAGAAAGGCTGACTAGACTACTGCAAATCCCAGTTTTCCATTTGAAAGTGCTGTGCAGAATCCCAGGCAGGAGCTTTTCCCAAGCTGTGTCTCTGTGTGGAGTTTACCCATCAGACACAAACTCCAGGACAGACATCCCTGGGAAAGATGCTCAGGGTTCACTCAGTTTGCCCAAAATGAGCAATCATTTCACTTTTAGAAATTACTTTTGTACTGGGGGAGATGTAATGGCAGAGAAATAATAAAATGAAACAAATAGGTTAAATCAGCACATGCAGCATCTCTTCACCACAAATGAAGTGATCTTAGGTCAGAAATTGACTTTGAATGCAACTGAAATTCAATGACACTTAGAAAATTTGATTCTGAGTTACAATGCAGATATTCCCATCACTCAAACACCTTGATCTGCATCTGCATTAAATCTGAATTTGAGTGTCTCCTTGCACAAGTGTAGCTGTTCCACCTCTGTCCATCCCTACCCCTGAGATCCCCACTTTTCAGGGCATCTTCACTTTATATCCTCAGCACATCTCTCTCCAGGGAAATCCCCCCTCAAGAACTGGGTGTCTTGCTATAAAAACAGCCACGAGTGGCTGACATCCCTTCTAGCTCTGCTGAGAGACCTTTGTCCCTCTCAAACTCCTTCCTAAGGAGATTTTCCATCACTGGGAAGCAAAGAAAGGGGATTTTGGGTTTCCTCATGGTGAGCAAATCCTGCAGAGGCATCAGAGTAAAAGTGGGGATTAAAGCACACCCTGGTACCCAGGCAGCTCCTGGCAGCTTCAGGAGTTACCTGGTGGCTGTACTCCAGTCTCCTCTTCAGTTTTTCCCTGTCCCTGCACAGCAGCAAGGAAAAAATAGAAATTAAGAGCTTAGATTCAAACTGTTCATTCATTATAAAAACTAAATCTAAGACCTAAAAGCAAACACAATACTCCTCTCATCTCAGCTAGATACAATAATCCAAGTATTTTTGTTTCTGGAATGAGAATTTCCTCAGGAATCTTGTACGGCCTAAAATTAGCTCAATTTCATGCAAGCTCCCTCCCAGATTATTTATTTTAAAAATATTTAAAACAACCCCAAACTCCCACTTTTAGCATGTGAACCAGAATTACAATTACCCAAAACACTTTTTGTCATACACCTTAGCTAAGAGCTCTTAAATAAATGTACTGAGCTTTTCAACTTTTCAACCACACTGAGCTGCTTCAGTGTGGAAATAACAGTGACAAATTGTTCCCACATTGCCAGTTCCCACAGAACATCATCCCCCTGGGAGCTGCACTGCTCCTCCTGCAGAACTTTCCAGGACTCACTTTTTCTTGTAGGTTTTCTCGTATGTCGGATGTATCAAATCGTCATCCTCGGGTTCTTCTGGCACGTTGCAATTCCTGAGGGAAGGAAAAGGACAGGAAAAAAACCCACAGCAGGAAGAGCTGAACACCCCTGCTGCTCCCAGGTGCTCAGTTAGGGCTGGGAGGTGCCCCTGGCCGTGTCCTTACCGGAACTGTGGGTCAGGGTTGAGGGAGCAGTACCACTTCTCCGGCAAGTGCTCGATTCCGTCCGGCAGCTTGCGCCACTTGAGGCACGCGTCGCACTGCACCCACGTCTGGTCAGGCTGTTTCCTGGGCAAACACCACAATCAGTCAGGCTCTGCTCATCAACAGTGCTCTGCTGTCAGAGTGCTCAGTTCTCTGCTCTCACAGCAGCACTCACTGGATCTCCTCGACGGG
This sequence comes from Notiomystis cincta, assembly GCA_013398075.1. Lineage (NCBI taxonomy): Eukaryota > Metazoa > Chordata > Aves > Passeriformes > Notiomystidae > Notiomystis > Notiomystis cincta. The sequence continues at coordinate 22,762 of VZRX01023366.1, read as the reverse complement.
CAGAGCCATGGGATATTCCTCGTTTTTCTTGGTTTTCATCTCGTTCCAGTAATCGTTGAGCTTTTCTCCCAGTGCTGCTATTGTGAGTCTACAAAGAAAGGAATTTAAAGACCACCTTGAACAATCCAATTCTAGCACAGAAAGAACCTTTATAAAATCCAGTGGCAGAGTAAGTGCATGAACCACTTTGTATTTCTAATTGCACAACTGTGGGGAAAAAAGCTTTTCTAAAAGCTTTCCCGTTTATAAAAGGATTTTTTATTTGGAAACCTGTAGAAATGAGGAATGGCCTGAAGTTTGTCAGCAAAGGAATTCCTGGAAATACCAGTCAGAGCACAAAGACTGAAATCAAGAGTGCTGTTCATGGACAAAGCAAACCCTGGAGAGGATTCACAGTTCAGCCTCAACCAGAGAATTAAAAAAAGCACAAAACCAATCCAGACCCTCACTCTGGTTTTGGATGTTCCTGTACATCCCAGGTGCAGGTTCATGGCTACTCTCAGTGGTGTCCAACTTCACAACAAGGAGCTGGCAAACATTTGATCACTTCAATGTGATAAAAAGTCTGCACTGATAAACAGAGCAGGCCAGTCTCACCCAGGGTAATTTCCAGCTTTGTTTCCTGCTCAGGGCTCATGGTGCAGCTTAGGGACTCCCAGAGCTGGAGGGAGAGGTGAGGAACAACAACAACCCCCCAGGGGCTCTGGAGGTGAGGACAGGTGACTGATTTCCAATCTCACCCAGGGCAGTTTCCTGCTCAGGGCTCGTGGTGCAGCTCAGAGACTCCCAGAGCTGGCACACCCAGGAGGGAGAGGTGAGGAACAACAACAACCCCCCAGGGGCTCTGGAGCTCAGGACAGCCTCCTGTCAGCCTGTGGAATTCACCTCTGAGCACTCAGGTGGATGAGTAACCAGGCCCAGCCCTCCCTGGCTTGTCTCAGCACCTGCCACTGCCCCAGGCCTTGAACCAACACCAATGTTTGTGCAGTGAACTCGTGTGACCCCGAGAGTTTGGATCCAGGTCACCTCTGAACCCCAGGCAGGCACTGCCGAGCCAGGAGGCACCAGAAGGGCAGAAAGGAGCAGTGAGGCCTGGATGGGATCACATCTCTCTTCTGGGGAGGGAAGAACTGCAGGGCACCTTTACATCAGGTTCACAACTTTCCAGCCCAAAACAACAACGTTTTTTAAAAGCCTGGAGCACTCTTAGAAAAGCCTTTACAGAAGACGGTTCACAGTTCACGTGTGGTGCCCTGTGCCCACCCACACTCCAAGTGGGAGGGGAGATGGCTGGAGGGAAACTCAGAGGAAGTTGGGAAGTTACATTTCCATTGTAACAGAAGCTGTAACAGTTCTGAAATCAGAGGTGAAATGCAGCTGCTGCTTCCCGGATGGAATGCAGCTGGCATGCAGGGAATCTGTTCCTGGATCATAAACAACACAGCAACCTCGAGCACAGCGGAGAGGGATGAGGGTGGAGCAGAGTGGACACACCACAGCCAGGTCCTGCTGGAATCCCTGCAGGACTGGGAATTCCACGGGACCAGGAGCTGATAAAGCACAGAGCAGCCAAGAGAGGAGAAGCTGTTTTGCTGCTGAAGAAACAGCTGGAGTGAAATCACTTTCCTGGTTCATTATAATTTAATTGTAAGATTAACCCACACCTCCATTCCAAAGTCATGTCCAGGAATGACTGGATGTGGCACTCAAAGGTCTTTTCCAAGTTTAATGATCCTGTGATTCTCCCCACTTGCCTGGACATTGATGTGATTAAATTTTGGACAGATTGGTTGGGCACAAAGCTCCCGGATTTCCTGCGCTGCTGACAGACAAATCAAACCCAAGGGATTGAGGAAACCCCCCTTTCATGTGAAGAGTTCAAAAAAACCCCAACAAGTGGCAAACATTCCCTGCTCACTGTGCCTGCCAAGAGCATTCCCAATTCCTGCCCCTCTGCCAAGGGAACTGTTGGTGCCACACAGAGGAAATGGTTTGGGATCACCAACATTTGCAATCAATGCCCCAAATTTCCATATCCACATTTTGGGCACATGGAAAAAACCTCCTCCTGAACAGCCACAAAAGAACATCCAGGGAAAAACAGGGGAACAAGGCTGGTGTGGATATGTGGAGTGGGAAAATGTTTATAAGGAAAAGGAAGGACACAAAGAGGGGGCAGACAAAAAAGGGTCTAAAAGGAGCTGCCTGCATTTAAACCAGGTTTGGCCAGAACTTTTATTCTTCCTATTTAAGAAGCAGCTTTATCTGGTATTTCCCAGGAAATGACAATATGGGATAGAAAATGCAGATAAAAATACCTGTATTCATTGGTGTAGTCAAAATCTTGTTTGTTGTGAGTTGGTTTTAGGAAGTTGCATTCAATAATCCCAACAACACCCACACCCATGTTGTTTGCCTGCAAGGAATGAGGGTTTATCAGGAAAACCAACACAAATTCCATGCCAATATTGCAAGAGTTTGCTGGAGGTAATTATTAACCAGATCTACATTGGGTAAAAAGGATTTTCTGGCTTATGACTCTTCTCCGAGGAGAGAATCTTGATATAAACCCCCTAAATAATAGATCCTCTATTCCACTCCTCTTTTTGTCCTGAAAATTATGTTCAGATTCATATTTTTGTATCAAACAGCCTCAAAACCAAACAATTTAATACAATTTTTAACTGCTGCACACAGCAAAAAAAGGTGATTTTATAAAGTATACATCAATATCTTGCTTTCCATCCGTATTCTTTTTTAAAACTGATGTTTGATTGAAATTTATCAAGATGTTAAAATATTTTGAAGCATCAATTTCTTACCTTTAACTGACAGCCAACTCTTTCATAAGCTTTGATGAGTCTGTTTTTGTGGTACATCATTATTCCATAATGATCTTTGTTTCTGCAGTTAAATCCAAAAGTAATTCTGACTGTTTTGGCCTTTTGACAGATATTAAGGAAAAATAGGGTGAATCTCATGGAAGACAAAAAATAAGAGTGGGTCTGAGGGGGTCTTAGAATTTTCTTTGTTTATATTGAGATAATTCCTTTGGTATGGCTTAAAAAAAACAACAAAAACCCCCCAAAACCAACCCAAAATTCATCAATATAACTTGCAGAAGAATCCAGTCACAGAATTCAGCTCAGCAATGGAAATATTAAAGGATACATTGAGAAATTTGGGTCTGTAAATATCCCGCTCGATGAAGGCCAAACTTTTGGAAACCAGCTGTGTTTTCACCTTCTGTCCTCTCAGGATGATCTGCATGGTTGGCTTCAGGTATAAAATACTGCAGTATGCCTACAAAACAGACATTATATTAAAATTAAAACACAGACACCCTGCAGCTTCCAAAAATAAACCCAATTTTAAAATTGCAACACGCACTCTTAGCGAGTAATCACTTTCTGGAACGATCTGGTCCAGTCTCTCCTGTTTTTTGTAGCCTCTTTTGCCTGTTTCATCCAAGTCTTCTGGAATTCTGATATCATATTTGTCCTTGTCAAAGTCAAATTCTGGTCTGTCATTTTTATCTCTAAGAATTAAGATGGAAAAAGGTATTAATTATAGGGGGGAAAAGCAAATACAAGGGGAGGTATTGTGGTAGAGCCAGGAAAGAAAGACAAAAAGGGGAATTCCTCAGAGATTTGCTAAAATTCACATTTGAGTCCAACTTCCCAGTTTTTTAACTGCCCACAGGCTTTTTCCAGTTATTCCACATACTAAAAATCCCCAAATCCTTCTATGTTTGCATACACTGAAATAAAGTGTAAAATTAATGAGATAGGAGACTGGATTTAACTTACTTTCTAAGATTCCAAATGATAATCCTGGTGCCTTTTTTCCCTATGATGGCATCCAGCTCTGCCAGTAACTTCTCCTCAGTAGAGAACAAGGAGTGTGTCAGGATGGCCTTGAGGCTGTTCTTGGATTCTGCTGGGTCACTGATCTGCCGTGGGCACTGTGTTAAGGACGGGGACTTGGAAAGGAGTGATGAGGGAATTTCTGGACTCACTCCCCACCTTCTCATTCCACATCTCAGACCTCCTACAAACTTAAAGGATTTAGCAAATTACAGAATTTTTTTTAGCTTAAGACTCCTCTCCAAGGAGAGCATCTTGATATAAACATCCATAAAAGCAGCCAAGGACTTCCTCTGCTGATGTTAACCCCCAAATTTGGGATGCACCCCCAACTTGTCACCGGGAACGCTGAAAGGATATGTTGGTTGGTGAATGTCACGATAGGAACCATGACATGCTCTGCTTTTGTGGCTTCCAGGAAAGTCTGGGACAGGAGCCCCACACTCATGGTCTCGCCATTCTTGGTGAAGACAATGGCGTCCTTTCCCAGGCGCATGGAGCCCGATTTGAAGCCGTTGCCGTACAGGCCCACGGGAACGCGGCCGTTCATCACCGACTTCTCGCTGAAGCCGAAGCTGAAACGGGGAAAACGTGAGGATGGTGGGGAAAAAATCCCTGGAAAACTTCAGAGCTCAAGAGATGCACATGAAGGACTTGCCAAATTACAATGAGTTCAGCTCTTGTTTTAGAGGTCAGGGACTCCAGCGTAATTAAATCCTAAAATCACCCAGACAGCGCTGCTAAAACCACCCAGCAAAACCTCAGGAAAATCTTCCAGCTTTTAAGTATGGAATAGAAATATCATGTCTGGAATTAGGTGTAAAAGCACTCTTATGGGATCCTAAAAAGCCCTTAAGTCTTTTCCCCCCTCCATTTCCTAGGAAATGTTTGATCCACAAGTTTTCCATTTACACATCACGCTTCAAAGTACAGCAGGGAACTGCATATGGAATTTAGGAAGTTATTAATTATGGTGTCTAACAGAAAAATAACAGCTTGAACTCAATCTTGCTCAAATTTAAGTCTGCAGACAGAACAATTTTTTACACTAAAGAGAAATTGGACAGAAAGCTCTTTGCTACTGTAGAAATAAGAGAAAAATCAGTTCCAACCCTACAGAGTATTTAAAGATAAATAGATGAGTCACATTATCATTCATTAAGTTTTCTACAATACCTTCTATTATTCATACTCCAAGGGGTTTGAATCTCCCTTTTTCCTCTCCTTCACTAACTTCAACTAAATTAATAATAATGATTGTGATGATAGTAAAAATTAAATGTTTGAATTCTCCTTATCTCCACTAGCAGGCACTACAGAAAGTTTCCACAGCATAAAGGGAAGGCTGAGAGAAAGGATGAAAGGAAATGATGAGGTAAAAGTTACAGGGAAGCTTTAGTAGCATCTGTCTGCTCTGGAGTCTCACCTGGACATTCAGAAATGCTGAGTTTTTGAGCAAAATTAGTGAATCACACATGAGAAAAAGGAATGAACCAAGCAGTAGCAGAGCCAGAGCTGGAATTTGTACAGGACAGGTAACGAGGCTGCTGACCTGAGCATTTTGTGCAGCTTCTCCGAGTTCATCCCGTTGCCATTGTCCGTGAAGGTCAGGCAGATGTTGTCGCTTATGACGGTTTTGTCGATCCAGATCTGTTTGGCACTCACATCTGGATCATAGGCATTATCTGAGGGCAAGGCAGGCAAACAGGGGGGGAGACCAGAAAGCTAAAATTAAACTAACTGCAAACACACTGTAAAGTAAATCAGAATGTCAGGATGGAACAGCTGCATCCAGCCCTGGAGAACTCACCCAAACCAAGACAAAATTCCCCAGCTTATCAATGGCAGCAACACAGAGGCCAAAAGTGTAGCTGGAGGTGAGCAGCTCACATGAGAACAAAAAACGAAACCAAGGTTCCAGTTTCACTTCCTGCCTGCAGAGCAGCTGCTGCAATGTTTACTTTCTCCCAGCCCTTGCATGCAGAGGGAAACTGCAAAATGCTTTAGACTGGAGTTTCTGTTTACAGGATGTGCAAGAATCAAACACGAGTGAAACAGAAACCAGGGCTCCACAAAGCCCCCCTGGCAGCACAGCCAGGCCCAACCTCAGCTGCCCCAGCAGCGCTTCTTCCATCTCCTCCCCTCATCCCCTGGGATTTGTGAGGGGGAAGAAGGATGGGATGGATGGGATGGCACCTCTGCCTCACTGCCTGCTCTGCACATTCAGCTGAGAGACATAAAACAGCTCAAGCCAATCAAAGGAACAGCTTGGCAGGTTCTCCCTATAAAATTGAAATGCAAATTGCATCACAGAGAGTAATTTAATAAAATTTAATAAAATAATTTCAGCATCACTAAAGAGGACATACAGGTACAGCTGAAGGCTTGGAAATATTTGGAGTGTTAAAAGAGCTGAAATGATTTAACATATTTTACTCCCAAAACAGCCAGTCCTTTCCACAGCCACAAGGGCTCTGCTTTCCTCCTTTGTGGCAGCTTTGGCCTTATCCAGGGGAAAAGGGGACCAGGGGAGTTGCTCCCTTTGGCAGCAGCAAAGTGCTCAATCAGCTTGGCTGGGGTCCCAAGCCACACCTTTATTTTGAGGAAACCAGTTCAAGGAGCCTGCTCATCATTTCCTGACTGTAGAAAAGAGGAACACTGGAGATACCCAGTTAACTTCTGCTCAAAATCAAAGGCAACACCATCAACAGGAGCTAATAAAGAGATGCACAAGCCAGAACAAACAGCAAAACCCTGAGGATCTTCAGCCAGGTCTTCCTCTACCTGATGGAAACAGGTTTTGTAACAAGAAACAAAACTTACCCCAAGCTATTGATCACCTACCTATGAGTTCTGCAATTGCACTGAAGGGCCAGGTGTGACTGGTGGAGTTGGTGTGCAAGAACTTTGGGCACAGCTGGAATAAAGCACAAGCAAGGGCATTAATTTGTGCTCTGCAAGGCAGAAACTGGTCTGTTAAATAAAGGAACATTCCACAAAGCTGTTTTGGACAACACCACCAAAAGGCTGCAATTGAATTTACTTCAGGGAACATTAATACAGCTCTTGAAGAGGAAACCCAGCACAGTCTCAGCATATTCTGAGCAGGGGTTATATTGTCACCCTAACAGTCTTTATCTTTACAAAAATACAAGGAGCTATGACTGTCTAATGATACCAGAGGTTACAGAAAACATCGAAGCCGTGCTCCAAACCCAGCAACAGAAACCCTCAGATATTAAAAACTCCCATCTTAAACCAGGAGGATTCAAACTTAATGTCAGGAGTGAGCAGCACCCAACACCCTCCGTGGGTCACTGTGTGTGCCCAAAATCCCCTCTCAGACCCTCTCAAGGGGTGCTTTGTGCTTTTAGCAGTTGGATCTCACACATTTGATGGCACAGCACTGCCTCAATGAGATGAGAATATGCAAATAAAGCACTTCTTTATGGGATGTAACCTGGAGCTGGCAGTGACAAAAGCACTGCCAAACATCCCCAGCCTGGGTTCACTCATGTTCACTTCAGGACTTGGAAAATCAGAACTAAAAATCCATACAAGTGAAGGACCTGTCCATGCAACATTTGGAGAAACCTGAACTGCTGCAACTGATGGCTGTGTTTGATTATCCCTGAGGAAATCCGTGGTTAACACTCTTACAGAGCCTTTAACACAAACCCCCTGCACGGATTTGCTCAAGCCCCACTGGCACAGTTGTGGGGATGGCAGAAAAAAAGCAGCAGCTATGAACACTTCACACTGAAAACAGCCCTTGTGCCACCGAGTTACACAAAAACCAGAGTATAATCCACATTATTATACAGAGAAAACCAAAGAGATGTTTTAAAATACTGTGTCCACACCACATAATGTTTACAGTGTTTCTCGTTGATGGTTAAAGTGTAAATAAAAGTGTAACCAAAAGCAAGCAGCCACTTCAAGGCTCCAAGCTGAAAAGGAACGATGCTAAAAGCCAATCCTAGAGCCACAAACCAGGTACCAGAGCAGGAGGAGGGCAGAGGGAGCAGCAGCAGCCCTCATTCAGAGCACCACGAAGTGCCAAGAGACGTCACCTCGATCCTCAGGTCACAGCAGCACATGACACACTTCCAACTGCAACTTAATCCCGGCGTTTCTCCACGGAGCACAAGTGGGAACAGACACCACGGGCCTGGCTGCCATCAGTGCCTCAGAGCTCCAGGTTTACAGGATCTGTGCACCCAGGCAGGCTCAGCCAGGGTGCCCCAACAGATACTCCAAGTAATTTTAAATCCAAGAGAAAATTCCTCTGGGCTATTAATGGAAACCTCCCATGTGCCACAGCACGTGGGCAAAAGGATCGTTGGATTTCTCCCTGTGCTGTACAGGACCTCAGGGGATCCTCAGATCCCTGGGTGATCTCTTCACTTCCACAGAGCTGGCAGCAAGCAGCTGCTCCTTTGTTTTCTAAGCTTTGGGATCAAAATCCACCATGAACAACTGGTGGGGTTTTTCCCATTTGAAATCCCTCTTTGGCTAAACAAAAACACATTTAAAGATCCCAGCCCACCACAGGGATGCACATTCAGGGATTGGCATCTGCTCAGCTCCCTGCTGAAGCACTGAACAACTCGAGCCATGCAGGAGGCTGGAAGTGCTGGATTCCCTGCTGGATTCCCTGCTGGATTCATTGCTGGATTCCCTGCTGGCACTGGAATCTCAGCAATACTTCTTGGCAAGAAGTCCTGGCTGTGGTTTTGACAGAGGCATCAACTCACACTTGGGAATGTTACAGAATCCTTGAGGTTGGAAAAGCCTTCCCAGATCAGGGAGTGCAACCTGTGCCCAGAGCACTCAGTGCCACATCCACACCTTCCCTGGACACCTCCAGGGATGGGCACTCCAAAGCTCCCTGGGCAGCCCCTGCCAAGGCCTGAGCATCTTTTCCAGGAAGAAATTCCTTCTGGAAAGGAAGAAGCACCTCCCCTGACCACCAGACAATGCTGAGGAAGGACAGAAAGAACTTCAGTGTCACCCACAGTGGCATCATCACCAATAAATGTCCTTTTTTCCCTGTGAACAAAATCATTCTGTGTGCACAGAAATAAACCCTTGCCTGTCTAACACAACAGCTCCACACCCCTCATTCCACTGGGAATTCTGAAAACAACATCACTGGAATTGTGCTGATATTCTCTGGATCACTGCCTGGGGAAGGTTTGAGAAAGGCTGGAAGGTGGTTCCTAGACTGGGAATTGTAACAGGTGTATGAAAGGTGGGAACTGGAACAAACGAGGTCTTGGCTCTAACGTCTCCCATCCCTCAGCAAAGGGTGAGCAAGCATCCCACAGGAAATTCATGGAAAAGTTATCTCACAGCAGACAGCACCACCTGATCCCAGAATTCCAGCCTGGCTGGGGCTGGAAGGGACCTTAAAGACCACCCAGTTCCAACCCCTGCCACAGGCCAGGGACATTTTCCACCAAGCCCCATCCAGCCTGGCCTTCCCCACGCCAGGCATGGAAACAAGGGCACAAACCCAGACTAAAGAACAGGGGAACAGTGGTTTAAGGCCATCAGTTTTGTAGTTTCCTCCAGCAATCCAGCTGTCAGCAACCACTCCCCAATTCCTGACGAACTCATCAGGAAATATTTGAGTCCATTTGTCCCCTTACACTTCATTCATCAATGCACCACTTTAATTAGCTCATAATTAATTGAGGTTCAGTAAGAGCTGGTCCCCTGCTGAACACTCACTTAGCTAATCCAGCTGTTTTGCTCCCTGAACCAAACACATTTTTGTTACTAAGTGGGTTTTGTTCAGCAATTTCATTTTTTTCCTCCTGAGACCAAGTGCAGCCAAATCCAACTCAAACATCCCACTTCTTCCAGCTGGGCACGTCTGAAACTCAGCTGTCCTGACAGGAGCATCTCCTGCAGTCAGAACAGCAAATATTGAAAACAAAGCAGTTTATCTGTCAAAAATGACAGGCAGCTTTGGGGATTTTAGTTTTCCAAGCAAACCTGAGCTGTCCCATCCCTTGCAGATCCCAAGGTGTGCACAAATCCCAAACCACTGCAAAGTTTCCCTCATCACAGGAACTTCCTGCTTGTACATAACAAATTTTTGTTGTGTTACACAGCATCACTACAGCAACTTATCACACATTTGAGTGGCAAAATGCATCCTGGTGTATCCTCCATTTATTTAACGACTTCTTGGGAGCAACACTGCCATTTTCAGGGAATTGTTTGGGCTGGAAAAGCCCTCCCAGCCCCTGCAGTCCCAGCTGTGCCCCATCCCCACCTTGTCCCCAGCCCAGAGCACTCAGTGCCACCTCCAGCAATTCCCTGGACACCTCCAGGGATGGGCACTCCAAAGCTCCCTGGGCAGCTTTTTCCAAGGCCTGAGCACCCTTTCCAGGGAGAAATTCCTCCTGAAACTTCCTGAAATGTTTCCTCCTCACTGCACAATCCCAGGTCCACGACTGTGCAATGAACCACAACAAGGGGCTGACCCAAATTAAAAACCACTCTTAAAATATTAACCTGGATCACTTCCCTGAGCTGCTTCATTGTTCAGCTGGACAAAAATATTGCCAGAGCAACAGCAGGAGAGAAATTCCAGTGTGGGAAAAGTTACCAGGCCCTCCCAGTGCCTGTGCTGTCTGGAAGTGCCTCTGAACCCATGGGAATACTTTGTATTCCCAAAGGACTGTGACCATCAGCTCTCCCCACCATTCTCTGGATTACAAAGCCTTTTACAAACCTGCTCAAAGCTGCAGCAGCTGCTTCACCTGAGCAAAAAAAAAAAAGAGCCCTACAAACCCCACAGCTTTCACTGGAAAGCCACTGAATGCAAATTCTCAGTTGTGCCTGCACCACACAAAACCAAAGAGCAGCCTAAAAATAATTCAGAAAGTTACCAAGTGCATCTTGTTTCGTTTGTACCTCTGAGAGTTCAGCCTGGCAAAGCCATTTCAGCCTGAGAATGGTTTTAAACTCGGAACTGCCACATGCAAAGGCTGATTACTGACACGTTTTCCTCTCAAGGAAACAAATAATATGCCCCAAAATTAATAATAAATCCAAATCTTTGTCCAAGGGAGCAGGACAGCCCAGCTCTAATAACATACCACACAAACTGTGGATTTCAAACACTTGCAAGGGTTAAAAACTGAAACAAAAACGCAGTTTTTGAACTTCAGGAAGAAAATGCTTAGAGCTCACCTCTAGAATCAGGACAACTTTTATTAGGGTGATATAAATTGATATTAAAGTAACAGAAATTGATATTCTGTGATTTAATTTCAGCCAGAGGTTGAACTCAACGATCTTGGAGGTCTTTCCCGTCCTAAATGATTCTGTGATTCCAGCTGAGCATACTCGAACACACCTTTTGCCCTCAAATATTTGATAAGTTACTCATCGCAGTACTCCTGCTTCTTTCACTGTTCTGTAAGCAAGGTGATGAGCCAGGTGTAGCTCTAGGTGAGGTTTACAGACATCTTTTTGAAAAAAACCCTCCTGCTTTATCTAAAAAACCAGCTTTAACTTCATTTAATCAGCACAAATAAAGAAACAGCCGATTGCCACAGCAGCTCAGCAACAATACTGCGACTGAAAATCACAGCACAGCAGCAATTTCACCGCGTGAACACTCATCCCCCTCAGAGTAATTAGGGTTAAAATGTAATTAGGCCGCTCGCAATAAAAGTAGTTAAGATTTGAAGTTATAACTTGGCAATTAGAGGTCACGGCGCTCACCAGAGGCTGGGAAATCCCTCCCCCAACACCCAGCCCAGCCCAGCCCCAGCCCTCAACCTTCCCCTCGGCACAGCCCGGCAGCACGGACAGAAGTTATTTTCCCAGGATCTGAGCCGGGAAAAGGGCTGGAAAGCCGCGGGTCCCAGTCCCCCCGGAGAGACGAGGCGGCGCTCCCCGCCCTGGCTGAGGGAGTGACCCTGGAAGCGTCCAAGGCCAGCCGGGACGGGGCGCCG
>VZRX01023365.1:0-40390 GCA_013398075.1 Notiomystis cincta | reverse complement strand
GGATGGGATGGGATGGGACTGACATTTACAAAGCCCCAGATGTGCAGTGGTCAAGGCTGGAGTGTCTCAGCCTCGGTGCAGAATCAGGATCTTCAGCAAATTAAAATTGATGTTTTTAATTAAATTCTTCTTAGGCAGAAACTCCAACCCAAAACTGTGCCAAAACCTGACAAAACCCACAAGATTCTCAAGAACTCCTTGGGCTGAAGCTTGAAGAGCATAGCAAAGCAAATCCTTGTGAAATCCAAAGGAAATTCCTTTGTTTCCCTCTCCCCCTGCAGAAGAGGAGTGAGAATGAACAACTCCAGCCCTTTTGTTATTTCCTGAACATCATTTTGGGCAAGGCACTGAGCATTGTTTGTGATGAGAGGAGAATCTGCTCCTTTTCCTACAAAACTGCTCCGAGGAGTTACAAAAACAACTGGAGCCCCATTGTTTGAGGGAGGAGTAAACCAAGGAGAAGTTTTCCTTGGAAAACTCAATGGATTTGTGTGAGTGGGGGACAGCATTTTGCTATTCCACTTCCAAAGCAGGGACAGGAGCACAAATTCCGCCTTTTCCAAGGAGCTGGAATGGAGATTGTGCCCCTGAATTCCAGGAGCAGGACCTGGCTCTCCTTCAGAGCATCCTCCAGGGCATGGGAAGAGGATTTGGGAATCATTTGGGAAGGGGATCTGGGAATCACTTGGGAGGGGGATTTGGGTCATTTGGGAAGGGGATTTGGGAATCACTTGGGAAAGGGAAAGGGGTTTGTATTTCAGCCCAGCCAGGGAGTGTTGAAGGGCTGGAGGGGCTCTGCTGTTCTCACTCAGCTCCAGCAGCTCCTTCCTTCCAGAGCTCCCACAAAATTGTTATCCCAAGCAGGCTGGAAGGGATCCTAAGGATCACCCACTTCCAAAATCCCTTTAGAAGGGATTTGGGTGCCTTTTCCACACCAAAACCCAGACCCAGCTATGGAAGAGTTCAGCTGCTCCTTCTCTGGGAGCCACTTACTCCAGGGTGTTACAGAATCCTGGGAGTTCCCATGGTGGAGCCCCATTTTGGGGTTTTAAATTAAAGGAAAAAGAACTTGAGGTAATGTAAAAATCACAGGCAGCTCCCAAAGGTCCAGGGAAAAGTCCTTTTAAAACATCACCAGAAGTGCAGCAGCACCTGGCACTGATTTGGGGAGGAGGAGGAGAAAGAGAAGGAAAAGTAAAACACAGAAAATAAAAAACTTTCAAAAATGGGAGAAAAACCAAACCCCAAAAACATTTCAATCATTCATTTTAGAGACATCATTTCAAATGCTAAAAACCCTATCAATGTCATTAAAAATCCAAATTATTTCATTTCTAGATTATCACCTACAGTTAATCCACTGCTCTATTAAAGTCCAGACTATTTTCCTTTTTCCAGAGGAATTCTGCCCCTGGCAGAGCTCAGAACAAACCAAATTCATTTAGGGACCAGTTTCACAACCCAAAAAACAATAGAAATAAATGAAATAAAGGAAAACACCAGCAGGACACAACAGTATTGTGGGAAAATGGAAATATTTGGATTTTGGTGCTTAACTCTTTCTGAAATGCATCTGGAATTATTTAAAATCCATATTTTTGGCTCAAAGTTTGCCAGTTTTCATTTGTGGAGTACAAGGGACAAAAGAGATTTCCCTGCTAAACTTCAAATCCCAACTCCAAAAAAAAATTAATTTAATAAAATTTAAAAAGAAATAATAAATCACCAGAACTTTTAATTATGGAATGCAGGGGCTTTTCCACAGTTTCACTCTACGAAATTGTACAACAGAAAAAAATCAGAAAATAAAGCTCAGCATAAATTAATTTTGTTCATAATTATTTTCAGGAAATAACAAAAGAATTGTCATTAATTATCTTAATTCTAGGTTATGAACAGCCAAAGGTTATTTTTAAGAGGGAGCTGTTTCAGCAGTTTTAAGGAAGGTCCCTCCCATCATTCACCCAGGGCAGAAACACAAACACCAAACACAGCAAAAACTGGTTTTTTAAGAACTCAAAGTTCTGAATTAATTAAATTAAAAAGTTAACTGTTAAAAAATTAATTACATTTAAAAGTTCTTCATTAATTAGAAGTTTTTAAGAATTAAAAGGATTAAATCCCCACAACTGCACTTTAAATATCACCTCCTTTTACTGAGAAAAACAAAGAATTTCAGTTCACATCACACCAGGGATTTTTATTATTCAGAATATTGTTGCTGTGGCTGATCTCAGGGCACCCCATGCTCTGTAAAACCTTTCAGAGTCCCTCAATTCCATGGTTTTGTGGTGTTTATCTGCCCAACTTCATCACAGCTGGGTAAACCTGAGATCAGCCAGGGCTGAGGCAATAATACCACCAACTAAAGAGAGAAAGAAAATACTCCAGCATCCTCTTCCTCCCCCCAAAACAGGAATTATCCTTATTTGAACAGCAAAGATCAGTCATTTTTCCTCGTAGGAGTTCATCCAATTCCAGTCTAGAATCCAAGTGGAAACACCTCCACTCAAAATTCCCATTGCAGAGCCCTCTCTGTGCATCCCTTGCACCCCAAACCCCCCCAGAGTGTGGCAATATTATTTACAAGGTTATTTTTTTACAGCTGTTCCTTGAAGAATCAGTAAATCTGTTGACTTCCTAAAGTTTCTGGATTAATTATTCCTGTGAATAAAGTTTATTTCATGTATTTTTCACCTATAACTGGCAATTAAAGAATTAAAATAATAATTTAAAAATGAGTATAATGTGCAGAATTAGATTTTTACCAAATCCTGGAAGGAGGAAAACTTTTCTTGGCTCAGCAGCTGCCAGAATTCCTGCCAAAAATCCTGGGAATCTCCTCCTGCTTTTATTTTTCCACACTGTCCCACAGATCCCCTGCAGTCCTGGAGAATCCCAAAAGCAAAACCTGGTGGGTTTTGTCCTTTTAAGAGGAAAATTCCCACTAATTTCAGCAGGAATTGGAACACCACAAATGGAAATTCATCCATAAAAACACTGACACAAAATCCAAAGGTTTGGAGCTAATTTTCCAATTAATTCCCACCTTATTCACTCCCAGCTCCTGTGGTTTTTCACCTTCTGGGCCTTTTTTTCAAGGTGAAATCCCAAGGAAATCAGGAGATATTTGAAGCTCCTGCTGCTCATCTCCCCTCTAAGCTGTCCAAACCCAAACTGCTCCTTGTGGTTTTGTTTTCCTGCTTCTCCAGCTCAGGAATAAATAAATAAATATCATTTCCCAGGCGTTTTCTCTCACCTCATGCGATAATGGAGCCTGAAGGATGATTTTTCCTCCACCTTGAAGACCTGGTTTGGTGCATACCAGAGCTTTTTGTTCTCATCATACAGGGCAAAGAGGTTGTGGCACAGAGGGGACACAGCTGTCACCAAAAAGAAACCACAAATGAATGAATCACAAGGCTCCAGTGCACGTCCACACCCCAAAACAAAATGCACAAAGCAAATACTGGAGGGTGAAAAGAAACTGGGAGTATCTTAGAACAGAGATTGGGAAGGGAAGGTTGAGGTGAAGCTGGAACCTTGATGGGGTTTGGGATGTGTTAAAAAGAGATATTTCTGCTGTTAAAGTGATTCTTAAATTCTGATTTTGCCCAAGGGTCTGAGCCTGAGAGGAAATGATTTCAAGCCTGGATTTTGTCACAGGGATGGGGTGTTTTACCAACCCCACAACTTTGTTCTCAGCTTTATTTTATGAATAAATTCAAGAGTTGAAAGAGAATTCACTGCACAGAGGGGTTTCCAACTGAGAACAGACTTCGACATGAACGGGCTGATCTGCTTTAATTTTCCATTTCCTCCATCCCAGACTAAACCAGGCTGTGCTGAGGGTGAATTCCTGACCCAGTTCTGGGAGCAGCTGCACAACCTGTGGCTTCTCAGCCCTGAAGGAGCAGCTCCTGCACACCCATAAAAACAGGAGGGTGTCAAACACCCCTCATTTCTCTTAAATCTCTTTAAAAAACAACAGCAGCACTGGTCTGGTGAGGCTTGTCCTGCACATTCCCATCATTTCACCCATTCCCAGGGAATTAGGGAAATGAGCTGAAGGATATTGCAAGGATCCAGGTGATGTGAAAGAAAACATTTCAGAGCTGCAGGAAAATCCCTGCCCAGTTCAGCTCTTGACACCCTCCAGCAGCTGGATTTGTGTTCTAGGGGGAACAGGAAAGGGCAGGAGAGACCCTCAGAACTGTAAATATAAAACCCCTCTGGGTAATGAGTTCAAACAGAGATTAAATCCACTTTTTCTGTGGAATTCCAGGTGTTTTGCTGAGTGTCAGCCCACAGGCCAGACCCTGACACGTGAGGGATGCACACAAGGCAAAAGCAGCTTTGTGAGGATTTCTCAGGACAGAAAGAAATCTCTCCTACCCCAAGAAAATCCTCTGAGAAAAGAAATTTCTCTCCCTCTGACTGACACACAGACCAGGGTGCCTCCCTTTGGGTGCTGCCAGGCCACTGAGAACTGAGAAGAAATCCCAAATACTCACAACACCTCTGGGCAGCCTCAATGCACAGCTCCTCCGAGGTGAACTCGCCGCTGGAGTAGCAGATGGGGGCTTTGTCCTGCAGGTAGAAGAGGATTTCCAGCCCCTGGTGCTGAGCCTCCAGGTTGAGCTCATTTTTCTTGGTGCTCCTCATTTTTGCACAGAAAGCCATGGCTTTGCAATCTTCTTTCACGTTGAGATACTGGGAGTGGAGGGAAGAGAGCAAAGGGAAGTGTGAGGGGGAGCTGGAAATCAGAGCACAAACCCATCCCTGTGAGGGGCCAGGCACCACAACTCTCAAAACCCTCAGGGGGGGATTTATTTAAAACCCCAACAAGAAAAGAAGGGAAAAATAAATAAAATAGAGATGCCACTGATTATTCTGGTTCTGGGAACTCTGCTCCAAATCATTCCCTTCTCTTCTGGTGCTTCCACAGCTTTTCTGAAAGGTTTCTCTTCTCACTGGAAAACACAAATAACTTTCACATCCTTCACCACCTAATTGGCTGGAAAACAACACTTGAGTGATTTAACCAGCTCATTTTATGTTTCCTTTTTTAAAAAGTCAGCTTCTATTTTTACAATCCCTTAACAGTAAAATTTTTGTCATTGTTTTCTCCCCTCTCGCTCTTTGTGTTTGAAATTGCTGATGTTTTATGAGTCATGGTGTGTTTTATTAGATTTATTGGCATTTATTTTTTATTACTACTTCTCTCTCTCTCTCTCTCTCCAGGAGGAAAGAGTGGCACTGAGTAGGTTTAATGCAAGAGCTTTTAGATTGTCAAGGATGCAGCTCTGACTCAAAAAGAAAATTGCATTTTATACCCAGTGCTTAAATAGAAAGAGAAGAAAGTTATTTGAGTTATTTGGGTTCTTTGTTCCATGGTTTTTCTAAGCTTTAGCTCCATCAACAACAAAATCCCAATGAAATTAATCCTCCCACCCGGAAAAAAAATAAACAAATAGAAAATAAACCCCCAAAGCCAACAGACCTGCATTTATGTGCCTGTGGGATCCTCTGCACAACTGGAATTGTGGGTCTTCACTCTCCCCAGGAGAAATTTCCCTCTGACTGGAAAAAAAAGGGAGAACAGACATTGTCAGGAGTGGCTTTGGACAGGGTGGGGCACAAAGGAAGAGGTCAGGCTGATAAAATCCCTTTATTGTAACTCAGACCAGGGTCTGGGCACATCCCCAGGTCTCTCCTGGGGGATGAGATGCAGCCAGGAATCCCAGGGAAAGCCTTGGGAATTCCCTGCTTGTCCCTCAATTTTCAGTTTGGGGTTGTTCCCACCACAAGCCTCAGCTGTGACACCACAAGAAGATTTTCCTGTGTTTTAGCTCCTTCATAAGTTCTGAAGCTGCTCCCATCCCTCACATTTTTCATCAG
This sequence comes from Notiomystis cincta, assembly GCA_013398075.1. NCBI lineage: Eukaryota > Metazoa > Chordata > Aves > Passeriformes > Notiomystidae > Notiomystis > Notiomystis cincta. The sequence continues at coordinate 34,489 of VZRX01023365.1, read as the reverse complement.
GTATTAATTCCAGTTTAACTTCCTGCTCTCTGTTGTTCCTTCCCCTCCCAGATTACCACTTAGACTGGGTCTAACTAAACCTGACAGTGCTGCTGGGTTGGGAAACCTCACCCATCACCCATCTGAGCTGAAAGATTCCTGCACTTCCAGCCTCCATCCCTCCCTTTCCCTTCCTTCCCCATCTCTGCCAAAATGGGTTGGAATTAAATGTGCATTTATTATTTCTGCTGCACCAGGGTGAGGTTTTAATGTGACCTAGCAGACTTCAGCAAATGTTGCTTTAAAAGCTCAGCCTGGCAGTGCCACACAACTCCCCTCGTGCTTGGGAAGAGCCCAGCAAATGTGCCACTATCCCAGAAAAAAAAATTATAGGGAAGAGCCCAGCACACATTCCCAATTAAATTGCATTTTCCTGCCACTTGAATGTTAAATCTGAGTTTCCAGATGCATTCCCTTGGTGATAACATGGGGAAGAAATGTGATTTTTGGAATATGCAGACAAGCCAGGAATTATTTCTGCACAGAAGTGAAATGCAAAAGGTGAAAAATATTAAATCTCATTAAAACCATCTCCTTTTAAATGACATATAACTGAAGCTCGAGGTATTTTAATGTCTGATGTTAAAATGTCCAGATGTTTTAAAATGTGTGAGGGGGAATATAAAAGCACTGCATTTTACAGATCCATAAATGGAATTTCTTGGTTTCCAACAGAGCTGCTTTGCTTTGGTTAAAAGCTCCTGCTCTTGGTTTTAGTCACAGCAATTCCCAGAAAATAAAACAAAAAACAAACCTTTAAGAGCTGCTTCATTTCCAAAACCTTCTGAGGATGAAGCAAACAACCCAACATCCAATCTCTGATTTATTATTTCTTAATGGATTTTCCAGACATTCCCGTGCTCTTTTTGCCAGGGATTCACGTTTTAAAAATGCATCTTCACCTCCCAAAAAAATCTCCTTTGACCCAGACAAATTCCTGCTCTGTCTGAGCATCCCTCTCCAGACCTACAAATGCTTCTTCTCTGAAATGGGGATTTTTATCCTTTGTCACTGTCTCAGAGCCTCACAAATTGTTATTTGTGCATTTTCTGCTCTCTTCCCTTCTCCAAGGGACACATCCCAGGATGTGCCCAGTCCCTGTTGGCTTCCAGGATTCTGGAATTTCTGTCACCTCCTTCAAAATCTGAATTTCTTCTGTGATTTCTGTCACCTCCTTCAAAATCTGAATTTCTTCTGGAATTTCTGCCACTTCCTTCAAAATCTGGATTTCTTCTGTGATTTCTGTCACTTCCTTCAAAATCTCTATTTCCTCTGACACCTCCTTCAAAATCTGAATTTTCCTCTGGGATTTTTGCCATCTCCTTCAAAATCTGAATTTTCCTCTGGGATTTCTGTCACCTCCTTCAAAATCTGTATTTCTAAAGCTGGGCTGTTCAAAACCAGTTTGGTTATTAATTAAGATATTTGGGAGAGAAGACCATTTAGTAAAAATTCAAGTTGTTGTCTATGATTTGCCATGTTTGAAACCCAGCAGCTCCAGCATTTTTAAGGAAAAAAAACACCAACTTACAACACTATTAAATTTAGATATGTGCATACCTCAAAAACTAAGAAAAATATGTAGGAATTAAATATTTTTGAAACTCTCTGCACATCTTCTTTGAACCAAAAGGATGCTGCTCCACCACCACCCCCCCTCACCATGAACCAGGATCCTGGAAGCCAAATGCAAAGATGGAAGGTTCATTTCAGGGGCAAAAGTCCCCAAAACACGAACGCAGGAAAATCCCAGCTAAAATCCGACCAAGCCAAAACTCACTTTGAAGCATCATTTGCAAGTTCTTCCTCTTTTTTTGCCCTCTCAGCCAATTTAGTTTCTGGTTTCCCAACCCCTTAGAGACTCACTGAAAATTAAGATACAGATGAGCACACGCTGTTTGTTTTCCACAGGATTCTCTCACTGAAGGTACATTTTATTTGTTTTAATTATTCATCCTTGTGTTTATTTGATGCTTTTATTCATAGTGATCTCATCACACTCTGTTTACCCCAAACCAGAATTAGTAATTCCCCTCGGGTTTTTCTGTGGAACCTGTAAAATTCTGGTTTCAAATGGGGCCAAGAGGGCGCAGAATGGAAATTTTCATCAAAAGTGGTTAATGTGCAGCAAAGTTCTCGAGAGCTCAAAACCAGCCAGCTCCATTAGCAGCACACCAATATTAACAGATATTAAATATTTCCATTTTTAGCTCTGAAAAGCAGAGGAGGCCAACCCCAGGTGTGACCTCGGGGTGCTCTGTGCCACCCCAGAGCTTTGGGAACCCTTCTGTGCACGCTGAGAACTGACCCAGCTCGTTTCCTGTGCCTTTCCATGGAGTTTTCAGCCACTTCTCTGAATTTCATGATGTGTCACTGATGTGGGAAGAAGTTCCTCAGCCCTCTCACAGAGCTGGGTGTTAATCTGCACCTTCATTGTTCTGCCTCTAACGGCTGGGGCAGGTGCAGGAGAACACAACTACAAAATCACATTTTTTCCTCTGTTTTGCCTGCTCTTTCCAGCCTGATTTTCCTGTGGATACAGACTGGGTTTCTACAGTGACCAATTTTTCATGGTATGGTTTGGGTTGGAAGTGACCTTTAAAGGTCACAACCCCTCTGCAATGAGCAGGGGTGTCTCCAACAAAGTCTTCATAGCTTATAAATGCATTTAATTCTCTTTCATCCACAGATTTTGGTATAATAACTTCAAGTGATGCAATCCCTGAGGTTTACAACCAATTATTACATCCCTGTGTAGTCAACCCCAAGCACTGCTCTGCTAAACCAGGATCAATTTCCTCAGAGGCAAAGGTCTCAAGCCTCAAGAAGCCATCATGGAAACCTTCCAAAAACAACCTGATTTTTCTGTAATTACATTTTCCTCACGAGCCAACTGTCTAAAAAGCAGCTTTATTGCTCACACTGATGCTAACGGGGCTGAAGGGGCATTCCAGTTTTAAAGTGATTTACAGGGATGATTTGTTTTTATTCCTGCCTGGGACACAGCATTAATGATCCTTTTCCTTCCTTGATGTTCTCCTGTCTCATCCCGTGGCAGGATGGGATAGATCTCCGGGATGGGATGGAAGTTCTCTGGAAAAGAGCCACGCCACCTTCCCAGCACACGGGGCAGAGCTCCGGGAAGTTCGGCCTCCTCCCGATTTCGGGGGTTTCCTGAGGTGGAAAAACTTCCAGGGAGATCAGTCATCATGGCAAACACCTCTGGGGTTCTCACAGGAGAAGGGTGAGGGGCTGTGCACAGCTCTGGGCTCGTCCTGGCCAGAGCAGGATGCTCTGGAGGGCTCCAGGTGAAACTTCCATGGAAGTGAATTTAATGGGAAAGAGGCACAGAGAGAGCAGGGTCACAGCCAGAGCTCTCCTCACACCCCAGAGCTTTGCTCCAGCACAGCTCTGGGGGCTGCAAGGAGGAGCTGAACCCAGGGAATGGCTCTGCAAGGAGGAGCTGAACCCAGGGAATGGCTCTGCAAGGAGGAGCTGAATCCAGGGAATGGCTCTGCAAGGAGGAGCTGAATCCAGGGAATGGCTCTGCAAGGAGGAGCTGAATCCAGGGAATGGCTCTGCAAGGAGGAGCTGAATCCAGGGAATGGCTCTGCACAGCTTAGGGGGCTGCAAGGAGGAGCTGAATCCAGGGAATGGCTCTGCCTTTTCCAAGCTCAGCAGGCACGGAACAGATCTGTCAGAGCAGCAGGAGAGGGAAAGAGCCTGGAATGGAAGGAACCCACCCCAGCACTGCCCCTTCCCTGCTGACTGAGGGACAATGCCACCACACAACCAGCCCTGGGCAGGAGCAGCCACCCGGCCAGGGCAGTGCTGCAGAACTCCAGCAGATTTCCGAGGCAGGAGAAGCCAGCAGGAGGGAGGTGAAGTGGTTTCACACTCCACACCTCCCAGATGAAGGTCTGCAGCTGGAGAATCCCTCTCTTCTTTGACCAGGCAGAAGCAAGAGAGGTCACTGCCTCCTGTTCTCCTGAGCCTCGAGCCCTCAGCGATGCCACCATGCTGAAGTGATTCAGGAAGGAATCCAGGGGCTCTCAGAGCTCCAGGTTTTCCTAAAAGCCAATTTTCATAAGCCACAGTCCATCCCACCTCACCTTATCCCCCTCAGTGAATTCATCTGCTCCACAGGCCATGCACGTGGAGAAGGGATGAACCCAGATGTGCCATCCCAGCACCTGTTCCACACTGGGAAATTCCTTAGATAACTCCAAGGGAGGTGTTTGTATTCCCACTGCTGCAAAAGGAGCCAAACAACCACCTCCATGAGGCACTGGTGCTCCTCAGCAAGGGAATCCCACATTTCAGCAGCTTTTAGGGGAAAAGCAAGCACGGATTTCTGAGGACAGCACCCGGATTTCCGACATCCCCTTAGATCTTGGGTGAGAAGCAAACCCAAACAAGGAACCAGCTGAGGTCTAGCCAAGTCAAGACCGGTGAGAAACACTCCCAACACGTCCTTTCTGCAGATGAGTGGAGAAGAAATGAAATGAGTTGCTGTCCTCGCCAGGAAATGGTCGTGGCCCAGCTCTCCCACACCCCAGAGAGGGAGAGCTGGAAGCAGCTCCTCCTCCAAACCCCAGGTGTGACCCTGAGGAGCTGAACTTCTCACGGGCTTTGGGCGTGTAGAACGTGCCAAGGGGCTGGGACTTGGTGACCACAGAGCTGCTGCAGAGGTCCCTTGGCTCACAAACCACACCCAGGCACTTCCCTCCTGCTCAGCCACTTCCTGGAGAGCAGCTCCAGATGTTCTTCTTGAGCTCCTTCATTTGCACGTCTCAGCACAAAATGGGGACTCCTGGCCACGTTCTCTCCAGCCCTTCTTCGCTGGGCAGCACAGCCACAGCAAAACTCCTCATCCCCTACAACACCCCCCCATAAAAATACAGATTTGGGGTTGGAAGGGACCTTAAAGACCATCTCATTCCCAGCCCTGCCACCATCAGCCACCACACACGGGGAGGTCAGAGGAGGGAAGGTTTGAAGCAGCAAAATTCCTTTAGGACAGAGGGACAAAATTCCTTAGGACAGAGGAGCAAAAAAATTCCTTTAGGGTACAGGAGCAACAAAATTCCTTATGACAGAGGAACACTATTCCTTTAGGACAGAGGAGCAACAAAATTTCTTTAGGACAGAGGAACACAATTCCTTTAGCTCAGAGGAACAAAATTCCTTTAGCTCAGAGGAACAATAAAATTCTTTTAGGACACAGGAGCAACAAAATTCCACAGAGGAACACAATTCCTTTAGGATAAGAGGAACACAACTCCTTTAGTCCAGCACCATCCTGCCCTGGGGCTGAGCTGCCCAGAAGCCGTGAGGGCATCCCAGGAGCAGAAATTCCTGAGGGAAAGGACCAACCCCAGCCCTCCCTCAGAGGAACAAACTGAAACAGTGGCACCTCTGGCACTCAGGTGGCTCCAAAGTAAATGTCACTGCCCTGCTGCCATGGAGATCCCTCCCCAAGGCCCTGAAGAGGCTCTGCCACGAGGTCAACACCTCTGAGCACTGAACCCCCCACGGCTGCCGGCAGTCTCGTGCTTCCTGCGGCGGCTTTGCACTTCGGTGAGACTTTTTTGATGGTTTGGCCTTTTTCTTTTTCTTTTTTCTGTTTGTTTTGTTTTTTAATGTGGTGAGAAGATGTTGTTCAGGCTCTCTCTGAAGGGCTGTGTTGTTTCAAACGAAAGCAAACACAAAACTCAGCTGGTTTTGTTCACCTGTTGAGAGCAAACCACCAACGAAAATATGTCCTGACCAAGAAACAAATTCCTGCAGTAACAGAGTTCAGAACCACACAATTCTTGGGATTTACTTGGCAACTTGGGATTTACTACTGACATCAAGAGCAAACTTGGGATTTACTACTGACATCAAGAGCAATTTGATCTTCAAAGTCTCTTACCCCTCTCTGTGCTCTCTGCTCCTCTTCTATTGTTAAAATCCTGCTCGAATGCTGGATTTAGTCCCAAATATGTATTTAGTCCCAAAAGTGCTGACAAGATCTTGTCAGGCTCAATGGAAAGTGGATAATGTGGACTTTTCTGACCCAAAAAATTCCCACGAGGAGTTATTGGGCTGCACTGGTTTGATGTGCATAGAAAAAAAATGTTTTCAGTTTAGAAACGTGGGCACAGAACGAGCGTGGCAAAAAATGGACAGCCTGAGGAAGAATCAAATGCCACTGAGATGTAATTTTTAATACAAGTGGGAAATACAGTCATTTATTATTGCCCATTTGTAGGGATAAACACACACAGCAATTACTTTTTATTCTTGATTAATCACCAGAGAACATCCCTATTCATGGTTGGCTGCAGAGGAAGGAACTGGGACTTGCCTGAACCAAAATGAGGTTTCCAAGTCCTCTGACTGAGAAGGGATCTGCATCTAAACTCATCTCTTTAAACTGCAGATTCAAACCTGGGTGAGTGATCTCTTCCCCAGGATATGTTTTGGTTTGCTTGCAATTACTTTTATATTTTCAGGCTTTAATCCAATCCTTGGATTGCCTACTCTGAATTCTTACATTCCCACCTTCAAGAAGAGGAGCTAAGCCCTAAACACCACCTGGAAAGAGGACAAAGAAATGACATGGTTCAGATCTTGCCCTGAACTGTTTTTCTCTGATCCCAACTGCAACAAAGGGGAAAAAAATTATAATTTCTCCCAGCTGAAGGCTCTTTCCTTCCCAAAAATCAGACACAAGGAAACTGGCAGAAGCCACTTGAAACAGAAGAAGCCAATCAGGGAGAGCCAAAGGAAGCCTTTAGAAAGTTGTCTCAGTAAACAACTTGAGCTCTGCCAAAACCCAGGATCCTTGTGCCTCCCTTTGGTGGCCAAGAGCAGAGCCTCAACCCTGGCTCCTCTGGGACTAAGGACACGTTTGCCAAGGCTTCCTAGGGATTCTCCTCGGGAGTATGGAGCACCCAGCTGCTGCAGTTAAAATCTTATCTACCAGCTGCTTTCTGCCTCAAACAGAGGAACACCCTGTTATTTGTCTGGTATCAGTTTTATCTCCAGAGGCAACCAAGACAATCCGGTGTTTGAGCACAGCGGGCTCTGCCACGAGCTGCAGGAAGGAACCTGTAAATCCAGTCCTGTCCTGCAGCACCACCCCCTACCAAACTGTGCTTCCAGACACCCCACACCTCATCACAAATATTTATTTTTCCTTTTCAACCACCCAAAGTTCTTCCAGTTCATTTCAGCCGTGAATTTTCACCGGCCAGTTTAACTCTGAATGCTCTGGAGGAGCTGCTACAATTCACAGTTTGCTCCTGTCAACCCTGAGTGTAGCCCAGAATCACCCTGGCAAGCAACCCAAATATTTATCCTCCATTCACTCAATCTCTTGGACAAACACATCCACTATTTTTAACTAACTGGCTAAACAGGAGTAATTTTTACATGTTTGCCTCTGAGGATTGTGTCAACAGTGATCCAAAGGTGGTGAGACACGTGAGTGGCTTCAGTGTACAATGATGAGCAGTGGGAATTTGTTTTCCTTTCCTTGGAGAGTCCTGCTGGGTTCTGGAATTGAAAAGTTGCCCTGCAGCTTGCAGGATTCTCCTGTCACTGATGGTTTGGTCCCAGAATGGCCAGAGCTGCCTTTGCACCCATCCACAGCCAGACCCTGCTGCGCCTCACACCTGACACAGAGCTCACCACAACAACAATTCCAACCTGGCACCAACAACTCTCCTGCCCTAGAAAGCCTCACACCTCTTCAGCAACCCAAATAACTCTTCTCTACAGCTCTGGTAGGGCTGGATCATCTCGTGTTTGTTCACAATTCCCTCATCTCTCTCCTTTTAGAAAACATTTCCTCGTGCCATTTCTGCAGTGGCTGCCTGGTAACTCCAGGTGGTCTTTAACTCCTGGGAGTTTTATACCATGCAGGAAAGGTGAAAAAAAACCCATCTTCCAGCATATACTCTGTATTTCAGAATCCAAAGTCAAAAATTATGAGAGGAATGTGAACTTCCACCTCTCCAGGAGCCTATCTGCATTCCCAGCACTGCCTGTGCATTGTGAAAACTGACAGTAGCTTTGCCCAAGAGCAGTTCCATAAAAGTTTACAGTTTTACAGTTAATTTTTCAGCCCAGTTATGATTTTATTTCAGCTCTCCAGAAGCCCAAAGCAGCAGACATTTCCCAGCTGCAGCTCTGCCCCCTCTCCCCAGAGCAGCTGTGGATTCAGGACCATTTCCCTGCTGCTGGGAGGGATCTTTGGGCTCTGCTCTCCCAGGATTCGGCTGCAGGAGGCACAGGGCAGCCTTTCCTCCTGATAACAGGAGTCAGCTCAGCTCCCTCAGCTCCAGCAGAGCCACTTTATCCCTCCAACCCACCCACCCTGCTCTGCACAGCTCTGACCCTGCTCACCCTTCCCAGCTCCAGCACAAAACTCACAGAATTCGGTTGTGCAGCAGGGAATGTCTGAAAAAAACCCAAGAAAAACGCAAAATTCCCAACTCATGGCTACCTAAGAGCAAATCCACGAGGCACCCCTGCACCTCCTCTGGTCCCAGGCCAAGCCCTCCCTCGGCAGCAGTAAACAGGAAGCCACCACTGAACTCGGTGACACAAAAGCACCCCGAGCAACCTGCTCGGCTTCCTCCTGCTGCAGACACAGCTGGCAGCAGCTGGAAGGAGGAGAACAGCTCTGCCTGTCGGGAGAGAGCCAGGGCTGCACCTTCCTGGCCTCCACGAGCTGCTCTGCAGGAAGGGCAGCACCCTAAGGATGGTGGACACTGAAAAGCTGGGACTTGTTTATCCCATCGTGGCTAAAACCTTGGGGTGTTTTATTCACGGATTAAACCACGGCTCTTTGGAGACAAAATTCCACCTGGTGAGGCCCAAAACCACTCCTGGGTAGTCCCAAGCTGCTCCTGCTGGTTTTAAAGCCCAGTTTATCCCTGTCTGCCCAGAGACAATCCTGTGAGTACCACCCTGCAGCACTTGAGGAAGCATCAAGCACAGCAAGAATGATGCCCAGCCCTTAAAAGCTCCCCAAAGGCAGGACTGAAGACATCACTGCCAGTGAATTAAAGGAGCTGCTGCTGTGCAAAGTGGCTTTGAGAGCTCACTACAGCTCTTCCTGTAAAGAGCTTAGTACAGTAAATGTGAGTAAGCAAATATTAAAAATAGCTAAGCTGGGCCACTCTTGTTCCCTGGGTTTCAGCACTGACTCAGGCGTGGCTGATTCATCCCAAATCCCTCCTGCCTCATCTGCTTTCCCAGTGTGGCTCCAGCATCTCCTGCTCCACAGCCTGGACACCACTGGTCACCCTCAGGAGCTGCAGGACACAGGGGTCATGTAAACACCACCAAAAATTCGTCAGGATTTGCTACTCCTCCTTTCAAGGATCCTCCTTCAGGGATCATTTTGAAAAAGAGAATTAACTGAGTTTATACTACTGAGAGCCAGAGGTAAAAAAAAAGGACTTGAAATTAAGGGTTTGTCACACTGAAATCACTCTCCAAAGGTTTAACAGGCAAATCCCAAACTTGGCTTTAGAAAGTATTTTCTTACCCTCTCCCCCTTAACTGCACCGTGCTGAGTTGCCCTCTAATATACTGAATTATTGAGTTGCCCTCTAAGACAGTGAATTACTGAGTTGCCCTCTAATACATTGAATTGTTGCCCTCTCAGATCCTCCTCAGAAACCCCAAAGTTGTGCACACAAGATTTTCTGAGTGCAGGATCTCTGCCCTTTGCTGTTTGAACCCCACAAAAATCAGAAAAACCCCTCCTAAAGCAAATCTTTGTCTTCTTTACAGGAACTGCTGGCCACACACAGGGAAATTCCCCAGAGTTAAGTCTGTAACTTTTATACTTGGACTGTACATTTACCATGAAAACAGAGAACAAAAAAAACCTTTAAAAACCTTTAAAAACCCTTTGTGAGAGAGGTGAAGTTTAATCAAAATTAATTAAGTAATCAGAAAACAATGATATATAGACACCTGAGGTGGTAATACGTGATCCTGTCTATTTTATAGACACAAACAGAATTATTTCTGTGTTTAAAAATCACATAAACCAAAGGTTTTGCAGTGATATTGACCCAATAATTTAATTGTGATGCTCATGCCTTAAAAGAGATCATAAAAAAAGGGCAAAGGGCAGGAAAGAGAGAGGCCAGTGGTAGCAAAACACAGGGTTAATGTTATAATCATACAATTAATTATCATATAAATCCTTCAGAAGTTATGATAAGTTTTTATCACACCTTCCCCTCTCACTGCCAAAATAAGAACAGTTTCTTTTGGGGTTGAGAGGCTTTTTTTGGACCTCAAAAGAAAAGAAAACACAGGAGGAAAGATCCTGAAAGCTTTAGGAAAAATATGTTTTCTGGAAGTTGTTGAATATTATACTTGCACTACTCTATTAGGTACCTATGAATTAATTAATATTTTTTTCTCTCCATTAGGTTGTGCCAGTCATTAAAAAATACCATTTTCTGCTCTTTTTTTTGCAGAAAAAACACAACATGACCAGTTTGGGTGAAGTTTTCACCTTAACTCAGAAAAAAGAGAGGACAGATAAATGTTAAGCCCAGACTAATTCACTTTAAAAACACGATTACCTCCATCTAAAACTTAACAAAACCCAGCAGCAACCAAGTCCCAGCTCAAACTGTCAAGTCACAAAAACAGGAACTGGGGTTTTGTATTTCCCCTTTTGAACTTGATACCAGAACTAACAATACATTTTGTGCCTCAGAGACACGAAATTTTCTGAATTTTTGGGTTGTTTTTTTTGGAGGAGGAGGAGGGAGTGTAAATTTAGAATCCATTATTTGGCTGTAAAAACTTGGGTTTAATTTTAACTGAGCTGTGAGTGTAGCTTCACACTCCCCGTGGATTTTTTGGGGTCATATTTCTACAAATGAGAAAATATTTATTTAAAAAGAAGGAGGTTTATTTATAATAAAAGAGGAGTGAATACAGCTGGAAAAGAAGAATTCCAAGGGAAATTTGTGAATCCTACAGCCAGAAAATTTGAAAAGATAGAGAGGAATAAAAAAGGGGGGGAGAGACAAATCTGAGGAAGTTTAAATCACAAATCTCCCCTTTTTTTATCCCCTGTGATGAAATTGGCTGGTTTACAATCACAATTCCAAAGCTTGGATTTCCAACCCAAAATCTATGGAAAAAGGAACTTTTATGAAGCATCTGAACATTTCCTGCTTGGCTCCAAAGGCTGCAGCAACTCTGGGCAGGAAATATTGAAGTGCAGCAGGCAGCACTTCCTCCAAATTCCACTTTGGGAAGCAAATCCACCTGAAAAGCACAAGGAATCCTGGAGAAAATAATGAGAAATAAAAGCAGAAGGTGCCCTGTGCATGCACAAAAGTGAGGACAGCACAGCCCTGAGGGGGCTTTCAGCTCTAAATTCTCTTCTCCATAAAAAACTTCCTTTTTTCTGGCTTTAAAAGCAACTCAGAAATTGATTTGAGAGTTAAATGCAGGAATTTGAACAAGAAAACCTCCAATTTCATCTTGTTGGTGGTTCATCCCTTACAAAAATGAGCAATCCCACATCAGGCATTTCCATAATTTACAGAAACCTCTGGGTTTTTGGGAGGCTCAAAACCCACTGTCCTGTCACTGAAATTGCCAGGGCATTGATATCCCATGAAAACTGACTCAAAAAGCACCAGGACATTTAAAAAAATAAACCATAGTGCTTGAATAGTTTCAGAATTTAAAGACCTGAGAGTATTTTAGTACAATTAAATAAAGATTTGGTACATGAAGCAAATCTCTATGTTGAAATTTTAATCAGGGACTTCCATAGAAATCAGTTTTAGGAAAAAAATATCTGTAATTCCTGCAGTAATTTGGATGTATCAAACCTCCAGGATTTTTCTTAAGCAATCTGAGAGTTACCACAAGAACTTCACAGAGGGCAAAAACCTGGTTTTAAATCCAAATATTGCCCTGGGTGTCACAACTTGGAAATGTGGCCATGACCAAGCTGCATTTCTGCCTTGGTGTTTATGTCACAAAGTCAAATTGGTTCATTTTTCAAACATAAATGCACATAAATTATGTTTAACCAGTAATATAAAAGGCAACATTTCTTTTTATGTATGTGACTTTTGTGCAGACACAGTGGTTATCTTTATATAGATTATTTGCAATTAAAAACTGCCTGCTGCAGCTCTTCACACAATTCCAGACATATCTTTCCATGTAAAAAAAGAGTAATTTTCCTCAATCTTACAGGGAAATAAACTCAAGAAATCCATCAGTCCTCAGCCTATTTTTTATCTCCCTTCAGTGCTCACTGCACACTCATCTCTGCTGAAAATCTGACATTTTAGTGGAGCAAGACACACAGAAAACATTCTCATGAGCAAATTCACCTGAATTTAAACAACAAAAAAACCATTATCCTGTTCTACAAGACGACCACGAGGAGAATTTGATTGCCAAGAGAGAGAAATTTGCATGGCATTATTTCCTCATCAATCCCAGCAAGGAAACCTGAGCACACTCAGAAATTCCAGGGACATTCAGAATACTTGCTGTGTACATTTTTATTCTGATGCTGTTAAAAACCTTGATTTATGAAGTGTTAAACACTCCAGAAATACCATCCCACTGCTTATTTTTGTCTCAAGAAACTCTGAGCTAATGGATTGTGACCAGAAGTCACTGAAATCAGGGCAAAGGACTTGATTTAGGCTGCTTTAAGCTTTATTTTCTGCCAGTTCCCATCACATGCTTGACCCAGGCACTGGAATCACGGAATGGTTTGGACTGGGAAGGACCCATCTCATTCCATGGGCACCTTCCCCAGCTGAAAAAGGCCTTGGATAAAAGCTCTGGAAAAGCCACTCTGCCATTTCAGCTGGGAATGATCCAAGTTTAATTGAGAATTAGAGAAGCCAAAGCCACCATTTGAAAATCTCGTGAATTCTTTTGTGTTTGCTGTAACAGAAGAGCAAATAGATGGGGCAAGGGAAGAGAATATTCCAGATATTCCAGTCACAGCCATTCCTTGCCAGTTATAATCAACAGGACTGCAACACATTTAATCTGGCAATAAATCCAAGTATAAGTTAAAAATGGATGTCTGAGGTATTAATTTTAGTGTAATTTTTATATTGCAAAATGCTACATGAAAGATGTTCCAGTCTCTTAATGAGATAATAGGTTTAAAAATTATTTATTTTCTTAAGCCTAAGATGACATTTTGTCTTATTAAAAACACATCCTTGATCAAATTACCATTTTTCTCTTCCTAAAGCCAGAGCCTTTGACTTAGAACAAGACCACAGATGCAAAATAAAGGAGGAAAGAACATAGAATTATTGAAAAATCAAATGTTCTGACTGCCCTGTTATTCATGATCCCAGATGAAAACCCAGCCTGGCTCATATTTTTAGGTGACAGCTCCAGAAATGACCAGGACCAAATGCAAATGGCAGCAGGAAGAAACTGAGGAAATGATGTGAGGCTGAGCACAAAAACCCCAAACAGAGCCAACTCCAGGACACCATTCTGAGTCACCTCTTCTGCTCAACAGCACCCACCAGGCTGGGCTCCTCCACACCACCTCATTTCCCAGGTCAAACCCCCAAAAAGGAACTTTTCCCTCCTATCCCCATTTCCCAGCTCACCCCTAACTCTGGGTGAGGCTGAGGCTGATGGGGGGAAAGGGAATTATCCCATTTTAGCCCATTTTACACTGGGATGCTCATGGAGCAGAGTCCTTGCTCTCTACAGAGACATGGCCTAAACCCTACCCTTAAGAGTCTGATTCTAAATTAAATCCTAAAAATTAACCTCTATTAACACAGAAATAAACCATATAAAGCTGCTTCTTCAGCCTTTGGTTGGGGCTTAACAAATTTCAGTTTCAGGCTGTGCCCTCCCCATGAGTATAGACATGCAGAAAAGTTTTATGGGGCCAGAAGTGTGTGTTTGTTTAGAAGATAAGGATCATTATGTCAGTTTTCCTTGTTAATCAACCACTCCCAGTCTTCCCTGTCTCTGGAACTGAGCAACACCAGGTTTTAATAAATAAATATAGATCCTGAAACAGCCTGGGAAAGCTGCTCATCTCCACTGATTTTGAAAATTTCTAAATCATATCGAAGAGAGAAGATTTTTTATTTTTTTTTTTTAAGGATAACTCAGTGGTTAGAACATCCCCTAAAACATTTCTGAAATTGCTGTGGCTGTGAGCAGATGTACAACAGAGCCTGGTGAAGCTGTCACTGTTTTACTGCTGGTTACCAGTGTTTATTGGTTAAAAAAGGAATTGTGCCACCCAGCAGGACAGGGATGGGACATTTTGAGTGACCATGTGCACATCTGCCAGCTGGCCTGGCCCTAAATGCAGAACTACTGCAGATTAAAGAGCTTCCAAAATGTGAGCTGAAAGAGGCAGTAAATCTTCTTTTCCCTGGTTCTGGCTGGAAAAAGTTGTGGTTTTAACAAAAAACCTTTGCAATATCAGCGAAATTATCAGGAAGAGTGGTTTGCAGCTCAGCTGTGTTTCAAAGGCAGAGCTGGCCACAAAGCTTGGAGAAATCCCATGTTTTATGTAATAACTCGATTTCAGTGATAGGCACCGGTCTGTGTGTGCAAAGCTGAGCTTGTGCAGAACTCCAGAGCCAAGGGGAGTCAGCAGAGTGAGCTCTCAAACAAGCAGAGCAGCTGAACTGCTAATTAAACTACACCCAGAGCTCAGTAATGAAGGCACAGCGGATTGACGAGTCCTGAGGAGTTTGTTCATCAAAGCACAAAGCACAATCCAGGCTCTCTAGAAAGGAAGGTGTCAGGAGGTGAAGGATGCAGATTTATAGGCTGGCAGGTGCTGCCTTTGCCACCTAAAATTCGTATTTCAGGTTCAGAGGGAGAGGGGCTCTGTAGGAAGGGGAAGCGATGCACAGACAGCACCGGGCTGTGCAGCGAGGCCAGGGAGAGCAATTCCGTGCACACAGTTAAATGCTGCCCCTAAAATCAGGATTTCCCCAGCAGTGTCCAAGCCCCCACGGAGCTGAGGAGAAACCTCCAGGAACCTCGAGCAGCCCTGCTGCCTCCTGCTTCTTTTTCACTTAATTCAACAGCAAACTCCTACTAAGAGCAGGGGCTGATCCAACCTGGGGGTACCACACTCTGTAACTGCAAGGTAAACATCCACTCAGTCCCAACAAAGGGTCAAGAGTTAATTACCCAGCCCAGTTAATCACCCAGCCCAGTTAATCTGATCAGCACTTCGGCTTTTAGGTGGTTAAGGCAGTGCTGGCACGGGGTGAGCACTGAGGATTTCAGAGGTGCCTTCTTTTTAAGCCAAGCCTGTTTGCTGATGTAGCTTGATTATATAGCTGGGGCCTGGCTGTGCTGTCAGTCACATGTGCAGGAAGCTGAAAGGACTCTAAAACCCACAGGACTTTTTTTTTTTTTTTTAATTTGGCAGAAGATAGCAGTTCTTTGGTAAAAATGCAGCTCTGAGCCAGCTACCCCCATACGTCCTTTCACTCACCCAGCAAAATCAAAGCCAGGCTCTCCTCTCTTCATCAACCCCACAGCTACAAGAAAGTTGTTCAAGGCCATGAATTCCTCCTAAATTGTTGGAATAGAACAGCACAAGCTGATTTTTTCCACGTGGTAAAACAAAGGCTTCCAGGGGAGAATCCCAGCCAGCAATTTGCATCTCCATAGGATGGAGCCCATCAGGGTTTGTTCTGTATCATCCACAAACAACCTCGATGTTCCTTCCCCTCAGGACAACGAGTTTCCTTGGCAATGAATTGTTCTGACCCTACCAAAAATCGGGGATCACACAGATTCCTCCAGAGCTCTTGACTATTCCTTGTCTTTAGGGCCTGGAGTTATTAAAAGACTTTCTAAAATTCAAACCCCAAGTCGAATAAAAGACATTTAAGCCGAAAGTGACAAGGGTAGAACCCCATTTCAGCAGCACGTGGTGTCCACCACAGCCTGCAGAGCCCAAACAGACCTTGCCATTAGGAGCAGTGGAAGGCAGCAAGGGCTAAATTTGGGAATTGCAGCTGTTACTTCATTATCAAAGTCAAATGCACCTTTGTCCTCCTTCAGCTTGAGTGTTGAGGACAAGAAAGAAAGGTAGAAGAAAAGAAAATTAATATAAATTCAATACAAACCACGAGCAGGAAAGAGCAAAAAGGCAAACAGTGAATCTGAAATATTTTTGTTTTTTCAGAGGGAGGTGATTTCTGCAGCACAGAGTGACAGGGCTGACACAAAGGTGTGATAAACACACACCTCAGGCTCCCTGACCTCTGCTCCTTTGTGAACTTTTAAACTCTCAGCCCCAGCAATTTCAGAATTATTGGTAGCAACTTTGCTGTACTTTGAGGAAAAGTGAAATACAGAAGTGTCCAGGAAGTGAAAGGTTATTTCTTGTGCATCCTCAGCAAACACGAGAAAACATCACCAAAAGTGACCTGCAAATGCCACCTCCCAGCTGGTTTGGATGGAAAACCTCAGCACTGAGGGTGCCACCCCTTTTTTCCATGCAGGAGGTCACCAGCTTGAGATAAGAGGTGAGAGCTCGATATCCTAAGGACAAAACCCCATGAAAACAGCAGATTTAATAAAAAAGATTGAGCCTAATGCAGCACTTTAAGGTGGTACCTTCAATACTTTTTTATCCCTTAAACATCTGGTGCTCTACAACTCATTTATCTTTGTGAGAAGAAAAAAAGAAAACAAACAAAACAACCCACACAAATTAAAAACAATCCAGAACAAAAACAAAAACCTGCTTTGTATTTGTTATCACACCTCAGTAAAATCCAGAGGAGACCAGAGCCAGGTATTTATGGATGGCAAGCACCAGGAAGTCATTTAGACTGTCCAAGTGCCAAGGGTTTTATGGCTTGTTTTGTTTAATGTATCTCTCCGTGCTGCTGGTGCCTGAAAATGAATGTAAAATCCACTTCTGCCAAATTCATTTCCTGCAAAACCGAGTCCATGTACAAACAAATTGTGTTGCCTCTCCTCCCTCCTGTCCCAGCCATGGGTTGAGCACTGTCTGCTCCATTCTCCTTATCAAAAAAAATAAAGTAGAAGGTTTGGATCTGTCCTTTTCCTGACAAACAAGATGTTAAGGGCTTTTTTCCCCACATTTCCTAAGTTGAACAACAATTTTTTTCTCCTGTTCCAAATGACATCAGTCAATATTAGCTCAGTGTCAGCTTCCAGCCAGGAAAATGAAGTGGTTTAACAGATCTGAAGTGAAAGACAAATGAACTCACTTTGAGAGAATATGCCCCATATTGAAGGGTTATTATTCAGAGGCTCACTAATACAGCTGAATATTTCAATATCCTGCTGAACTCCAGCTGGGCCTCCTGATGAGCAAGCCAGATTCCATTCAGCCTTGGAATAGCTGGAAGTGACAGGAAACACTCAGGGAACAGTCTAAACAGCATTTGGAGCCCAAAACTGCTAAAAATTCGAACTATATTCATACTCTGAGGCCTTAACAAGCCAAAGCCCCTCTCAGATCCACTCTATAAACAAGGGAGGTTTTACCACACTCTGAGGAACTCTGTAAATTCCCTTCAGGAGTTTTCTGCTGGAAGTAGGAAGAGCAGTTGTCAGATTTTGTGTTCAAAGGGAATTATGCCTTTGGGGACTGGGGCCAAACTCTGACTTATGGCAAATTCCTGCGTGCTTCAAAATTCAGATTATAAATCCTGCACAATTCAAACTCTGCATTAAAGACTGGGTTAATTCCTTTATTAGCAGGGCCCCCTTCACACAGCAGACCTGCTCCAAAGGGGTAGCAGTAAAATCCACCACAAAGCTACCAGATAAAGCTGAGTTTTCCAAAGCCAATCCCCTTGGAAAGGCTTCTCCTTGGTATCTCCAGAAAACTGTTTGCAATCAGATCCAAGCAGGATCAACAGCAGCACAAAACCACTTTAATTTAACGCTTTTCCTACTCTCTGCTTATTCCCACCTTACTCTGCCATTTATATGGTTCCTCCTCATATAAAAATTCCCATTTTTTGCCCCCACCAGGCTTTCACCACTACTTTGCTCCACAGTTCAGGATAATGCATAAATCCTCTGCTTTCCCCTCAACTTCCAGTTCTTTTCCTTTATTTCCTAGATTACCTTTTACATTCCAGAGAGGGGGAAAAAAGGAAGTCAAGAATAATTTTAACAAAACAATTGCATGTGCCAGCAGTTTCAAGGCAGAATCATTATCACATCACATGCAGAGAACCATATTTATATCACTGTTATCAAACCTCCCACACTGTGAAAATGCAGAGTAACTGGTCCAGACTTTACTTTTCCATGTTGAGCTGCTCTCTCCGTTTCCTGTAGCTCAATTTTTCTGCCAGTTATGCAACTTATGTTACATTTATATAACCAGTTCAAGAAAAGAAAAAAAAAAAAAGGAAAAAAACCAAACTGTTTGCAGTTTTATAAAGCCCTTCAGCACAAAGAAAATGGTCAGGGCATGTTCCTTAAAAATCCACCTGTTTGCAACAGGCCAGGACATTAAAACCACTAAATTCTACTTCCTCCTCTCCAGTCTCAGTCGAGAGAAATTGCAGCCATTTTGCCCAAGAAAACCATCAACAGCTTCTTCTCCCAGCAGTTTTCAGCACTGTTTCAGTGGTTTTGGAAGGATCTGTGTAAAACAAATCCTGGATGGGAACCCCCAAAGTGCTTCTGGAAGAAATCAAGTGAGAGAACAACCCCCTTTCATGTTCTGCACAGAAATTACAGCAAGAGATAATTTAGCTGCTAAAACCCCAAAATACTGATATTTTTTTTTTTCCTTAACCCTCCACTTTCTTTCTCCATGAGATTCAAACATAATTTATCTCACCCTGCCAGCAAAACTGAGCTGTCTCAGCCCATGAAAAGCTTTATTGCAGGCAGGCTCCCAGCATTAACTGCCTGAATTATGTGCTTCAGCTGTAAAAGCCATTTCTATCAATTTAGCAAGTGTTTGCCATTACCAATACCTGAAACCTAATTGCATTTTAAGTGCTTCAAAGATCTAAAGCAACTCTTGAGTGTGTTTACAGGAATAATGCCTGAATTGCAAACCGTTGGCCAGGCTACAAAAGAACAATGTGAATATCGCCGATTTTTCACCCAGAAAGAAACATTTTGTCATTTTTAATTGCTCTTGGACACGAGACAAATCAGGAACCGAGCCCAAACTCGGTGTTCCCTCCACAAGCTTCTTTCTGGGTCAGAGATTCTCACAACAACCCTTTTCACACCTCGATAAAACCGGTCCTAAGGGTTTGCTTTTATGTGTGAAAGCTTTGGCCGCTCCTGACAGTGCAAACACTTTCCTCTTCATGGAAACAGAGCAGCTTTTTCTGCTGCAAAGCTACAGAGTCGAGGATTATCCATTTGGGTGCTGGATTTTGAACCTCCCTTCCTCATTTTGAACCTCTTCCCCATGCCAGATCAGGCATCAGAAGGGGCCAAAGCACCTGAGACCAGTTCTGGAGGGAAAAAAAAAAGGTGTTTCACCTCCAAATCCAGGGAGAAGAGGGAGGAACGTGGTGGGAAAGAGGTGAAGCTGTCAGGATGCTACCTGTGAAAACAGATTTTGTTTTTCCCCTCTACACAAAAAAGGGAAGCTGATTTATCTGAATTCTGCCTCTATTTGCAAGACTAAACTACTACAGAAATGTATGTATAAACTTCCTGAATTTATACCACTTATAAGAACCCTGCCTTACTTCCAAGCCCTGAAAAGGTAAGGCAAAAGAATTAAACTAAGTTGAAACTGCAGCCCCTGTTTGACCAAGGGATAAATGAGTTTAAAAGGAATGTTGATTTTACCCCCTGAGCGAGTGTTCAGGTGCACTTCAGCTTTTTGCTTTGCAGCTGATACAGGTTTGCTTTTCAAAGATTCAGCATTAAATATTCCCTCCAGATCTTGCTTCCTGTTTATTTTTTTTTTTAATAAAAACATTGAACAGACGTTCTGGACACACAGAAATGGCATCTTCCTGAGCAGTCCAACGTTTACAGAAACCACCTCTCAGAAAAGGCCACTTTGCAATTAATTCTGAAATAACTGTGCAGTGCACAACCTTCCAGGAGTTCACAAACTTTAAAGCTGTTCCAGCTCTGTGTTTATAATCTTGTGCAAGTTTAAACCCACTCACCCTGGCTTTTTACAAGCTTTTCACGTCACTTTTCCCAAAGGCCAAACAGAACCACGCCGTGATACTGTGACATTAAATAAGTAACATATTGAACAACCGAATCGCTAAAAACTTACTGACAAAAACACTTGTAACATCTGCCCGAGATCACAAATTTTAACATCCTCAAGCCTGAGGGATTTGTTGGCTCAGGAAAGCAGCACGTCCTTAGGTGGCCCTGCATTTCAAAGCACCTGTCTCGGTGTCACCTAACACAGACCCAGATCAAGGTGCAACTTCCTGTGTGTTTAAAAAACAAGAGCCAGGAGGAAATGCCTCCCAGTCCCCTTATAAGGGCAAAACTGAACTTAATACCGAGCTCCAGCACCCGAACAAAGCAGGACCAAAGTGCATCCCCCCCTCAGCTCGAGAATAAAACCACAGGGAATCTTCCACGAGCAAAGTTGGCTTCGATGGAGTGAAATTTAAATACTGACACAACTTGGGATTGTTTCCATCTGCTTCCCCCCAGTAAAAGAATCACCAAAAAAACCCTCAAAGTTTTCCTGCACTGCACTCAGCATTCTAGAAACGCCTTGAAAGATGACTTCCCATGGCTAATCCCTCGGAACAGAGCCTGCCTCCTCCTGAGCACAGGCTGTTTAAACAGACTGGATCCATCCTCTCCTGCCACGCTGAGCCACTGCTGTGTTGGCTTTTCCCATCAATCCACACTATCAGCAGCAGGGCTGAAGTGCTTCAGACTTGTCCTGGCTCTCCTCAGCCACGAATTTTAAAAATCCCAACTCAACGCGATTATAGAACCATAGATTGGTCTGGGTTGGAAGAGACCTTAAAGATCGATGTCGTTCCCGTTCCCTGCCAGCAGAACAATTATTTTCTCTCACAGACACAGAACAGATTTGTGTTTTAGGCATCTGGAGAAGGTGTGCTGTCGGCACATCCTGCCCGCTGCCAGGCTCCCCGCTCACAGCCCTGCACGTCCTTCGGGGTGCTGCATTTCCAGGCGCGGCTCTCACCGCCTCCCGCGGGGAAGGGGCCGGGCGCGCTGGGAGATGTCCCCGGGTGTCCCTGTGCCGTCCCGCGGAGCGGCTGCCACACCGACAGCCGCACACCGGCAACGGCCCCGGCCCGCCGCTCGCCCACACTGGAAGGCAGCGGGATCTCCCGGCACGGAGCGCTCACGGCGCTCACCCACGGGCTCCGGGGGATTTTAACTTCTCCCGACCCCAGCGGCGGCCAGAACCGGAGCAGTTTCTCTGCCGTTCCTCCTGCCGCCGACCCGGCCTCCCCCGCCCCGCCGGGCTGGGGCCGGAACGTGGCTCTGACAGCCCGGCCCGGGCCCGCGCCCCGGGCTGAGGGGCACCGGAGCCTCCTCGCCCTCTCGGCTCAGCGGACCCGAGGGCTCCGCGGCCTCTCGGCTCAGGGGAGCGCCGAGGCTCCGCGCCCNAGGCCGCACGGAGCATGCGCGGGGCCGGCCCGCCCTTGAGGAGGCGCCTGGGCCCGGCCGCCCCCGGCTGAGGCACCGCGCGGGAGGGAGGGAGGGAGCGAGGCGGTGGGGCCGGCCCGGGCCGTGTGTGGGAACGGCACCTTCCTCCCCGACCCCTGCCCGCGATGCGTCCTCTGTCCCCGCTCGCGCAGCAGCGGAGTCGCGGGCTCCTCCCCACGCCGGTGCCGAGGCTGTGGCTGTCACCTCCGCAGATGCCCAGAGGTTGTCCTGGTGCGGTTTGAATTAATTACACTGGAAGAGCCCTGCCAGCCCACGGAGTCCCAGCTGTGCCCCATCCCCGCCTTGTCCCCAGCCCAGAGCTCTGAGTGCCACATCCAGGAATCCCTTGGACACCTCCAGGGATGGGCACTCCAAACCTCCCTGGGCACTTCCAAGGCCTGAGCACCTTCCCATGGAGAAATTCCTGCTGATGTCCAACCTAAACCATCCCTGGCACAGTTTAAGGCCATGTCCCTTTGTCCTACAGAAGAGGCCGACCCCCACCTGGCTACAACCTCCTGCCAGGTGTGTTCGGATCGTCTTTTACAAACCCACGACCTCATCTCTATTCCCACGCCGATGTGAACGAGCTGGTGTAAACAACTCCCTGAAATCAGCTCTGCACAGAAAAGAAATTGGTTTCTCCACTGCTGTTTCGAGCTCTTGTCAAAGTCACAGGAAACGGCACAAGTGGAAGTAAAACGAGTAAGAAAATGATTCAGTTCAATGAAATCATTCGCCCCTGCTTCCCACACACCACACGCATCCGGCATTTTCTTCTGACACAAAGAGTCGATCTGCTGCTGCCTTTTGGGGGAATTGCCCTAAAACGTGAACAGGTCATTAAACCCCCATCCTGACAAATGTGCCCTCTTCACATAACTCAGACTAAGCACACTGACATCACTTTTATCGAGGTTCTCTCGCCTGTGGCAGCACAGGTGCGAGGGCCCCTTGCTGTTCTGAAGTGTTTACACACCACCACAGCTGCTCTGCCCCGGCTCATCTGCCTGGTGCCTCAGCAATCCTGAGTTTTGAGCCTTTTTCTCCAGGGGATGGACTGGGGAGCCGCTGGGACCCAGGTGCTGATGGCCTGGGAGTGCCCGTGTCAGGTTGTTGTAGTTAACAAACCGAAGACACACAATAACTGATTCTATTTCTCCCCTCTCCCAGAATCAAGCCAGGCCTTTCCCACCTGTTTCCACAGCTGTCAGGGGAGCAGCAGGGTGTGATTTGGATGGTTTTGTACCACTTTAGCCTTTTTCCTCAGCTACACGGCTGCTGGGGCTGTGGGAGAAGACTGGAGCCTCATTGTTTCCATCACTTTGGTAATCTCGAGATTAAAAAAGAGCCTTAGGCTGGAAGGACAGACTGCAAATTGTGGGATCATAGAAGGGTCTGGGTTGGAAAGGACATTAAAAATCATCTCATTTCACACCCTTTCCACTGTTCCAGGTTGCTCCAAGCCCCATCCAGCCTGGCCTTGGGCACTTCCAGGGATCCAGGGGCAGCCACAGCTTCTCTGAGAATTCTATTCCAGGGCCTGCCCACCCTTCCAGGGAAGGATTTTTCCCTAACATCTAAGATATTTGTGGCCATGGCACAGTTCCCAGGCCTGACCTCTTCTTATTCCCTCTTCCCCACATTTTACCTGCAGGGGCCGCTTCCAAAAATTCTCTTTTCTCCTCACCAGCCCTTTCCATGGCTTTGCCTTGATAAGGATAAAATCCATTTCCTCGGTGGGTTTTCATGCTGAAAACCACACCAGATCTTTATTATTTGTGCCTTACAGGCAGGACTCGTTTCTCAGCACAGCAACTGATGCTGCAAAGGTCCTTAAATCCCGGAGCTGAGGGCTGCCAAGCCCAGCCCAGCCGAGGTTGTGACCAAGGATTGCATAAGGAGCTTAGCCTGGGGCTGCTGCTGGAGGAGAGCAGCTTTACCTCTGCTCCATCTAAATCCCTGCCCAGAGCCCAGCACCAGCAATGGCCCAGGCTCCCACAGGCCACATCCTTCAGCAAGAATTCAATTCTCACACATCTCACTTTAAAAAAGCAGGGGCTGAGCTCCTCTGGCACTTGGGTTTCACTGGAATTGTGTGTTCAGTCTCCCAGCCCTGTCTGCTACCTGAGCTTTTGCCTCCTTTTCCTTGATTTTGGGGCACTGCTGATTTGTCCTGGTTGTTATGTGACATGAAACTGGGATGAAATCAATGTGCTTCTAAAAATTCCTTCAAGAACTATGTTAATAACAGGAGGAGATTTCCAACCTATACCCAGAATTATCTGCGTTTACCACAACATTCCAGCCTATGGGAAGGATGTAATTTTGTATTAAAACTCTTGAAGTAGTTTTCTCTGAGGAATTAATCATCTGTATTTGTGGCTGACTTCGTTTCTTGCTTCGAAAGAAAATAGGCTTGTAAAGAGCTGCAGAAAAGTAGATAAATAAAAATAAATCTTTTATTTTTTCCCCTGTAAGTACTTTACTGGAGTGCAGTGACAGAGCTGAAGAAGTATCTTGTATCTTACATCCTTCTTTATTTGGCAAATTCCAGGATGCACTGATATTCTCCACCAAAAAAAAAAAAAAGGCAAAATACAGAAAACAGGTCTGAGTGTCTTGGTATTTGTGATTTAAAAATCAAACTAAATTCCAAAAAATTCCCTCTTGTAGCCTTCTTTAAACAAGGGGTAGGGATGGATGCATGGATTATCCCTTACTTGTCCACACTGCAGTTTGAGTTCAAACTTCACCTTTGCCTCTGAAATGGGACATTTCCACTCTATTTTAAACAGTATAAATGTTTTAAAAGCATTTTTTTCCCGTTGTATTTCAATGTACAGTGAGGAGCATACGGTAAAGTGCTTTAACTCACCGATGGCATCAGCTTGGGTTTGACAGGACTTGTATATAACGGAGATTTATCACTCTCTGAGTGGTTCCAGTTTGTCATTGATTTGTTCCTGGCAGCAGCTCCGGGGCCTGGCTCTCCTCACTCGTATCAGCAGAATTCAGGAGGATGCAGTGAAGTCAGGGGCCCTGGGTGATGAGTAAAAGGATGTAAAATTCCTCAACCTGTAGCAGTATTTGAAGGCACCCTGAGAACAGCTCTGTGCCCTTGCACGCTCCTGCAGGGTGCTGGTGATTAGAGATGGTTCCATTACTGGTGGGTTTGGTTCTCCCCGTGCTGGAGGACGAGGAGCAGCCAGGGTGCAGGGCCAGGAGGAGCAGGACGAGGGGCCCCTGGGTGACCCAAACCTCCCCTTCAGCTGCGTGCTGGGGGTTCCCCTGCACCCCATCCCCACGGAGTAGCTCAGAGCCCGTGAGGCCCCCGGGCTGGGACTCAGTCACGGGAGTGGCACAGGAGCTGCGGGAATACACCCAAGTGCACAAGTTCTTCACATCTGATCTGCTGCCGAGTTTATCTTCAGCTTCCTGTGCTCACGGAACATGTGTGAAACCCCGCCGGTGACACGGCTCTCACAGGGCTCTGCCTGGAAAAGTACGCGAGGGGATTTATTTTGAGGCACCGGGAAGGTGCCAATCGCTTCCGAGTAATTAACTGCTTCTAAAGATGGTGCTCAGCTCTTTTTGTAAAGCTAATAATCTCACTTTGGGGAAGGAGAGCTACTTCATGTCGGTAGTCCAAGGGTACTTTGCAAGAAAACCAAAACCAGATGAGCTTTGTGCAGGCAGAGCAGCGCGGTTCGCAGGGTGCCAGCGCAGGGGGATTTCCTGGGCAGGGCTGCAGCGAGCTGCCAGGGCCGTGTGTGGGAGGTGGAACACGGAGCTCTGTTCCCGACTTTCCTGCCGGGGGGATGGAGTTCGCTCACTTTGCCCCAGGCTGGGAGTGTGAGGGTGCTGCTGCCGTCTCAGCCCTGCAGCAGGCGCGCTCCTGTTGCTGCTTGCCCTCCTCGTCTGCCTTTTCCTGTTGCCATCTTTCTGGCTCCTCACTCTTCTTACACCAAACCAAACCGACAGCTTCACTGGCATTGTTTTCCCCCCAGATTTCTCTGCTGAAAAATATCCCTTCTGTTGCCTCGTTGGGAAGCAGAAACTGGGTTTGTGTGGAGCTCCGGAGCAGCTGCAAAGGTTGAAAATGGTGGTGGTGGCCAGCTCCAAACCCCACTTCTGGCTCCCCCTCCCCTCAACTCCGACTCATTCCACCAGCACGTTTTTCTTGTGCTTCAAGCAGATTAATAAAATACATAAAGACAAATCAATACTGCCCAGAAGCTGGAATGCATTTCCTTGAGCTCATCCACTTCCCAGCAGAGCCCTTTCCAGAAGGACGATCTTGGTGCTGGCACAGCTCACAGGTACCCACTTGCTGCCTGGCTGCCTGCCAGCCACACCACTGGAGAGAGACAATGCTCCTGCTCACAGACTGACTCCATATCCACGGATATTTAGGGATATATATGGAGATGGGTTTTTTCTGGGAGATATATATATATACATATCCCAGAAAAAGCTGTATGTGCAACAGCTGGGTTTTGTAAGTTTAGCACTTACTGGAAAGTGCTGGTGGGGAGGCACAAAGCAGAGCAGGGACCTCAACCAGAGCAATAATTAAGTATTTTAGGATGGGAAATGCCACGTTTGTCACCAAAAGATACAATATCCATCATGTCCCTCTCTGTCCACACAGCCCAGAGCTCGTGTACACGGCTGGGGAGTTTCTCAGGTTGTGCCCAGCGCTGTGCAGGTTCCCTGTCCTGTTCAGGGGGACACATGTGACACAGAGCACATAGCATTTCTAAAATCTTTAATGCTTGGACAAATTCCAAAGCTCACTCTGCTGCTGCTGTTTTTCTCACGTGCACTTTTGGAAATTACAGTTCCTCATCTGGGTTATAAAACAGCATTTTGAGGTGGGGTTTGCCATATTCCCCCTCCTTCTTGCCATAAGGAAATTGGGAATTAAGGCTGTGTTTCCAGGAAGGGTGTTGTTCCTAAAGGCACAGAGGGGTCAGAAGGACAGGCAGGATGGCAAACGAGCTCCAGATCTGGAGGAAAGTGGAGTTTTTTCCCATTAGGGATGAGCTGAGTGCCCCACTCGTGCCCCTGTGCTGGCTGAACGTGTATGGTGCAGTCAGCAGGAGCACGTGGCTGCTGTGGGGAGGGAAAAAAGAAAGTGCCAGGGATCTTAGAGACAGAGAAATGTGATGTCCTGGCTGTCTCTGTCACCCTGGGCTGCCTTTGAATGGCACAGTGCACATTAAGAGGAGAATTGTCACCGTGCACTTGGATATGGGTTTCAAACCTACTGAGAACATCCAGGCTGCAACACAAAACCTGGTGGAAATAGCCTGTGTTACCATTCCACAAAACCTGTGGAGGTGAGGAGCAGTGCAGGAATTTTCTCCCATCTCTCTGTTTTCCTCATTTCCTCTTACATTTCAGGCAGTTGTTTTACAAGGCTGAGACATTTCCTTTAACTTCGCTAAGTGGTGAAGAAGTGAGAAGTCCACAGTCTAAGAAGGAACTAAACAGATGCTGTTCCTCTAATAACTTTCAGATAAAACCCCCGTGAGTTTTCCTTTAATGGGGCTGCAAACACAACTCCAGAAGTTGGGCACATTTACATCCAAAATTAATTAGGCTTCTTTAGCAATAAACCCCCGGAAATTTTCATTTCCAGAGTCCCCTGGATACATTTCAAACCAGGATGCAGCAAGGCTTTGGATGCTGGAGATGCACAAGGAGGAGATTTTGCTCAACCAACCACGTGAGTTTTTCATCACTCTGGGAATGGAGCTCATGTGTTTGAGGGAACTGCTCCCAAATGGAACACACCAAACCAGGAACATCCTCATGGGGCTTCTGTGACCTGTGTCCATCTCACCCAGCTTCCATGGGAGAGGGACTGACTCCTCCTCATCCACTTCCCTCTGGAAGAATCGCTTCTGCTCTGCTGCTCAAACACCTTTTGTGTGTTTCTCTGGAAGTCACACTGCCTTTAATTAACAAGTGCAGGAGGTGAGATCCCATCCTGGAAAACAGCTCTCCCTGTACCAAGGAAAGCACTGATGCTCCCTGACCTCCCCTGCTCCTCTACCAGCCCTTTCCCCAGGGCTCTTTGCCACCACCAGCCCAAACCTGCCTGTGCTGCTGCTGCCCTTGTGTGTGCAGCCCTCAGCTCGTGTCCTGGAGCTCTCCACCACCACCAGCCCAGGCTGGTCCCAGCAGCAGGGATGAGACCCATGGATGGGATCTTTTAGGGTGCTGGGATGGGGCCCACGGCTCTGTTGTCCATCCTCCAACACCTTGAGCAGGAACCATTTGCTCTCTGCCAGACTTATTTTTAGGCAGGAGGAATGTGAAGCTTGTGCAAATGTTTAAACACGTCTCTCCTGAATTATTTGGTGCTCTTTGCCTGCTCCTGGAGTTAATTCTTAGGGAGGGCAGTCGATAGAACTCTGACATTCACCGTGGAGAGGAGGTGGCAGAGGGAGCACTGACAACCCCCTGCCCTCTCCACCCCTCCTGCCCCACGGCTCCAGCTCTGGGCTCCCCTGGCACTGCTGTCCAGCACCACATTGGAGATTTGCCTTAATTTCAGGTGACCCCCTGTGTGCACAGCACTGGGGACAGCCATGTCCTGAGCTGTGGCTGGGGCTGCAGTGCCTGACTTAAGATGATCCAAGGAAAAGCCTGAGCAGCCTCATGTTTTTCTCCCTGTTTTCTGCCCTTTTCCAGTGGCAGATGCACATCCCTGTGCATCAAAGAACTCAAAGTGCAGCTCTCAGCCTCTTGAATTCAAAGGGGAACTCAAGATTTGGATTAGAATTTCACCTATGAACTGAAGCAGAGCTGTGAGCCAAAGCCCTTTGGAGTAGAGGAGTCTTTTCTCTGGCTCCACCACTCCCAGAAAAATTATAACACTTGCCCAACACCAATTAAAGACCTTGCATAAGAGTATATTAATCCACACGTGGGTCTGTGCACCTCTCCTGCTCCTGTGAAATGCTATGAAGAGCAAATTATTACAGCAGTAACTTTGATACTGCACCACTCTGGAACACTCAGCTCCTGCTGAGTACTTTTGTCCCTCTGATCAGCCATCAAATAAAGTCACAGTTTTCCTTGGTGAATCAAGCTAACGACCAAATGCAGTGTTTACACATAATCCAACAACTCAGCAAGCAGCTGTTTCCAAAATGTGAGATAGAGTTAGAAATATCTTATGGAGAAAGGAGAAGGGATTGTGTCACCCTCTGTTCACACACTTCTCCTGGGCTTTTCCCAGTTCCAGGGAAGAGCAGGTCAGTACAGACAGATGTCAGCACAGTCCTCATTCCACACTTCCAACATCTCCAGCTCACACAGTGGAATTGCTTAATTAGACATAAAGCCAAGTTACTTTCTGGTACATCTAATATTTGCACAGAGACATTGCAAGTGGGCTGCTTGGTTTGTAAAGATGTTTAATCATGAAGGTCTGGGTTAAAGGTTAGGTTCAAGTGTCTGCACTAAGCTGGAGAAGATCTGAATGAGCAGCAATTAGAACAGTCTGACTCATATGGGGCACTGCTGGACTTTGAAATGGCTGAGTGCTTGAGCCTCTGTTGGGAAGGACTCTTTTCATTTTAGTCCAAGAGGAACAGAAGGTACATCTGGGAGAAAAGAAGGCATTTTGGGGAAAGGCAACATCTTCACCTGGTTTCAAGGCTGAGTGCCTGCAGACAATGGACGCTTTTCCCCGCTGCTGTCAGAAGGGCCGCGCTGCTCCGAGCAGCAGCTCCGAGCCTTAAAAGGCTGAGATGTGGCAGGGAGCCAGAGGCAGAGCAGCCGTCCCTGCCTGCAGCCCCGCGGAGACAGCACAGGAGCAGAGCCGCTCCTCTCCTCCCGCCGAACGTGGGTGGGAGGGCGGCGGCAGCGTCCAGATGGGAAAAGGGACTTTCCTGATGCAAAAGCCTGAGAAGCGCTGGGTAAGAACAGATTCATCTGCAACGGCAGCCGAGACAGGCATGAGAAACTCGGGATCAATCCCAGAAATCACAGAGCTTTATCAGACAGAGGGGGGCCCTCGGGGAGCTTGTTTCTGAGGCTGTATCCCCGCATGCAGGCTGTGCCTTGCTGCAACCTGTTGCTGGGAGGAAGTGCCCCACTGCCAAAAGACACTGAGATTTGCCTTGTGTGCAGCAATGTTTGGACAGCAAACCCATCGGTCTGTCCATTCCCATATCAGTAGGAAGCTACAGGAAAGATACAGACTCTCTGCCCAGTGTGCTAGAAGGGAGATAAATTCCACTAAATGTGACTGGGGAGGTGTTGAGGCACCGCCAGTGCTTCAGTTCCTGTCCCATGGCAGAGCTCGAGGCTGTGCTTGCTGTGACAGGAAATGAGAGGCACAGGTCACTGGGGCAGGCTCTGAGCCCTGTGCAGCAGCCCCAGACGTGTGTCCCACACATCCCCAAAAACAGCACGGGCTGGCCATGAAGCTCAAACCCGAGCCGTGGCTTGGCAGGTGAGCAGCTTGGCTCTGATCCATAACAAACCTTGGATCTGCCTCTGAGCACTTATCTTGCTTCCCGTGGGAAGAAAAAAACTTTATGGCTTCTATAAGGAGTCATCACCCTGACTATTTCCACCAGGGAGCACCTGGAGCTGGGGCTGCACCAGGAGGACCTGGTTGGATGCACCCACCTTTCTCCCAGGAAAAGAGATTCCCTGAGCACCTGCTGGATCCAGAAATAGGTAAAAAGCGAGCCCTGGGCAGCCTGTGAGCTTTCAAATGGTCCCGTGCCCAGGATCCCACAGCTCCTCCTCTCTCTGGGAGTGTGGCATGGGAAGGAGGAGCTCAGCAGGGTTGCTGTGGGACAGCCAAAGCAGAGATGGACACTGCTCATTTTTGGGATAAGCACATTCCTGCCTGGCCAAGAGGTGCCTGGAGCCTTTGGAAAGAGCCTTCGGAAAGAGGAAGCTGAGGGTTGACTCTGCTCAGATTTTAATCTAAAATTTAAACCCTTGGTAGCAGGATGTCTTTTTTTATCGTTTGCAGTTTCTGGTGTGGCAGAGCCCTCCTCCAGAACCAGCCCCGAGCCTCTGTCACAGCACCAGTAATAATTTCCCCCTTTAAGTGACGTAGGCTGGCAAAATGTTCCATCACGGCTGCACAGCCCCGACCCCGGGGGCCGGGCTGGCCCCAAAAACTTCCAGTGAGGAGCAGGGAAATAAAACATCATCTTCTTCAACCCGGGGCTGATCCCTGTCCTGTCCCCGGAGCAAAGCCCCAACTGGACATGAACTATCCAGCCTAGGAAGAAGAATTTCTAAACATCACTGGGTCACTGACCACGCTGAACGTCAGGATGGGCAGTAAAGACCTCTGGAAAGTGCTGCATCAGCCTCGGCAGCCCGAGTGCCACCAGTTCCTCGGGGAAGGGCAGGAATCTGGGACTGCAGGGACATTTCTGCGGGGTTCTGGTTACTTTATGCAAAAATCTTGGGATGTCCCACTCCGAGCAGGAGCCGGCCCGCGGGGCCCCTCTGCTGTCGTGTCCCAGCACTGCAGAGTTAACTCCCGGCACAAAGCTCAGAACAGGCTCCCTGAAAACCGCCTCGCTCCCAGGGATCTGGATGTCATCGGTGCAAAAATGACCCAGGAAACTCAGTCTCCCACTCCCTAAGCTGAAAAAGCCCCGAGGAAATCCTGCAAGGATCCATGTCCCACATCTATTTCCATGAGGAGACCCAGGAGTTACAGTAACCAGCCAGGACCGCGGTACCTTTAACAAAAGTATCTTTAAAAGGGCTTCATTTTCTCTCATTATTGCTACAGAATAATTTGTTCTGTTACCAAGTATCCCCCACTGAGGGGCCTCTGTGTTATTTAACATCCCCCAGGCTGCTTTGGGAACCATTTCTGGAAACCCTCCCAAGACGAAACAGCCGATAAAGAGGCAAAGTTTGTAATATTTTATTGAAATAAACGCGACCTTTATGCCAAGGGTTCCAGGTGAAAGGAGCACGCTCCAGTGGTGGCTCTGGTGGCCCCAGGATGCCGTGAAGCTCAGATGGCTGCCATCCTTCAGTTATCACAGTACTGTACCTTTACAAGAGACAGCATCAGCACTGTGATAACTGAGCCAGGGCAGCCTGGCAGTCATTGGCCCCTCCGTGGCACTGCCGAGTCCTCGGTGCTGTCCTCCTCCCCTCAAGTGTCCCCCAAACCCCGCCTCACCCCACGGGAGAAAGCCTCAGGAGAGCTTTAACACGAGCAGCTTTGCAGCTGAGCTTCACTCCAGAACATTACCCACATAATTAGTGTTATTCTAATGACCACGGGGGCTTCTGCAGCACAGCTCTGAGCGGTTTGAAGCAGCAGCTGCTTCTGGGGCAAACCCACCCACGCTGGATTTCACAGGGAAGGAGAAACCACCCTTCTACAGGGGGGCAGCCCTTCCTCCCCCTTAAATCCAGCCTGCCGGCAGCTCTGGGCTTATGCTGCTGCAGGATTGGGTGTCAGGGAGCAGCCAGGCAGCGGGGACAGTGGCAGCCAGCCAGGAAAGCTGCTGGAGCCACCACGGGCACGACCCCGAGGGCACCGTGCCCCGAGCCCGCCAGGCTCCTGCTGCCAGGAGCTGGGATTTTCCAGCCCATCCCACACCCTCACTGGGCTCATCGGGAGTTTGGGGTCTCCAGAGCCAGCGGGGCACATCCCTGCCGTGCCCTCTGAGGGGAGCAGCTCCCAGTGCCAGCTGTGCTCACAGGGCTGCAGCTGCAGGAGGCAAACAGGGGCCACGGGGTGTCTGGGCTGGCACTTTTAGGTCATCAAATCCACATAAAAATCATTCAAAACACACAATCCCACTAATTAGTTAAATTATAAGCTTCCATCAACCTATATTTACTCCCCACTTTTTTTTAATTCCTTAAAACCTATATTTACTCCCCACCTTTTTTTTAATTCCTCAAAAACAGGCACTGCTGAAAAGATCACGGAACTATTTCTCCAGTCCCCCACTTTGTTATGTATTTCTGCAACTTTACTCCCTCTTGGGTTTTTTTTTCCTTTCCCTAAAACCAGGCATCCCCAAAACAATCACAAAACAATTTCCTCACCCCCCACGTGGCCCGAGGCAATCGGATACATGGAGCTCTAAAATGAGTTTAAAAAAACCACAACGGTTTTATGTTGCCAAAGTTAATGTGTTACTAAGTTTCCAAAAGAAGTCCATTTATGATGTTGATGGACTCCAGCAGCACAAGAAGCTTCCACGTTTCCAACCAGGAGGAAGCAGAAACTCCGAAAGTGTTTTTTTTTTTAACACTCTCAATAACTTACCTGGCAAAGAGAAGCTGCTGAGATGTTCCAGAGGCTGTTTTCTTAAGAGAGAAACATTTAACATTTGGCTGGATTCAGCCATGAAAAAGGTGCTTTACAAGTTTGCAACTCCAGAGGGCAATGGAGAGGCAAACATGGAATATCGGAGGAGCAGCACGCAGGGGAAAAAAAAACATTTGTACATTTTACAACAAACTCCAAACATACATTACATAAAAAGGGGACAGTCAACAGATTATGCAATGCTGACGTAAGGCAGCACAGATGACTTCAGCGTGCATCCCAAATTTGCAGGTTGGCCACAGTTTGGGGATTAATCATTAAGGAATTGGCTGTTGCTAGGAAAAGCACAACAAAAACTTGCTAAAAATATTAATGGATTCTGTCTGGGCAACGGTGGGTTCTGAAAAGGAAAGGAGTTGCATGAGCAGTGAGCTCTTTGCTCTCACTCTGAGGTTTTCCAGGTGAGGAATTCTGTGGATTTCAGTGGAATTTAGGTGTAGGATTGGGAATTTTGCATTTCACAGGCTGGGGGGATGAGAGAAGAATTGCTGGTTTCCAATTCAAGCATGCTTTGATCACTCTCCCAGGGTTTTAGTCCCTGCTCCAGCAGTTACCTACCAGCTACTACAGGGAGAGGGTGAACAATTCCTCCCCAGCACGCTCTGGCACAGCAACTGTTGGAATTACCCCTGTATTCCAAGGGCTGATGCCATTTTCTCTGGAGGATCCAGCTCCTCCCCCAATACAAATACAGTTTGTTGTCTTGCATCTCACACACACTGATTTTTGCTTTGCTTCAGCCACACTAAAGGTACACAGACCTGATACAGAAAGCTCAAGCAAGTTCTCCATTTATCTGGAAAAAAACACCTTTTTATAGCGAAACCCACATTAGTTTTGGAGTCCAGCACACATTTTTGTCTTGTTTTTGCTAAGGCCCTGCATATTTCCATACACTTTAAAAAAAAAACACCTCCACTTTCCAGCGTTTGCTGCCAGTCCTCACCTTTGAAACCCGTTTACGTTGGCCTGGCTGGTTTCTAAACTCCACCTCCTGCCCCTTTGGGGCCGGTGATATTTTTTCACTTGTTTCACAGGAACCAAAATTCCTTCGGCATCACAGCGATGGGATTGGGGACGCTCCCTGCCCACAGACCCAGGGCTTGTCCCTCCCCACCCCTACGCACGGGTCGAGGATCTGCCAGCGCTGCTCCCACCCTGCCGAGGGTGCGAGGGGAACAAACCTCGCCTGCATCTTCCTCGGCGCGGTGCGAACACAAATCTCGGCGAGCCTGAGGAGGGAGGAAAACAAACAGCTCGTTACGGGGATACAGCGGCGTGACGGGCGCGGACACGGCCGCGCTGGCGGGCTCTGAGGGGCGGCGGAGCCGGCAGGGCCCGGGCCGCCACCGCCGCTTCCCTCCCAACTCCGCTCCGAGGCGCTCCCCGAGGTTACCTGCACCGGGGCGGGGAGAGCCCCGGAGC